>VZTF01001851.1:120487-147487 GCA_013397755.1 Cnemophilus loriae | reverse complement strand
CCCTGCAGCACTACAGGCTGGGGACAGAGTGGCTGGACAGGGCCCAGGCAGAAAGGGACCTGGGGGTACTGGTCGACAGCCGACTGAACATGAACCAGCAGTGTGCCCAGGTGGCCAAGAAGGCCAGTGACATCCTGGCCTGTATCAGGAATAGTGTGGCCAGCAGGACCAGGGAAGTCATTCTTCCCCGGTACTCGGCCCTGGTGAGGCTGCACCTTGAGTGTCCAGTTCTGGGCCCCTCAGTTTAGGAAGGATGTTGAGATGCTGGAGTGTGTGAAGAGAAGGGCAGCAAAGCTGGTGAAGGGTCTGGAACACAAGCCCTATGAGAAGCAGCTGAGGGAGCTGGATGAGGGATGATTCTAAGATTCTGTGATTCTGTGATTAGTTTCATCTGTGGAGATTGGCCATAGATTTGACTTGAAAGGCTTGCCTGATCTGATTTCCCAGAGTCACAGAATCAACTAGGTTGGAAAAGACCTTTAAAATCATCAAGACCCAGCCCATGACCCAACATGACCTTGTCAACTATACCGTGGCACTGTGTGTCACATTCAGGCTTTTCTTAAACACCAAGGGACGATGACTTCACTGGGCAGCCCATTCCAATGTCCAATCACCCTTTCTGTGAAGAACTTGTTCCTACTGTCCAACCTAAACCTCCCCTGGCAAAGTTTAAGACTGTGTCCTCTTGTCCTGTTGCTGGTTGCCTCGGAGAAGAGACCGACCCCCACCTGACTACACCCTCCTTTCAGGCAGTTGTAGAGAGTGATCAGGTCTCCCCTCAGCCTGCTCTTCTTCAGGCTAAACACCCCCAGCTCCCTCAGCTGCTCCTCATAGGTCTTGTGTTCCAGACTCTTCACCAGACTGGTTGCCCTTCTCTGGACGCACTCCAGCATCTCAACGTCCTTCCAAACTGAGGGGCCCAGCACTGGACACAGTACTCAAGGTACAAACAAAAATGATACAAGTCGACAGAACATAGAAAGCTGTCAGGAAACTGACTGAGCATAGAGTTTGTACCAGGTTGCTCTGTAGCAGAAATTCAACCTCAACACTTATCTCTTGGATATGGTATGTTGGTGGTATTGCCAAATTCTTTGAACTCTCTAAACACAGACAAAGAGTCAGGTTTAGAAAGCAGACACAGTTTATTCTGCCACAAATCAAGCATGCCAAGGAGTAAAGCGAGATAATTTATGTATTGAAATATGTGTAAACCCACCCATCTAGTACATAGTTACAATCTATCTATTACATAATTGTTTAGCTTGTGCAACCTTATGAAATAATTGTCACTGCGCCTGCATGGGCCTCCTTGGAGATTTCTGGCTGTCATCTGGGGAGGTTTCCACTACTCAGTTTCAAGCAAAGTTCAACTCAATAAATACAGAACTCAAGGTTAAGTGCCAAATAAGGTGTGATCTGCAGCTGGATGCCACATCTTCTCAAACAATTGCCAGGCAGCATGTAAAATACAAAAGCTTTCCGTAAACATTAAGCAATACCTGCTGGACACACCTGAGGTCTTCTTTGTAAGGGAAAATCAGTTAATTTTGTTGATTCATAATTCACAGCACGCATAAAATAGCAAACACTCTTTTTTTTTAAAACCACTGTTCTGTTTTTTGGTTCTTTTTATTTTGTGGCAAAAAATATTCCAGGTTTTCTGCCGAGATTCTAGGAACGTCTCGCTTTGGCTTTTGTTTTTGGGTGTTTTTCGTATTTTTTTAATCAATAATTGAAAGGCAGTGGTAATTATTGCAACTCTGGCATTTTCTCCAGGATAATGATAAACCATTTTCCCAAGAAATCAGTAAAAACCTTGACTTGGAAGGTTTAATCACACATGTGGTGCTGGGTTGAACAATAAAGGCTCCTGAGGGGTCTTCAAAATACCATTGCCAAAGATTCAGGATCTGACTTTTCTCCAGTAACAACTGACAGATATTGCTGGTTCTGGGCTATTATAGTTGATACTCTGGTTTATACTCACCAATGTATTTATTTTATTTCTATAGCATAATTCCGTTGACTTTGACTATTACTTTGACTTCCGATAAAAATAATTATAAAATTATCTAAAGTATTATTTTCAAGTGATTAGTTTTTATTTCCTCTATTAAACCTTTTGAGCCTTCTGTTCACTACTTTAAATACCACTCTTTCTTTCAAAATCACGTGACATCCATTTCTAGGACCATTTTGTTACCATCAAAAGAATGTTTTGGTAATACGGATTTACTTTCTGCTATTATAATCTCTGTCAATCTCTAATAAATGTATGGCTCTGTGCAGTTCCTCTTTTCTTATTTACAGTGGCACTGTTCATTATGACAGATGTGTCAAGAAGTTATTTATATAAGTATTGGATTTTTTTTAATAGAGTAGTTCTATTACTAGAGGAATGCCTGTACAACAGCTCATGTTGTGTTCCTTCATTCCAAAATAAAAATGTCTACATGAGCAGTTATATTACAAGAATAAAAGTGGCCGATCTTGAAGAACTAGCTCAGGATGACTGTTATTAAATAAAATAATTGACAGAAAGTTTAAAATATTCGTATATATGTACCAGCACCTTTCCTCTCTACTATTAAAACATCACACCAATAAATTAATCATCACGTAACATATAAGTCATGCTAATAAACTGCTGCAGCACTAAATTCAACCAGATTGAAAAAACACTATCAACATTCTAAAATCAGCAAGCAGTTGCTCCCCTACAAGTGATGAGACACCTACAGTCTGAAACCAGACAAGCACATTCCTGCCATGAATAACAGAATCCTTCCCAGTACTGTCTGAAATTATTTTATCATTAAATTGGATACAGTTTGACTCTGTAATGACATTTAGCGTTTAAAGTTCTCAACAAGGCATATATCAGACTGGGGGAATGGGAAGATTGTTGGCCTTGCCGTCCTCATAGTTTAAAGGATACACTTGTCTTATACCACCCAGAGTTGCTCCTTTGTGGGAGAAGGGTTTTGGGAGAAGTCTGACTCCATACTCAGCCCAGAGCATTCTCAGGACCTGCAGGCAGAGACTGAGGCTGTTTGCTGTTTATACATGCTCTCCTCAAGCAGAAACTCATCCAGCACACTGTAAAACGTGTTGAGGTCTTTTGTGGAGTTAGTGTGCTAATTCTTCCTCAATTGCATTCTGTCTCAGTCTGTGAATCAGAAAAGAGCATAACATACTATGCAGAAACGGACAATTTCAGAAACTATTTGCCTTCTGGTAGAGGACAATTTCTGATTCTTTTCTATCTTCCTAGGGCATGATTGCTGAAGAAAAATGGACTCATGTAGAGATCACCAAAATCATTACACTGCTTGAGCAAAGGCTATAGGTGCTTTAAATAGTGCTTAGGAGAAGTTAATTTATTACTATAGAAATTCAAAAATTCTTGAGAATCTTGGAATCTAATGAAAAAGAGCCTGTGATGAATTGCTGTGACAATTTACCACCTCCTTGCAGCATCCAGGCTTCTTTCCTTACCTGAAGATTTACATTTCTGCTACAGTTGAAGCCTACTAAATGTACAACCTTGTCACTTGAATAAATTCACCCATTTAGAATGTCTTTGTCTACCACAGAGGATTGCTTATAGAGCTCTATTACTTGTAGGCTTTGATGTATTTCAAATATTGCAGTCGACTGACACACCTGTTTATAATGGAAGTTTTTTTTTCTTGATAATTTATGCAGAAAACTGGAATGAGTCAATCTTATGCAGTTAAAATTTGGTGGAGAAGATTTACAACTGGAGTCAAAACTGGCACATTGCAAAAAAACCCTCTGCAAAGAGAATAGTAGGTGAGTTTCTCTTAAACAGGAGAGCCTTTCCAGAAATCCAGGGTCTTTACACGGGAGCTACTAGAGAAGCTTTTCATAGGGAGGTATCAGACAAATTCAAGTGCCTGCTTGACGTAGACTATACTGCTTATACAGCAGTGCAGGCTTTCATTTCAGATGTCTGTGCAGGTGCTCTGACATTTCTGTCAGAAGAAATATCATGCTGATATTCCCTATATCTCCCAGTCTGAAGTTTCATATTAGGCGGAAAACATGTCAGTATAAAGAAGATTGTATTCATTCGCAAACTCAAAGTAAGTAGTCAAAATTGGATATGCATTAGCTTTACTTCTGACTAACAACTTCATAACAGCTGACTAACTTAAGTAACTCTAAAACTCCCCTGTGGTATTCTTCTAGCTTACTTTCCCATCATTAAAATTAAGGGACTCTGCATGTTCAGTCTTTTGTCAGTCTTAGAATTCCATCCAGATATTACTTTAAAAGTTCTTCTAGATATTTTATGCTAATGGATAGGATGTTAAATAGGTACGGGAGTTCCTACTGTTCCTGTAACAACGACCCAAAAAAGATCAGAGTAAGAGCTTCCTCTTACTGTGTCATCATGGTCTATTTTGATTTGAACTCAGCTTTTCCACAGTTTAAGACTTTATTTTTTCCCTTTCCAGACTTTGATCTGACATTTCCAAGCAATTTTTAAGAGTGCAATGAGGAATAAAGGAAGGCAGCAGGAACAGAAAACCTATCACTAAAGACAGTGAAAGTCAATGAGCCTAAAACACAGTTCAGAGACATTGCATCCTAATAATTAGAGAGCAGTTTTTCAAGCCTGTCTTATAGGCAGATATCTAACTGAACAGTGACATAACTGGTCATTTTTGAAAAGAAGAATTTGAAGGATGACTGCAGCTGGTCAACCTCTTACATAGTGTCCTCAAAAGAGTATGAAGTAAAATTGTATATGAAAAGACGTTCAAATAAGAAAAAAATTGTGAAAATTATGTAATATGAAGAAACTTAATTAAAAAGGAAGGGTTAATGACTTACAAAGGGCATTTATGTGTGCCAGTCTTTGAAGATTTTGAATGCAGACTTTCAGAATTGTACTTATTTACATTTTATAATCTTGCAATATAGGGACTTGTTTCACTGTGATGTCCAAGCAGTGAATCTGATACTTGAATAAAAATTCTGAATATGAATAAAAATGATTTTATCTTTGATGGGGAAAACTTGATAAATACACATTACAATATCTGTCTTTCTATTTATACTTTCCAAGTGTTGTGTTGTCACCATTAGTTATGCTAACAAATAAATACAAATATTTTGACATAATAAAATTATGTGCACATGAAATAACTGCCTGGTTATGGTCATCTCGTTACTCATCCATCATTTTTTTTACCTCTTTTCTAAAGAAGACAAACTCTGCCTGAGTTTAAACAAATATCTGGTTCCAAAATCCACAGAAAATAACTGGCTTTCAGGTTTCTAAGCAAGAGGAGTGCTTTACATGTAACTTTTTAAAAGTACAGGATGCTGAAAAGATCTGACACTGTCCTTCAGCATTTAATTTCCTCTTTATCAAATCACTGCATAATGCAAACAGGAAGGAAATTTTCAGCTAATGCCCTTTTAACCTTAAAAGACAGATGAAGAAACCATAGAGATAGCAAAGAGATGCTGCCAGACATCCCAGTCTCTTTGCACAGGACAGGATAAATGAGAGTAATAGAAAGCTCTCCAAATACCTGAGTAATTATGGAAAAGTGACCTTAGTACTTAAAATAATCGTAGAGTGGACAAGGCACAGCATTGTAAACTCTGTATTAGCCAAGATGTTTGCATAGTTTTGATATCAAAAATGAAAATCTGTAGCTTCTCCAATTTCTTTACTCCATGCTCTGAAAAATACTTAGAAAAGGTAAGCTTGCCAGCAGGTAGCAAAATTGCTATGAAGGATACTCATGGGGTTGTGTGTGTCAGAATATATTTGCACTTCACTTGAACACTGTTATCTGTTGTCTCTGCTAAGGCTGGAATACTGGAATTTTACCCAAACCCCTTCTGCACAGAGCACCTAAAAACTTCTCAATATAACCCACACATATCCTAAACAAATTACTGAAAAATAAAATGTCATCTACTGAGGAGAAGTGATTTTAAAATTCCTGTTGGATTTTCACATGGATGAGCCTGTTTCCTGATGTGGACAAAGTAAAAATAGTCATTTAAGGCCAATATTCATCCTTATTTAGGATACTACAGCAAGGTCTAGGTACCCGATTGTTGAAGACATAACCTCTACAGTTCTTCTTCCTTTCTTCCTATTTCTGTCCTAGTGGCAAAAGTAAAAAATTTCTTTACAATTATTTACATCAATTCTTTACATCAGCAGCATCAGCCTGGAAAGAATTTTTTGTGGGTCTAGGATACTCAGCATAAGTATTTTTGATGATATTTCAACATAAATAAATAAACAAACATATTATTGCCATTGCCAGATGGAATGAAACATCACTTAGATTTTATTGTGGCCCTTTGTAAAGGAGAAAGTCTCAAACAGCAAAGAGCAAAAGCAATCCATAAGTAGAAGGTGTTCGCATCGTAACATTTCAAGGAGTGAACATCCTTAAAGACAAAGTAAGCTCAATCACAATGTAAAAACAGAGAATGGAGGTTATATTCATCACACAATTCGCTGTGAAAAGAGAATGTGTGAACATTTAAAAATCTAGTTTCATTTCTCTGAGGTTTGGAAGGTTTCTCTAAGTTTTTGCTGAGACTGTTCCCACATTTGACATGGTTATTCTTACAGAGAGAGAGAGATGGAGAAGTAGCATCATAGTTATCTGGAGACCAGGAAAAATTCCTTTTGAAGAAAAAAAGGACATACGATGTGAATCTCTCAGGTTTGCAGTCATGAGATAGAGGCTGGAAGAGGGAATCTGGTGCTTCTTAGGATAATGAAGGGTATCTTAGCTGCCTAGGGTTAGAGTCTGATTCAGAAAATAGCAGTTTACTTTCTGAAAAGAAATGATGCTGCTGCTATTAAGCAGTACCTCATTAGTCTGACAAATAAGCACTAATACACAAGCTAACTGTGTAAAAATATAACGGTGAGCAAAAACAAAAGCTACAGGAGTAAAATTCTTAAATTTTTTATATGAAGATGGACAAGAAGACCTGAAGAAGACTTTGGACTCACACAGTGTGGTTTCTACTGAGACTTGAGTGCCTCAAATTTGTGAGCAAGGGACATAGGAAAATGCAGGACCTGCAGCCCCTGAAGGACAAGTTGTCACTTCATGTAGCTGATTTTCTCTTCCCTGCAAGCTCTCACATTAACTTTGCTGCCTTAAAGTCGTCAAGCCTACCACCTTCTAGAATGATTCAAAATAATTTTTACAGGAAACTTAAGGATTTATTGTAACATCTATTATATTATGGTTTCCACCATAGGAAAGTGTGGCCCAGGCCCTTATATTTTCACTTGTACTGTTGTGCTGCTTTATTAGTAGAACTTCAAGTGTTGAAACAATTTTTATGCTGTTTAGATTTACAATAGCTACATATGATATACTTAAATAACAGAGACTAGTCTAGATGCTGATCATGGTTGGATTTGCCCAGACATTTCCAAATGTGACACCTCTAACATCCTTACATCCAGCTGTTGTTATCATTCTCCTAGTTTCTTAAGATCAGACGCTGCACATAACTGCCCTTTTCAGCCTCTGAGGGGCTGATCTTGGCTGCTTCAATAGGACTCAGTAGAAATTAGCAGGTTTTAGTAAAAATATTTGGTGATCATGGGTTCAGCCACTGAAATGACTCTTAAAATGCAGCCAGAATTCAAGGTAAGATGAAGGTACCCGTGACAGAGATGCAGAGGAAGGGGTAGCCTCAGAGACATAGCAAAAGCTAAATGCTTAGGAAGAAAAAACATTATTAAACCTGACTGGTGTAGCCATGTGTTAGTGTTTAACCTTGCTGCACTCTCACAGGATACATTTTGCCATATTCAGAATTTTCTGTAAGAAAAGCAACATTTTTTACAGCTCTAATATGATATATAGGCATACATGTTGAATTAAATGTTCCTCACTTGAGGAATTATGGTTTTTATGTATAAGGAAAGCAAACTAAAATAATAAATGTGCGATTTTTTATTATAAGTTTGCAAAACTTTTCAGTTGTGTATGTTCTCTGTGCTCCTGCCTGTGAAACATTAAATGCTCTCAACTGTGTGTTCAGCCCCCAACCCTCACAGGACCAAAATTGAAACCAGAGAGAATACTGCATTAGGTTTTCTAAAGTAGATCAGTTTTAAAAACAGTAGGTGAAGTGCTGTACTTGATAACATGATATAGTACTTGGTAAGAACAATAAAAAAATCCTCTTATGTTCCTGTCCCATAAGAAGCCATTCTGCTCAATTTTTTTAAAAAAAATTCCAGTCAGCTGTGAATCTGTAAACTAGCTGCTGAGATATACATTTCGAAGATGTACTCTGGCTTAATTTTCAAAGTGACATGAGGATTTCAGGGTGTCTTTCATGCTTATTTCAGATAACACATGCGGCTGTAATGGCAATACTCATTTGATTAGGAAGCTGTTCTTGTAGGCAGATGCTTGCTTTGCATCCTAAGAGTTGGCAGTTCTTCTAGGTGTCATCAGCAAATAACAGTTCTGAGAACAAATATCCACCTTCTATAAGAATGGTATAACAACTACTAAGTAAATTGCACTGATCTGACTCTAGGACAAATTCTACTCTATCCCTTTCACTAACCTGCATATCATCTCCTTGCACACAGAGATAATGTTTTAAAAATACGTATTTAGTTAAAAACCATCCATTTTAATGGTCATAATAATACCATCAACTGCACAACTGAAACTGTCTAAAAAACAAACTCCTACTACCGCAGTTATTCATTCCGGGAAATGGTGAAACATCTTCCCTGTTTACGCCAGCAGAAGGGCTCTGACTAGTTTTTGGCAGCCAGCAGTCTCTCCATGTGAGGAGCCCCAGCAAGGAGAATCAGAATAAAGAAAACTCCAGTGAAGCCTTCCTTTCAGATTAGGTGGTGAGAAATTCAGCTGCTATTACTTCAACTCACTATTTTTTGGCACACAGAAGAATATTAAATAGACACCAATAGATAACTTCTGTTGCTTGAAAACTTTCTTTGAAAACATCCAGCTTGTGTTGTTGCAATACAGACTGAATAACTTAAGTTGGAAATGACCACTATATTATTTAGATATCTGCTCATGGACATAGGTGCATTGCTCTGAGTGGAACAGAAAACTCATTCTAACCATATTTATTATGCAGTAAAACATTGAGATTACAGAAATTACTGTCTTACTCAGAAAGGAATTCCCTTAGAAGGTTTATACAATATAGAAAATGAGAATACTAAATCATGGTTCTTCTGACAAACTTGAGCTAAAAAAATGATTGCTAGAAAACTACTTGAAAGTACATAACATTTAAAAAGAACTGTGACATCTGCAGAGATTTTTACCAAGTTCTCAGTAGGAAATATAATGGCATATCTTTAAGGTAATACAGAAGAGGGTCATTATAGCACTTTATATTACCAACTGGCTTTTTGGTATGTGTATTCAATTGTTTCTTGTACAACAACAGGACACCATCTTTCTACAATGATGTTTACATTCAGAACATTTTAAAAGGTTAGGCTTGGACATAGTTCTAAGAGACACCACTTGGTCTGCTGAGTCTGCCCTGCATTCACATCACATACCACTTCTGATTAAAGCTTGGTATTCCTGTTCCATTTCATGCCCTTTCAAATGCAGACAAAATATTTCAAATCGTCTTGTATTTGCAGGGGAGGAACACACATACAAGCAGAACTATTCACAGCTGTGCTGCTACACTCTACCTTACATATTCCTGTACCACCACTACAGCTTAAGGCAAGTGAACTGCATCCTTCCACTTCTGTCCTGTGTATCCATATATAAGGCTGCTCAGGCCTAGGGATGGCCAGAATTGCCCCATGCAATACCCACACTGGTGATAAATATTCAGAAAGCAGATGGATTCCAGCAGGACCTCAGCGTTCAAGCTGCAGTTGAGAAGCCAGACATTAAGGCATAAAAAACCCCCCATATACTAAATTCAGGATGCACTATAGAAGTAATAAACCACTGGATCCCAGGATGTCATGTTTTTAGTGCTCTTTCAGAAGGTGTCAGTGCTACCATAGCTACAATGTGTTACAACCTACCACAAAAGAATGCAGTATGTACAGCCCAAGGTTTCAGCAGAGGGATTATATTCTCAAGAAGTTCCCAGAGTGTGTGGGACCATTTCTTAATCCTGACTCCAAAACAGTCCCCAAAGGGTCATGTGAATTTAGGCCATGCCAGCTACTCTCCTGCACATTCTTCAGTCCCAGAAAAGGTCCAGAGAGCATGTTCCCAAGGTCATATTTCCATTTGGAGCATGAAGAACCCTCTCTATTTTTCAGAGAGCTCAGTAAGAGTTGTTCACCACCCCTCCTATAATCCTCTCCTATCTGTAATTCCTCCATGGCTTTTCCAACTGATATTATTTTCCTAATATCTCCAAAATTACTACATGGTTCCCTGGTTTAACTGAGCTGTGGAGGGGAAAAATATGCAGATGTACATTCTATGTTTTTCAGTGGTTTTTAAAGGAAACAATACAATTCTGCTTATTCTGTTGAGGCCAGGTTTAGCCTACATGTCTTGAGCCAGACTGGTACAATAGCAATTTTTCTTCACCTTGCCCTTTGGTGCTGTGCAAGTGGCCTGCATCAGAAGGAGATGTGGTACTCTGTGTAGGAAAAGGGTCTTCACAGATTTCCCCATTCCTCAAAGAAAACTGAGACAAAATCTCTTCTCCTAAATACATGCAGGTAACAAAGGTAAACCACTAGATCTGGAAGAGGTGAGGGTGCAGGCACAGGAGGGTGCTATTTTAAAGAACTGAGCAGATCAATTGACTGGTTAAAAGATCGTATAGTCTTCTCACAGATGTCTCACCTTTGCATCCACGGTGCCCTCTTCAATATGTGAAAGTTCGAACTTAGTCATTTTAGCAATACCCAGGCATTACATTGAGAGCATTAATTTTCCTCTGTTTTTCTGTGCTATACAATTAAGGAACGATTTTGTGTTTACTGTTGAATGCGTCCTTTCTTTTTCTGAAAATAATAGCTAACTCCTCATTCATTGTTAATGCTGTCAGCTTTGTTTCTTTTTGAGTCTGAGCACAGAAACTGAGAGGATTTATTTATTCTTTTATAGATTACTACATCCATCAGATTTTTCCAAGGGCTTCATTTTCCAGGAATTATTTCACTACACAGATGTGTTCATGCTGCCACTCTGTGGCAGTGATGAGAGAAGTAAATCCAAAATGATTGTGTTTATGTTGCTCTTAAAAATCTCTTGGAATGATTCCTAAGCTATATTAAATATCATACATACATTTTCTGCGTGCAGAACAAGAATTCGCTCGTGTAGCTCAGCTGCTCAAGCTCACACCAAGCATGAGCAAGCTGTGGCTGCAATTAAAGCCAGGATACTATTCCAGATTTCCCAAATAATACAAATATACTCAAGAGTTGAAGTTACTTCTTATTTATTCTAGGGCTTTTAAGCTAGCACTATTGCATGCATATAAAGAACAACATAGTCTTCCTGTGTCCAGTGGAGGTATTTGAACTAGAGTTTCCTCTTTGCTTTGCTGGTATAAATTTTGTGTGAGGCAGGCAGTACTATTTGTATTCTGCTGCAGAACAATCTTTTTTTTCTAGGTCAGTCGGCTAGCCAAATGGTACTTATTTTTCTGCTTTGCTGGAGCCCTTGTATATCTGTCAGGGCCAAAACATATCCAGTCCCAACAGCTGGTTTACTGCAGTAGAATATACAGAAATTTAAAAGAGGCAACAGAAAGTGTTGATCTCAAGCAGAGAGGTAGCTGGCAGGCCTCTGTAATTAAATTCCGGGCACCTCTTGTACGTTTTTATAATTTTCCCTCAGTCAGCAGATAAAACTAAAAGTGTCAGATCCCAGAACTCACTGCACATTCTTTTAAATGCCACCATATATTTGCTGATCATTACTCAGTTAGGCTGCCACAATTTTCCATTTCCAAATGCAGTTCATTAATTTTTTCTAAAATATCATTCCTCATAAGATTTCAGGACTTCAGGTGATATGAGATCTTCCCACTCCATCCCAGACATGGCCATACCAGCTGGTCCTGTCTATATCCAAGGCCCTGCTGCTTGGATTATGGCTTTACAGGATCACAAACACCTCTGTACTTTAAGTATTTTTACTGATAAAGATTTCAATTTGAAAGAACCAAGAAAAGGGTACAGTGAGATGAAACTGAAAATTGCATGTTCTAACAGTTTAACCACAGTCTTTTCCTCTCCTAAAACATAACTAATCTTCAGCAAAAGCTCTCTGTAACCTTGAATTTCTACATGATTATGTGACTTAAGTGTTGACGTGATTCCTTTCCTCCCTTGGTTCCCTGGTAGTAGTTCAAGAAACTACTAAACATTTCTCTTATATTTTGTTTCCTGTACTCTCTGTGCTTGTTCCTGCCATTTTTTCTAGCTTGGTGCTGATGAAGAATCTTCAAGCTGCTGAACCCCAACTATGGTTACATTACTGTATCACGGAAGTTCAGTTCTGGTGTCTACAGTTCAAGACAGGCTGCTACTGGAGAGAGTCCAACAGAGGCCACAAAGATAATTTGGGGTCTGGAGCATCTCCCTCATGAGGAGAGACTGTGGGAGTCTGGCATTTTTTGTCTAGAAAAGAGAAGACTGAGAGAGGGTCTCATCAAAACATACAAATGTCTCAAAGGCAGATGCCAAGAGGATGGTGCCGGACTCTTCAGTGGTGCCCAGCAACAGTATGAGGAGCAAAAGCCATAAACTAAAACACAACAAGTTCCACCGCAACATGAGGAAGGACTTCATCACATTGAGGGTGGCAGAGCACCGGAACAGGCTGTTCAGAGAGGTCATGGAGTCTCCCTGTCTGGAGATATTCAAAACTCACCTGGATGCATTCCTGTGTCACCTGCTACAGGTGACTCTGCCTTGGCAGGGGTATTGGACAGAATAATCTTCAGAGGTCTCTTCCCACCCTAAAAATTCAGTGATTCTGTGATTCTGCTGTCATCTCGGAGGACTAATGGGCTGAATTTCTTATTATCAGAGGAAAACGTATCTCAACAGCAAAACCTTTCTGCAATAGAAGGGTAATCAGGTAAAACCTTGGATTAAAAGTGTCAGTATCACAAAGCAAGTAGAACTTCATTACAGTGCTTAGATTTCCATGAGATGGTTTGCAAGATGACTTTTAATCTTACCAATATTTTATTTCTGCATCACTGAGAAATGGCTTTCTGCTCTAGCATTCTTTCTCACATGCCCTTATAAAAGACAATTGCATTGGATCCTAAATTGATTTAAACATTTCATTCTTAAGTGAAAAGCAAGAATCTGCTTCAGCATTGTTACTTTCCAGATCTTTCTTTGGAATGTAAACCTGGAATGCAAATACAATATCCCAGAATGCAATATACAAATAAATTATCTCAGGCCCATAAATAAGGAACTGCAGAACACATGTGAAATTTATTGTTGGGTTTTGTAATTGCATTAGCATAAAGTGCATTGGAGATATCCACTTATTCAAAACATATTCAGAATGAAAATTATGCAGAAATTGTACAGAAATGCAATAGAGATTATCAGTAATTCTGTTGACACTTCGAAAAACTAGGTTTGCACGTGCTCTGCTATATTCCAGATAGCACAAGGCTAAAATACCAGCAGAATTTCTGGCAGAATGTTCTACAGCAAGAACAAGAGCAGAGGCATTTCTATTCACCACAATGACTGAGAAAAAAATATTACTACTGTCCATGGTTGTGCGGGATGCCCAGGGTAGACCATGCTCCATAAAACATGAACACCTTATCACTCTCTACCTGAGTGGAGTTTGTAGCCAGGTGGGGGTTGGTCTCTTCTCCCACGCAGCTGATTACAGGACAGGGAACATAGTCTCAAGCTGTGCCATGGAAGGTTAGGGTTGAACATTAGGAAGAATTTCTTCACAGAAATGGTGATTAAACACTGCAATGGGCTCCCCAGGGAGGTGGTGGAGTCACCGTCCCTGGAGGTGTTTAAGATAAGGGTGGATGTGGCACTAGGTGCCACGATCTAGTTGACATGATGTTTGGTCAAAGGTTGGATTCAATTATTTTAGAGGTCTTTTCCAACATAATTTATTCTGTGATTCTGTGAAATCTCCTGCCCAACCTGCTACAATAGTGATTCTGTGCTCCCTCTCCTTAAGTTTTCTTATGTAAATAAGTAAACTTTTCCTGGAAAAGCTGGCAGCGCAAGGCTTGGAAAGGAGCACTCTTTGCTGGGTTAAGACCCTCCTGGATGGCCCGGCCCAGAGAGTGGAGGTGAATGGTGCTGCATCCAGGTGGCGGCCAGTCACCAGTGGGGTCCCTCAGGGATCTGTGCTGGAGTTCTGTTTAATATCTTCATTGATGATCTGGATGAGGGAATCAAGTCCACCATCAGTAAGTTTGCAGATGACACCAAGCTAGGATTATGTGTTGATCTGCTGGAGGGTAGGAGGGCTCTGCAAAGGGACCCGGACAGGCTGGATAGATGGGCAGAGTACAACAACATGATGTTTAACGAGTTCAAGTGCCAGGTCCTGCACTTTGGCCTCAACAACCCCCTGCAGCACTACAGGCCTGGTGACAGAGTGTCTGGACAGAGCCCAGGCAGAAAAGGATCTGGGGGTACTGGTCGACAGCTGACTGAACATGAGCCAGCAGTGTGCCCAGGTGGCCAAGAAGGCCAATGGCATCCTGGCCTGTATCAGGAATAGTGTGGCCAGCAGGACCAGGGAAGTCATTCTTCCCCTGTACTCGGCCCTGGTGAGGCCACACCTTGAGTGCTGTGTCCAGTTCTGACCCCCTCAGTACAGGAAGGACGTTGAGATGTTTGAACGCATCCAGAGAAGGGCAGCAAGGCTGGTGAAGGGTCTGGAACACAAGCCCTGTGAGGAATGACTGAGGGAGCTGGGGTTGTTTATCCCGGAGAAAAGAAGACTCAGAGGTGACCTTTGCACTCTCTACAACTACCTGAAAGGAGGATGTAGCCAAGTGGGGATCAGTCTCTTCTCCCGGGCAGCAACTAGCAGAATGAGAGGCCACATTCTTCTGCTGCGCCAAGGGAAGTTTAGGTTAGGTGTTAGAAAAAAATTATTCACTGAAAGAGCAATTGGGCAATGGGATTGTCTGCCCAGGGAGGTGGTGGGAGGTGGTGGAGTCACCGTCACTGGACATGTTTAAAAAAAGAGTGGATGTGGTACTGAGTGCCACGGTTTAATTGATGAGGAGGTCTTAGGTTGTAGGTTGAACTTGATGACCTTAAAGGTCTTTTCCAACCTAGTTCATTCTGTCATTCCATCATTCTGTAATTCTAATACAGATTTATTGCTCAAAATAGTTTCTACCCTTCTTCTCTATTCTATACGATCATGCTTCCTGTTCTTGTAGTACCAAATCTGTCTAGAGATTTAAAAGCAAACTGTCACATTTGAAAGTATAAGACATTTGAGTAGTCTGCAGGTCTGACTTTTGTAACAGAACAAGGTGCAGGTGATTATAAGTTAATTTTACATAAAATAATTCCAGTATTTTCCAGCAACAAATATAACAGTGGCTCATGATATGTTACAATGATGGATTCGAAAACTGAATTAAATTAACTGGTTTTCATTAGCATGATGAAGTTTTAACTCTCCCTTGGGTTGGAAAAAGTTCTTCTTGTATGATAAGCCTCAAAGCACCCTCCAGCAAGTAGAAAGTAACCCAAACCTGATTCCTAGCTTGTACATTTATTTTAGCTAAGTAAAGTTGTATCAATGTTGTTACTTTCAAATCAAGAATGCTTTTCATTCAGCATGATGCTTTGTAACTTCAAAAACCTTGATTTGTTTTGAAAGCTGTAACTTAAGGTACATAAAAAAACCCCTCAAAACAGCAAAAAGCACTTTCACAATGTTTACTGTAGGCTTCATTTCAGCCTAAATATTATTCACTTTCTAATCAGTATTGCAATGAATCCCAAAAGGGTAATGTGTGAATTTCAGGTGCCTTTTTCCAGCTACAGTGATGTGAAATAAATTATGCAGAAGCCAAAGTAATTGGGATCACTTTCTAGAAACTCTCAGTTCAAGGCTGGGATATTTATAATTCTAAAGACATCATGTTATGGCTGCTCAGGCCATTTGACGTGAGAGGAAGGTTAGGAAGGCTTAAGTGCAGAATGTCAAATAGGAACAAGGTAAAAGCACAGAACCAGGAGCTACAAGCTGTAAATAATTTTCATCACTATTTTGTATTGTGGCTATCTAATTTTCCACTCTCTGTTTAGCCAGTAATATCTTTCATATATTTAATGAAAATTCACTTAATTACTGAACTTCTTGTTTTCAAAAATCATCTACAATTTCACATCCTTTTTATGATCACTTAATGAGAAAGTTTATGTTCAGTCAAAAATTTGCCTTCAGTCAGCTTATGACCATATGACAAACACCTTTAACCAGCTTAGGAAGCACAAGGACAACACAGAGTATGACTGATCAATTTGCTTAGATATCTCTCATGTTCCAAAGTGAGTGGGAAGATGCAACGATTCTAATTATCAGGTCAGGATGAAGGCAGCAGCAGCAGCATTTCTGAAAACTTCCTAGGAGAGGACTGGAGACCAGAAGAATGCTGAAGTGTTTTGCTGTGAATGATCAAATACAGACACGATGTTTGATAGATCCTCTTTCAAACTAATTAATGAGGACAGTAGGCATTTTTCAGTACAATCTCTAATTATAGGCTAAACTTAGCAGAGTACTGTTATGAGGCTTAATTGCTTAATGTCTGTAAAAGGTTATAAGCGCAGAGTCATATAAACACTAAGTGGCATTATTGTTTTAATAAAAAAAGGATGAGTCGTATTTTCATTTTTCTTTGCCATGGGCAGCTACAGAACACCTGCTTTAGATATAAAAATAGATGTGAATTACGAGATCAAAACTGTAACACAGTGAAAAACTGGCACTGTCTTTTTCTGTATTTGGCACATAATTGGTGTTTGAAATGCACTGCCACAAGTTATCACAGAGATAAAAAATAGATGAAAACAAATGAGTTTCCATGTTTGTTGCAGTTCTTTTCTGAAGTAATTAATATGACAATCCTCAAAATTACAGTCACCAAGTTAGATATTCCTTAAAAAATCAGATTATGGGAAAAGAGATCATCAGGATTTATGTACTTGACAGAACTATGTCAAGTATGTCAAAATAACTCCCAACAATTGAGACATCAAAAATTGCTTCCTAATATGGAACTAAAGCCTTCATAAAAAACAAGAACTGTTGCAGCTGTCTTAAGATAATCAAAATATATCTGGGCTTTTACCAAAGCACTTCATTATATAAGACCTTCACCAATTACCCATGAACAAATCAAACTTTCTTCTTAAGGGAACAACCATATGAAACTAAGGACATTTTATTTTTAACCTGGTGGGGAGGAAATAACAGAACATATTGTTTGAGTGCTGGCCTGCATCCCTACTGAATGTCTTTCATGATGTGAACCTCTAAAAATTAAGACACAACAGGAAGGGAAACTCACTGCCCAGCTACTTGACAGCTCAGCTGAATGGGGCTGCCAGAACCCTCGTCACAAGGTGTGGGGCGCTGTACCAGCTTTCCCATGAGAGCAGCAAGGCAGAAAACCTAACTTCTTCTAAGCTCAGCCTTCAAAAATTTCTGAACAGACTGTTTAATGTGATCCAGAATCCTCTCCTGTTTCACCAGCTGAGCATTAGAAGAGGCATCATCTTTCTCACCATAGCCAGATAGGTGAAACTCTAAAGCAACACTGAACATCAGTCTTGTTACAATAGGGGTTTTTTCTGCACTTTGTTGTTTTAAAGATGACTAAATGTGAAAGAAGTCCTCAGAGCCTTCATGAAAGAGCACCATCCAGCAATCCATGCACATGACAGAGGAGATAATTTAGGACAATCATTACTATAACCAGTAAAGAAACACATAGATTTGTTTCTTAAGCTAAAGTTACTTAAAGGAATTTTATTCTATTATCACATCATTTTAGAATATAAATCCCACTGGCAACAAATTGTTATTGAAATTACTTCTCTCCTGTTACATTCAAAGCGGCACTCTCTAAAATTAATCAAATTGTTATAATGCTGAAAAAGCAATATAAAGAATTTTTAACATGGACAACTACTTCAATTTTGTCTACCACAGCAAGGCACTCAAACTCACACTTTCTTTGCTTTGTATATGATTTTGTTAATTCTTCTAGTCATCCTTGCTTCAAGGATTCTGTAATCCATAGGCACGTGTTTTTTTGTGAAACAGCTGTAAAATCGCCTGTCCCAGTACCAAGGAGTTAATGCTTCTAAGGGGCAGCACTGCTCCACAGCTGCTACTGTCAGCCTCAAGTTCATCTGTTGACAATTATACGTCACCGTGTAAAGGCTTGACAAAGAATCACACAAAATTTCCCAAAATCTTGATGAAAAAAAAGAACAAGTAAAGAGATTTGAATGAGGAAGATGGGAAAGAATAAATGAAGAAACCTTTAGAGGGTATTGTAGGAAATGATGTAAATAGACAACTACTTTCTCTTACTTTATTGCCAGGGCAGTGGACAGATCCTGAAAAGACTTCATCCCTGGCCAGGGGCTTCTTGCCGAAAGACCTCAAGCAAGACAACTTCTTCAGGTCATTGTAGTCTGTTTTTTGTCTACCCATGAATTGTTTCCACAGCCATCACCTTTCACAGGTAAGTAACACAACATGGAGGTTTTTCCCCTGGTCTCAGTTCCACTACATGGGATACATATCGAAAAAGAGGAATTACAAAATATTTTTACAATATTGTTGTTAAAAAGTGTTCTCAGAACACAAAAAGCCACCTCTATTTGCAGGAAAATGCTTGGAACATTTTGTTTTGACCTTAAGTCAAAATCACAGAATAAATTAGAAGAGATATTAAAAGGAAAATAAAAATATATAAGCCACCATGATTCCATGATTTAACTTTTTAAAATGTACATTCCTTCATTCAAAATTTAGAAGAAATTTAGATACCATTAATTAAAAGGTAGAGGAAGACAAGAAACAATTGCTATCCTTCTAGTCCAGTGGATGGATCATGTCCTCAGCTTACAGAAAATCTGAGACCGAGTCTCACCTCTGTTTTATTCTAAGTCGTATTCTTCAAACTTCCATTATTGAGGCAAATGTCATAGCTAGCAGTATATAATGATGCTGACACCACTTTCTCTTCCTCCCTGGCTTTGTGAAAGACTCCTAAGTTACATCATGGCTTAAATCCCAGCTTCATTGAAGATGAAGAAATAAGAACCCTAACTAGGAACTGGAAGTTAAACTACTTTTTTTTTTCCTTAAGGCTCTCTTTTTTGAGAAAGTGCCCACAAACAGATTTTTTATGATTTTTAAAGACTATTTTTTCCTTTTTCTATTTTGATGTTAGCAACTGACCTGAAAAGAGTCACTAGAAACATGAAAGTCTCTGCAAGAAATTAATTTGAGGTATAGAAAAGTGATGCTGGTCTAGGACCTAAGCTGTATAAACAATTATTATTATATTCAAATTAGGTACCAACGTTTTTAAAAGCATTTTAAAAAATGTTTTAAAAATGTTTTAAATGTATTTCAAGAAGAAAATAACAAGAATGTTTTGAATTATTTTTTAAACCATATTTTCTTCAAATTAACTATTTTATGTAGGCTTATTTCTCTAGTAAATCAAAGGACATCTTAAATGAAAAAATAAAATTTTAAAATTTAAACTTTCCTTTCTGGAAAGCAGAGATCAACTGAAATAACTGATAAATTTTACACTACTTTTAGCTGACAGTTTCTAAAACCAGCAATTAAAGCTACACTTTTTTAGTGAAAGAAATTGACCTGGAAAATCTAATATATTTTTCCATTTCTCTTCTCCTGCCCATCCTAGACAATTTTGAAAATCCACTCTGAGGGACACAAGGGAAAAAAGGAAATATTTCTAGGACACATAGATTTTTGCTAAAATGGCAACAACTTTAAAGGTTTTGACAATGGAATTAACTCAGAAAATTCAGAATAGAAAGGGGAAATACAGCAGAAGGCATGAAGGTTTTCCAGAAATGTATCATCTCCGTGCATCTGGTGTATATATCAATATACAGAATGGAAGTAGACTGCAAACTTTCACCCTGAATCATGGAAACCTGAAATATATTCACAGACATTATATATAAAGCTAATCAGAATTTTTAAAAAAGCCATGCTTAAATTTCATTTTAAAATAAAAAACTTTGGCAGTTAATGAGAAAGAAAGGTTAATGTGCAACATAAATTTTTAACCTTATTTTCATATGCTTTCTGAAGTCATCTCCCACAGCAAACAAATGGTTGAATACAGTCTTTTCCTCTTAACAGGACAGGACTATTCACAGGGGATGCCCAAGTACAGTTTATGGTAGGAGGTGATAGCCTCTGATCTTAGCTGGGCCATATTGGTGGCTTCCCTCATACAGAGCAAAAGGTCATGTTCCACACATAAAAAAGAAATAAATAAGTCACTCTTTGTCTACTGTCTTTGATAGTATTAGACATCTGGCTGTTACTTAACTGAGTAGGACTTCACTGATATGGATGGTGAAGGAGAAAGAAATGATAGCATCCCAAGTTGCTGTAGGACTGACTCTAAGATATAAGATAACTTGATTGATTATACTGGATCAGCATAAAAAAACTTTAAAAAAACACAGGACACACTCCAAGTTACCTCTGCTCTGAAAATAATTTTTCTGTTTCTGCTGAATGGAAGGATCCTATTTATCAATGTGAGACTTCAGTCTCATTCAATATAATAAAAAATGAGCTTTCAGTGAAATGTAATGAGATTTCAAAATATATCAAAGTATCAGCACACTGACCTATTTTGAGATAGCACTGGTTTTGAAAGTCATTCTTTCCCAGGCAATTTAAGTTCTCACTGAATGACAAGGCTGTATCTATTAGCCTTCATAGGCACCATAATATTTGGGCTTTCCTTTACATTCTCCTTTACGTTCTCTGTATAGATTGGAAAATAAAGGAGAATGATCTTCTCATTTCTAACTGTTAGGGAAATTTTTTTTTACTTTCCTTGTCCCTTCCTTTTGGGGACAGGGCTCCTGATGCCAGTTCGCATCAGTTTTGGCACTGAAGAGCTTACATGAGAATCACTGCTGCTGAAAAACATCACCTCTGAAAATCTGGTAGTTTCCAGCATCGCCTGTAGCAGGCTCAGAATAATAATCAAGATCCTCCCTCTGCTCTGCATGTTTGGCACAGTGTAACCAATCTGAAGTAAAATAGCTCCAAACAAAGATATTCGCTCTTCCCTACCCCAAGTCTTCCTTTTAACAAGAGACAGTGTGTAAGCAGAAATGCATTTTCTTACTCATTCAAAGCCCAAGCACATGGTCACGCAAAATTTATTTATTGATTGGAAACTCCTTTTCAAGTCTTGAAATTTTACAGCAAACAAATCTTCATGAGATTTTTTACTCAAAAATGTGTTACCATGAATTATAGCATCACAGAGCCCTACACAACTAAATATTTTTTCCAGATACATACAGAAAATCAGCACCCTAACATGTCTAGATTTTCAGATTTAAAATCGGTAAAGAAATATTAGGAGCAATATCAAGCTGACTGCTTTTTTTTGTATCCTACAATACAGAGCAAAGATCAAGAAGTGAGTTTTTAATTCAGAAAAACAGAGGAGACAACATATGCTGTTAGTTTAATGAAAAAGAAAAAACTAAATTTCATAACTTCCATTTTCCAGTTAATGTTTTGTATTTATATAGAGTTGGAAAAAACATCATATATGTACAAGTACTAAGCTTTTTGTCACTTTGTTTACTTTTTGTTACTTGTAATATGACGGATATTTTATCCAGTAAATGAAACAGTTGTTGACTAATGCTAAAGGGTATTTGCAGTTATTGAATACGCTGCACAGTGTCTTCTATTTTTCACTAAATGAGATGTTCAGAATTAACCTAAAAATATTCCTTTATCATGAACAGTATAAGAAACAGGCTTCAGACTAAGACTTTTCCCTAATTTGTAACAATGTCTCTATAAAAGCAGACTAAACAGTGTATGTCTGAGGAGTTCTGTACAACACCCATTACTAGTAGCCATATTGTGAATAATTCAGACAAGCTACCTTTTTTTTTGTTTGACTGATTTTTGTAATGATTGTTACTTTTACACAAATAATAATACAGCCTTTGATATTAAGATCTATTGCAAATATTCTGCCATTACTTTGAAGTAGAAGCCTGTTCTCCTCATACTAGTGAGGCCAAGCAACAAATATTTTACTGGTCTATGACTCAATTCTTCTCCACCTATCAAAGTCAAGGAAAACTGAGTTTTAAGATACATTTGTCATTGTTGTAGTAGTAGTAGTTTTGCATTTGTGACATTTTAAGGATACGAGCAAGTCAAGGTTTGGATGGAGAGATATTATGTATCTCAGACTAGCTTGACAGAACTGGAAAAAAACCCACATTTTCTCTTTGGGTCTTGTCTATTCATATTTGCCTTGCCTTTTATTCTATATTTTAAAATGTATACTAACTGCTGGAAGCACCACTATTTTTAAATAAACTCCAGATAAATAATTTTAAAGAAAATAGTTTTGTGAAGATATAATGTGGATTAACAATATGAAGAAGAAAAGGAAGAAATTAAAGAAGCATTTATCTATAACAGATTCAACCACGTAGTCTGAAAATGTATGAGGAGTTCATAATTGAATCTGTACATCTGAATTGTCCAGCAAACACATTAATTCAGCAGTTAATCAAGTCTGAGATGATCAGACTGCTCCTACACAAACCTCAAACCTTCCTCTGTTCATTTTCTGCACTGTCTGTCCTGGGAAAAAGGGCTCAAAACACTGCTTGCTGCTGAAGGTGGGGAAAAGAGCTTTACTTCTCAAGCAAATTTATGAGGCTCATAGAAGTAACAAATGAGTATCATAGGACTTGGAAAGCCACATTTCAGTGAGTGCCAAATGCCTTTTACCACCTCATCCCTCTGAATATTCTGTTCTCTAGGATAGAGATTAAGAGTCAGACCTCGGACACGAATACATGGCTTTCAGTTGTGCACAAAATGGAAGATAAACTTTAACTATATGCCAGGGTGCAATATCTCCTCATTGCATATGTAGAAGAAAGTTAACTGTACTGTGGCTGTGCAGGACTTCACACCCATCATCTGCTCTGCCCTGATTTTAGGATCATTACTGGGAACAAAATCCGGGATCACTGCTTAGAAGCACTGCTTCCTATTGTTCAGATTAAACTAAAATCTCCATCAGCATCCTCTCTTATTATGTCCTTTGCCTGCAAGGGCTGAGAAGGACTAGGTCCTCTCTGCTGTCTTTAGAACTGAACAGCACCCAGCTGAAAAATCAAACAAAACAAGGTTCTTTCACCAAAAGAGAAGCTAGTCTGCTGACAGCACGATGCCTTGTGATTTGATAGCACCTCTGGAGACAATAGCCCCAAAATCTCTCATATATACTCTTTTCTACATTGCATATATATATATGTATATATGTGTGTGTGTATATATGTATATGTATATATGTGTGTGTATATATATATACATATGTATACATACATACATATATACACATACATATATATATGTATATATAAATAGATATATATATATTCTTCTTCATCCTGACCTTGTATTTTAGTGAAAAGGATCACAGGCACCCATGTCTCTTCCACCCAGTGGAGAGCAAAGACACCAGCACACACCTCTGCCTCAGAGAAAGCTTGTAATTATTTTGTTGCTTCCCCAGTAATACACTCTGGGGCAAAAATATTTTGTACACGTCCCAGACAAGCACTGGAGGAGCTTGTTTAAACTCTTATTTTCTTGTTCTATGTCACTAAACCTTTCTAAAATTATTAAGCAAATATGAAAACTTAGCACCTTCTCTCTTCCTTCTCCCAAGACCATACCCAAAGTACCAGGCCCTTCCCTCTACGGGATGGTGGGCTTCAATTCTGTCTGCCAGTGCACCAAACTGTATTTCTGGGCATAACTGGGGACTGTGCATGGAATAAGAAGTTCTTGCAGGGGCTGAAATAGAGCAGGACAGCAACCAGAGTAATAGTTTTAAACTCCCTTTCTTCTTCCTCACTCACCATATCATAAAAAATTGTAAATTTCCAGTTACCTAACAATTCTGACACCAAGACCTCTTATGTTATTCCTGTGAGTCTCTAAACACACACACACACACACACACACACCCCAGTGAAGTATTCTGCTGATGTGAACACTAAGCAGAGCGAAAGCATGCCGGGATTTTAAAAAAATCTGAAGAAAAGTGATGAAGAAAAGCCCAGGAAAATCTCAAACTCACACTAGAAGTTTTCTGCAGAAATCGCTGGTCGACCTTACCACATAATAAATTAACCATTGTTATATTTTCTTCATTTCCCAAGAAATATCACTGGTCTTGTGACTACAGTCACAAGAAGTCACTTCAGCACAGAGTGAGAAGAAAAATGAAGCAAAGGGCAACGAATAAAAAAAAAAAAAAAAGAAAAGAACAGAACAAGAAAGTTATCACAATTATAAATTGTTATAGAAATTTTTTGTTTTGTTAGAAATTGTTAAGAAATATTTTCTTATTTCTACCTTTCAAGTTCTCTATTGTGCTCCCTTTCTTTTTATTCACTATTTAGACTCCTGTGCTCCCACACAGACTGCATATGTGTATGCAGAGAATGATAAGTAGTGCACTGTCAGTGTTTGGGAAAGACTGGAGGAACACTACTGTGGCAAAGAATTTATCTGACTTTGTAAAAACTTTCATTCTCGAAGGACTTAAGGACAAAGACAACAAACTAACAGAACGTTAAACTGGGTTTTGCATACATTCAATTAAAAATATGTGTTAATTTAATATCTATCTAGATGAGAAATTCGCAGTCAACAGTCATTTACTTTATATGTTATAGTATTTAATAGTAAAGAAGTACAACACTGTCCTTCTATTCTAGTCATTATCAGACTTGGCTATGCTCTCTGTTAATGAAGAAAATCTATTAATTTCTATAGAAAAATATGAACCTTGATTATATTTGATATTTCTCTTAACCTTCAGTTAAGAAACTGTAAAATCGTCAGTATACAAAAATTTATCACGATATTAAAGTAATGAAGTTCACATATCAAAATAATGAAAATCACATATCATGACCAATTGGCATTACAAATAAAAACCTTTTTTTATAAATCTTATTATATAAAATATCGTTTTTTAGGAGCTCAGTATAATCAAATTGCAGCTTACTGTATGACAACTTGAAAATAAAATGTTAGCCACAGTTTAACAAAGGACAGATGATCACACAAAACTGTTTCATTCCTTCAAAGTCTTCTGCAAAATACATGGATCTAAACCATGCCCTAGTTTAGATGTTTTTCAATTTGGGCAGCTGAAACCAATGAAAGGTCACGACTGACCACTTGTAAACTTTATCTGCTGCCATGGCTGCTTTTGAGGGTAGAAACACCCATTTATGAGTGTTGATTTGTGCAGGCACATGTGCAGTGATGGGAGTAGGTGTCTGAAAATCAAAATTATCACTATTCTGCAGATTAGTGCTATCTTGATTTTGAGACAGTCTTTGAAATAAAGTGTACATAAATGCCAGGAAAGCCTAATTAGTACATCTTTTATTTGTTAATGTACTTAATATTATTTTCACTTTTTAAGCCAGTAGCAAACTCCCTGTCATGATGCTCTGTCACTACAATACTATTTCATTTTGATGATGGAATAATTTATAATGTAAAAAATCACTCAAATTTAACAACCAAAGAGTACTTTGATCATGTGTAGACAGCCACTTTAAATAAACTTTTTGTCCAGAGGTTTTGCCGAATGTGTACACTGGAACTGTATTCAAAACCTGGGGAAATACCAACAAGAAGAGCTGCACTGGGGACAGATATCTTTGCTTGCTGAGCACAGCAAAGTGCAATGAGTGAATAGAGACTCCCTCAGAAGGTGTCTCAGCTATGAATAAGAACCAGTGCTGCACTTCCAGGAGCACAAAGGAAGTAACGCAGCCTCTACATGATCAAAGACCATTTTTTAACATTGCAGCTGCTTCTAAGTGGGTAGTCCTCTGTAGGTCCCTGTTTTGAAGTGACAAAATTTCTCAGTTTATATTAATTTTTATTTAGTTCAAAGCTGTGCAAGAATCTGTGGTAAGGAAAAAAGGAGTTCTCTGCTTCTTAGGACTTTTCCATTCACATGCATTAAGATGCTAAAGATATATGAAGTAGCTTGTTCTTCTATTAGTGATTCTCATACATGTGAAACTTACTTTAAAATTATAAATACTTTATCATCTGGGAGCCAGTTTGAGCTTAGCACCTGTAACTTATAAAGAATTAAAATTCAGTTCTTTCTGAATACTTTTGTTTGTTTCAAATGCATGAGTTAGCAAGGTATCTGGAAAACACAGGATACTCCAAACTTTTAGTTTTTATTATTCCCCATACTTAAACTCTTGTTTTCCAGCATGCTGCTGTTGTTGTGGCTTGATGCTGGCTGGTTGCCAGGCACATACCAAAGCCACACACCAGGTCCCCTCTGCAGCTGGACAGAGGAGAGAGGGTATGACAAAGGATTCGCGGGTTAAGATAAGGACCAGTAGAGATCAGTCATCAAACACCATCACAGGCAAAACAGGCTAGAATAAAAAATATTAATTGAATTTATTACACTAATAAAATCAGTGCAAGATAATGAGAAGTAAAATAAGACCCTCAAAAACACCTTCTCCCCACCCTTCCCTCCTTCCCAGCTCTACCTCCTCCCCCACCAGCACAGGGAGACAGGGAAGAGGGGTTATGGTCAGTTCATCACATTTTGTTTCTCCCACTG
>VZTF01001851.1:0-120146 GCA_013397755.1 Cnemophilus loriae | reverse complement strand
CCAGCTGCTATAAAAAAAAAAAAAACAGGCCAAGCAAACCCAGTATAACTATTTATTTCACAGAATATTCTGAGTTGGAAGGGACCTGCAAAGATCATCGAATTCAGCTCTTAAGTGAGTGGCCTGTACAAGGCTGCAATGAGGAGCTGAAATCCATCCCTCTCTACCTACAGGGTACAGAGGATCTGTATCTCCCTCCCCATTTTTTTCTCTAGCTTAGTGGTGACAAACCTATAGCTAATAATAATGTTGGGATTATATCAAACTGCTGAGCATAGGTCTCAACTCTTAGTCAGGTTCCCAAATCTGTAAAGTCAATATATTAAAGATACTCTGCAGCTTGATTGTAGGCCTCATTTGACACCAACTCAACATGAAGCTGAGGGACTTTTGAGTAGGTACTGTCATCACTTGTCCTAATAGTCCTGGAATTTCCCATTGCTTTAACAGATATCTAGTTACTATTTTAAGGCTGTAAGTCATATGAAGTTTTGGATACGGAGTTTGTAAATCAGGAATGATAGTCAACCTAATCTAAGTCACCAGAGTTTACCGGGAGGCAGATAAGCCAAGCATTCAAACAGAAATAGGAATGGGATCCACAATATAAAACCCCCTAAACAATAAAAATAAATAGCAAAAATTGAAAAGCAAGAGTTCGATCACAGAACATTGTGAGTAATGTTGGACATATGTAAGAGTACAGGTTGGAAAATGCACACACACACACTACCTCACTTCTGCTGACTTCTAGATACAGAGTTGAATTTTGCTGCCCACACAGGAACATTTAACAGGTAACATAAGAAGTGTTTCATATGGCTAGACAGATGTACAGGTGTGGAAAACTGCACTTCTTAACGAAGATTGTACATCTCCTTTTAGCATGTTGATTCCCTCTCCCTACACCAAGCTACCAAAATTATAAACTACACTGTGAGTGCTCCCATCTATCTATTGTCAATTCTTTGCAAGTATTAGCAGCTGTGATATAATTCATTACAGATTACAAATGAAAAGATTTTTACTCTGACAACAAGGTAAATAATTGGTAGAAGGCAGAATGGGAACAAAAGATGACAAAGGTTCACTGCACTATGACATACCATAGGAACAATGAGTTATTTATAGCTTCCAATGCTGGAATGACAGGAAGCATCCAGTTTCGCTGCAAAAGACCAAATATGCTCATTTTATAATGAAATTCCTCTTTCCAAACTCGTTTCTGCTTTATACATCCCACAGGCTTCTTGCATTAGTCACAACAGAAGGCATACTTTGGAAGGAAAATGCCACAAGTCATCCTCTTTTTCTCCAAGATGTACAAATAAATCATCTAAAAAAATTTTTCTATAATTTTTCTGTTCAGTGCTGAGTAAAAGGCACCTAAATTAGCGTAGTTTCTCTGTAGTCTGGGAAATGAGCCATCTGCAGCCATTTTTCTTTGTTTCTTTCTTCTTCCTTCACTTTTTGTCCTAATTAATATGCAAAGAAAGTTGTAGGAGGGATTTTCTTGTTCTCTTGCTCACTAGCTGGAGGGTTATTCCACTGCCATTCTATTTATAGGTTTGCTTTCAACTGCAGTGGGGAATTCACCATTTGCTGTTCAGCGTCTTACACTCAGCTAGCCTCCTGGGGACACACACCATTTTAATAAATTCTATGAATGATACTGTGGCTACCTTTAATATTCCAGCTGTCTTTTCATAGCACAAGTAAAGTCTTATCCTTCTGAAAATTTCTAAGGTAAAAGACTGTCCTTGTTAATTTCATAATAGAAATGCAGTGGAGGCAAATGATCTTGCTTCTGTGGAAAGATTTTCATACAGTTTTTCTGAAAATATTAGCTGTTATATTCTTGAAGAAAAGCCACCACTGGAATATTGTAAGCACAAGTTAAACAATGTGATACTAAATTTATTCCTGAAAAAAAAAGATGACTCTTTTGATATGGTATCATCACTTGGCACAAGATCACCATTTAGGAAAAGATCCATCTCTATTATAAACTGCAATCTCAGTTCTTGGTTGCAGCTGTTCTTTTGATGCTGTTATTCAGTTGTTTGCATCTCTTCCCTATCCACATACTACTCCAGCAACACAGAGGGATCTGAACTGCACATTTGGAGGTGGAGGGTGACTTTCATCAGAGCAACCAAGTTCAGGCTGCCATAGACAGTGTGCACAAAACCCAGCAACAGCAGAGAAAATTCCAGGTATTGAAAAAACTCTGCAGAATACCTCCACACTCTGCCTATAATAACAGGGATCTAGGGCCACAGAATAACCCACCAACCAGCATCTGGAAAATGTCCCCAGGCAGAGCTCATTTCAGCTTTCCTGAGCTCTTGTGATTTTCTCTTTGCTGTTTTCGCTCCTTCACAATCTTTGGTTACCACATACAGCATCACAGCAGAGGACAGTGAATGATGCCAGCTACAAAGCGCTGGAAAGAAACACTTGAAGGACTAGCTGACATGACACCCCTCTGCTTCTATATGTGCCAAACAAAATGCAAAATCATACCTTCAAAGGGAAAACAGACAATCCCTGCAAATTGTCTTACATCTTTGGGCAAATTTTTACTGTAGCCCTTGAATTGATTTAAACAGTTTTATGTTTAAGTACACTACAATTAGTGAACCATGCATTGGGCAGTGTCCTACCACTATAACTTGTTCTACAAGGAGTCTGAATAGATACAACCACAAGCCAATTTTTCATATACACTTAGACCGGCACCAATCTTCAGCCTAGCTTTGGGTCCGTGACCCAGCCCAGCTCTGCCGCCTAGAAGTGGCATCTGAGCAGTCCCATTCCAGGGTGGCTACATGACCGTGATGGGTTTCGTTTTAATTTCATCACCAAGGAAAACCTCATTCCCTTGGAGGGAGTGTCTATTTCTGGCATCCCTGCCTCTCACCAGTTCAACCCCGTCTGCAGATGAATCTGCTTGCCCTCCATTCCTCCTCCTTCATTTTGTGGCCACAAATCACTACTGCTGAGTAGTTGCAATGTGGATTTCCTCCACCTTTTAGAATTCACATTGTTCTCTCTTTTATCTAGCTGTGGACATCAGACCTGTAGCCTCCTCTCACTGAAGACAGAAGAAGCATTTGCAGGATAGGAGCATGAGCTCTGAAAGGCACATGGCAACAAGACACTGCTCAGAGAAGCACGCAGCTTGATGTGAGGGCTCTCCTGTCGATAAAAAACTTGCCATGGTGCATCAGAGGAAGCACTAGAGGGAAATCTTTCACACGTGTAACACCTCCACCCTTTAGAGAATGCCATGCTCATCTCTTAATGCTGATTTATACACAGAGCATCCCTGAGGAAAGATATGTCAAGGGCAGACATTTCCTCTGTTAAAACTCCACATGCCTTGAAGCATGAAAGATCTCCACGTACAAGGAAAATAGTAATAAAGATTTCATCTGCATGCAAGCAAAATACGTAGGTTTTTTACAGCATGCTGATAGGCATCCAGGGCATTTGTCTGGTGGCGTCAGTTTTGCTGACATAGTTGAAGAGAAAATTACACTGTAATTACTTAGCCCTACCTTTTGTCTTTCTATTTACCTAACGCATGGAGAAAAAGCAAGAAATGCAAACTGACCAATTTGATTCACTAAAATTATTAGAGGCAATACTCAAAATTAGGTTTCTGCCTCAATCACTTCTACTCAATCACTTCTATCTGTAAGGTACAGAGGTGCACCCCTTTCTACGGTGAACCCATGCCTGAACATCTGAATTGCCAGAGAGAATTATATTGCAATTCTGGCCTGATTTATACTGTGAATTCCTGCTTTTCAGTTTCAGCCTGGACCACTGGGTAAAGAGTTCATCTGTGCTTCCAGTGTTTAAAATGGGAGCTGCTTCATCAAAATCCAATAATAATTTTAAGGAGAGATTTGTTCTAATTGAATTGAAAGAAAAAGCCAAGACAGAAGCATTTATGAGTTTTAACTAGAAGTTCAAGCAGTAAAAAGTATGCGTCTGTACATGTACACCAGTCTTAGCTTTCTCCTTGCCACTCCATGAAGAAGTTTGCATTTTATTTTGGCAAGAAATCATATCATGCTGGAGAATGAAAGGAAGCATGGTACAATGATTGGAGTGCTAACAAAAACTTGGGAGATCATGTCTTGGCCCGATACCTATTTCAGGTATGGCCCTGGGCTTTTAGCTTCTCTGACAATATTGTCGTCTTATCACAGCTTTGAAAACAAACTCCCATGGCACCTACTGCACAAGTTTCCCTCTGCCTGCAGTGCAGAACATTCTGCCATAGCCAGATAACCTGGTGTCCTGCTCAGATGAAGCCTGCAAAAGATAACCTGCAGCCCACTGACAATGCTGTGAGTTTCTGCCTCTGTTCAGAAAAGGATCAGCCTTAGCCCCATGTGAGCAGCACTAAATCTACAGCTGATGAGGGTGTTCATTCCTGACAAAGATGCTTACTTTGTCAGGCCCTACCAAACACATAGGCAAATGAAGGGGAGAGTGAAACCTTGAGCCTGAAAAGCTCAGAGTGGTTTCTCTGTTTCTAAGCAAACACCACTGGCATGGGGTATCAAAGACGGAGATTGCTCTGCCTTGCCGAACGGACTCGGGAGAAGGAGTGCAAGAAGGAATGCAAGCAGACAAAATTGGAAGCAAGATGAAATTATGTTCATTATGTTCCCATGCTGAAAGGAATGAGTAGCACCAAAAAGGTGGACAAAGAGTAAAAGTTCAAAGAAAATATCCTGTCTTCTCCCCCAGCAATTTCCACACTTACAGACAAGTAACTGTAATATACAGTTAATGACAGAATCCAGGCTGGCGCTGACTCAGGAATAAAGACAACTTACAGCCCCACAGTGCTCCATATAATACTGTGAGAAAATGGGCAGATGTCTTCAGAAGATAATGATGCTGAATTTCCTACATTTTTAGCCTTGCCATTGCAAATATTCTGGTTCCTAGATCCATTTTAAAAAGTGATTTGGTACGTTTTCTCACTACTGTTACTTGATTTAAATGTTTTCTTCTTTGTCCACCCACAGAAAAGTACTAAAAGAGGAGGCAGATGTGTTCTGACCACACAGTATCAGAGAAAAAATTGAATACTTCTTCTGGAAGCTTAGGACATTAGGAAATCTGTTCAGACTGAACATGTCACAAATAGCAGCTATGAAGTGGAAGCACACCTCTTAGTTTGTAAAAATAATTAACTAACACAGCTTGAGGCAACAAATACAAACCTGATATACTGTCTCCAGTACTTAAGTCATGGGTAAGCACTGAAAAAGTTTGCCTCTGCCGTGTCATGGCCACCCTAGGAGATTTTCAAAACTTAGCTGGGCCAGGCCTTGCACAAGCTGAGGTTACATTAAAGTTTTCTTTCTCTGAAAAGAAGATTAGACTAGACAATTAACACCTAACCAATCTTTTTTTCTATTATTACACTTTAACAATGTTTAAATTAAATTAATGAATAGAACCAATACAGAGAGCCAAAGCAACAGATTATTTTTTTCTCAGAATAAGTCTATTTTCCCTGTGAAAGCAGAAATAGGAAATTAGTTCAAGTGAGTTATACAGAGTTGTCAGCCATGTATGCTGGAAAATAAAGGATGATTGATATGCATTGATTGATGTGAAAAACACATCAATGATCTTGTACTAATTAATGCAGAGCAGTACATACACTGACATGTAAATTATACGCTATTATCAGCACATACACTGATACAGAAAAATGCACTAACAGCATTTCTTTTGCACTACTTCATATTATCTTAGCACAAAAATTTTAGCAAAACAGAACATCACAAGTAAATTCATCCCTTCCTTCATTTGCCCTTTCCTCCTTTACACAGCAATGCAGTTCCACTGACACTCAAAAAAACTGATTTCTGGTTTACACTTGAGTAAAAATCAAAATTATTTCCACCAACTCAAAGAAATTAATTTCAAGAACATGACATAATACAAAAGGATGAGTGCAAAAATTTTGAACATAAATACGAGAAAATGACTATGTAGTTTGTACACGAAACAAAGGTCCAACACAGCAGAAGAAGAAACCCCAGAGTTGAGCATGTGTCAAAAAACATTCTAGGAGGTGTAAATAGAGTCAAACCTGCATGGCACATTAAGCAATCCTTTCACTCCACTCAGTGTTGGTGAGGCCCCATTTGGTACGATTTGCCTTAATAAAAACGCCTCAGGAAACTATTAGTGTAAAAATGTAGAAGCTATGACCCCCGAGAAAGATCCAGTGAATTGGGGTTGTTCAGATGGACAGAAATAGATTGAGAACATGGTAATAACTGACAATTAGTTGTCCTTTTATCAGCGTAATTATGATAGTTAGTTCACAATAGCTAAAGAAATTGGTGGATGTTTCTACAAGTGAGGAATGTTCTCAACCACAAAGAAGCTCAAAAGGCACTCGGGGTGGGGTTTTGCAGAGACACATAATAAAAAAAATAATATGAGATATATTGTCTCAAATGTTACACAAGTGTTAATTACCGGTTGAGCTGCCTATTTTCAGTTGTCCAAAACCACAAAAATTGGAATGCTAGCAGTAAAAATCTGCAGATTTGGGCTTATTATACACCTTACTCTGAAACTTTATTTCAGAGTTAGAACAAAAACAAATGGATGCCGAGAAGCAGAGATAGAGATCTTTGGTAGATTCTTTTCTCATTTTCTTAAGGGCTGTACTGTTAACTTTGCACAGAAAAAGGTAATGTTAAATTGGAACTGAAGGCATTTTTTGTAGAACTTCAAAGCACATGTAAATAAAATATAAGTTCTCACAAATAAAAATTCTATAAACATCCCTTTTTCTACTGAAGTTTTATTTTAAAGAGTATAAAGAGTTGAAGTGTAGCAAAGGAGTCTTCAGACATGATTTAGTAAGTGGTTGTTCAAAAGTGCAAAGAAAATTAAGTTTTTTACAGAAAACATGTGTATCCTGATTTATACACAGTGGAGTACAGCTAACAGTCTTATAAAGTCAGGCTTTATGGCTTATGAATTCATTAATTTAGTTTGCTCTTTCAATCCGCATTTTGTAGAGAAAATAAAAAAACCCTAAACCTAAATCATCTTCTCCTCTGCACAGGACAAATAATTTAGAAAAAATAGCCTATTAATCTGGTAATCTGTCTGGTGAATACAAACGTGTCTGGAGAAGAGATAAATAAAGTAATATTTTCTTGAGAAGGTTATTTCTCAAATAGTCTTTGTCACTAAGTTGAGTACCTGCCATAGCAACCGAAAGCAAAAGACTTATGGGAATCAGTCAGCCTCTGAGTACATTTTCCTTTAAGCTTATTTCATCTCTACTTATTCTTAAATTTCAGTGCTATACAGCAAAAATGATGCGTCAGATTTTAATCATACAGATTATAACTAGAATTCCAGTCTGAAATTTTGCACATCGAGAGAGGATTGTCTGGATTAAATTCCTATTCCTTGCCAATCCATTCAGTACTAGCGCAAATATTGGTTGTTTTAAACGACAGACTGAATTTACAGTTCTTGTATCTAGTGCTATCTCATGGTGGGATTTCTAATGACATCAAAGCTTTTCATTAATAAAGTATACAATTCACCTTATGTGGATATTTATGGAAAGCACTTCATGCAGGCTGTAGAAAAAGGTTTTTTCGTTTGACGTATGACATCAATTTAAAATGATGCATCCACTCAAGACAAAATTAAAATTTCAGGCTTTTGAAATTGAATGAATAAAGCAAAATCAGCAAATGTCTTGACCAAAGCACTGCAGTTAACTTCCATATTTTGCACAATATGCTGCATGAATTTTATTAGAAATTCAGTGTTAGGTCAACAGTAAAGTTCTCCTGATTCACAAGGAGTCAGGATTTAATCCAGATTTTACAAAGAATCCAAAGAACTATTTTATTCCCAAACATCCAACTTGTGTTTGACTTTCAAGTCTTATTTGATTTTCTTCGTGAGACAAAGGAAAGAGAACAAACAAATCATTGAGAAAAGCTGCTTCTTAGGCAGTTCTTTGTTAAAGGTTTTCAGGGAATTAACTGTAGCAAAAGATCATCCACAGCAAAGGAGAAGATAGAAGGAATAAAAGTGACTCAAAGTTCTTAAAAGTAGCGACCTACCTTTACAGAAGATTAAGTGTGTGAAGACTTTCAGCAACTAAATGTGTCACAGACATTCAAATTGTTCTCATTTGTTCTCTGTAGGTTCATTCTATTCTCACCTTCTAATGCAAAGACATAAAAAGGTTGATACTGGGAACTGCATAAATTTCCTGAATGCCTATGGAGGACTGCTTTATACAAAAGCTTTGAACAAATAATGCATTAAAAGAATTTTGATATTTTATATCAAACTGAACTCTACAAGCACAGGGGAAAAAGAGAAAGGTCAATTTGATTGACACTCATGCTTCCAGTTCATTTCCATCTAGGTATGAAAGCCAGAGCAGATTCAATTCCAGCACTGCATTCGTGACCACAGTGCTTGAACCAAATGCTTGGTTCTGCATTTACAGCAGCAAACCAAAAGTCAGTCTGCACACCTAACTGCCTCCTCTTAAGTGTGTAAAGGTCCTTTTACAGACATAGTAAATATAGGCTTATTTTTTCCCAGAATGTCTTTACAGCAGTACAATAGAAATAATTGCATTAAAGATTACCATAAAGGTTTGGAGAGCAGTAGAAAGTGTTAAAAACACTCCAGCATGCCTTCACTACCTGAAAACATCAAAATTCTACCAGAAGCTCGGTATAAATGGTACAAAGTAGAACAACACAGAAAGGTATTACCATCACTAAACAGCAAAAAAAATCCCAGTTTTCTGAAACAAATAGAAGATGTTGTTAAATAAAAATGGCATCTACTGCAAAAATCCTGTTGATGAAAATTTTAAATGTCAATGTAGTAGAACAGGAGTTATGTGTGAAAAACCTACACGCTTTTGTTCAAAGACTGAGTCAGCAGTGGTGAACATTGTTACAGTTTGGATTTTTGCACATTTCAAAAATCACAATGCAGTTTCAGTTCCAGCTGAAGAAAATTAATAAGTTAGTTTTTATTTCATTTTTTAGCCAGATTATTTCATTTTCATTTTTTAGCCAGCCATTATTTCATTTTTATTTCTATTTTATTTCATTCTGCCCATGACATAATGAATGTCAGACAGGACAGATTCAAAATAACATCTTTTTCTCTAAGCATATGAATGACACGAATGTCACAAACCATGGACTCTGGAGGCATGGAGGACCAGAAACAGATTGCTTTGCTCGATCCTCTCTCAGTCTGGTTTTTGAAAAAAGCCAGCAGAACACCTCCTTAGAGATCATCACCATTTGTCTTGAAAGATATCTTGAGAAGACTCATTTTTCACACAGCAAAGCCTCTGGGCTTCACAAAGCTGTGTTGCAGAGAGAGGTGTTTGGAAAGCTACACACAGAGGAAATTGCAAGGTATGAAACCTTAAACTTGGCGGAAATTTAGTCCTGGAAAGCAGTGTTAAACTGCACAAACTATACATTAGTCTCTAGCACGCATGACTATCAGACAATCCTGTGTACGTGTTAGGAACTCATGTACACTGGAGTGTTTTAGGCCTAATCCTTCTTTCCCAGGAACACCATTTTGCCTAGGGAGGATCACATTCTGGCAGCCATCTGCTGCCACCTTAGCAAATCCCAGCCACCTAAATATATTTGTTGTTCCCATGTTTCCTGAACAGCTCCAGTTTAAATAGACTTTTTTTTAAGGCAAGAATTTCAAATGCTTTATAGCTATCTGTACAGCTTCATTGTGCCCTTAAAAGCTACCTGGCCTTCATGAGAGTGAACTGCAGGTGGAGGAGCACAAGAGGACAGAAATCCTTATCTGCCTGAAGCAGCAGAGCTGTGCCTGCTGTCCTCTGCGACTGTGACATGGAAAGAGAGATGTTAGGAACTGGGACAGATACCTTTGATGCTGCTTTAAAAAATGAACAGAATTTAACTTTTCCTAGGACAGCTCTAGGAGGAACAAAACAAGCACACGAGGACACTGCTATCACCTCTGCTGGATGCTATGCTTTCTCTCCTGAGCAGAGAAGCTGCACGTAGTATTTAGCAAATAACCTTCTGTTGTCCTCTGTAACTATTGACCAATACTGTTTGCGTTATGTGGTTTTTTTCTGTAATTTCAGTCCCAATTTTTTCAATTGAAAGCATCCATACTAATATAATGATAGAAACATTTTTTTTTTTTGTCAGAAGGGAATAGAAAGGCATTTCAATCCTCTAGAGCCTTTACTCTAATTACTAGATTCCCCTTCTTCGTGTCAGATACCCAAGATCAAAATTTCAGTATGTCAGTACAGTGCCAAGAAAACAAACATGCAAATTATAACTTCTGTAAATTTCAAAAAACACATGAGTTGAAGCAGAATATCAATAATCTGAGATGATTGATAGAACATAGAGGAGTTTTTTGTTCCACTCAGTTATTTAATGGTCAACAAAAACACAGATCCTATCACCGGCAGCTTTTGTCTTCAGCGACACTGGGAACCGTGATTATCTTGTTGGTATGACAACTCAGTACTATTCTTACTTGCTCTGCAAGATTATGAACAGAATAAACTTTCAAAAGAAATATCTTCTCTAATCATTTACAAAGACGAGTTGTGCAATCAGATGTTTTGCACTTTATACAGTGCTCTAGTTGCTGACACTCTCTTTGTTGCCACTATTCTCTGTTGATTCAGTCTTGACATTGTGGTTTCTAAGTCACAAAAAAATGTAGCCCTGGCAGCAGTTTCAGTTTTCCTCTCACAGAGACCTTTTGATAACTAAAACTCTTTTGATGGAACTGCAATCAGTTAGCAGAAGGCTATGCTGGAAAATTTTCTACGTGGAAAAAAAAGACAATAATTGTGAGTTCTTACATCCAGACAGTGAAAAACTTTAATTTGCTTGCTATGCATACAATTCAAACTCATTTTAGCACATATCTGTCATTACTTTCTGACAACACTGGAAATATATTACAGCAACCATGAAGAAGTGATGCTGATATTTTTACCGTCCCCAGGAGAAGGGTCATGAAGAAACTCTGATGCTTGCCAACTACTTTTACTTTCCTTACCACAAAAAAAAGGTGAAAGGGTTTTACTTTGATGTACTGTCAGATGATCTTTCTGTACCCATGCAAAATCACAGTTTTGGGTATTGGTTATGCTATAGAGTACTTTGTATACACACACACACACACACACATATATATAGACACAATCTATATCCACACCTAGTTATGGTGGCACCTTTAAATACTGGCAATTACAAGGCCAACAGAAATTACTTTATTTGCTATACTCCCATACTTGTCTACTGGTGTCATAATTAACACTCAATTGCATCAGCATGTATTTCAGTAAAGAATGAGATTGTGTCATTTCGGGTACACATCAAACAAATAAGAGGAGAAACCCGAGACATATTTCAGAGCAACTGACTAATGAATGATGTTTAAAAAGACAGCTAATTAGCTAACTGCTAATCCTTCAACAAGAATGGTAAGCAAAGAAGTGATGAAAGATTTAAAAAGAACCCCAAGAAGTCTTAGCGTACTTTTAACCTGGCCAATATCATATGGAAGAGAAACCTGACATAATAGAAAGGTAGTATTTGAGGAGAGATTTTATAGATTATTTTCACAACATTTTGAAATTTTGGTAAGCATTCCAATTTTTTCAGTGAATGTAAGACAAACAAATATGCAACACAATGATTTCTAATGATATAAAAAGGTGTGCTGGTTTTGGCGGGAATAGAATTAATTTTATTCACATTACCTAGTATGAAGCAATGATTTGTATTTGTGCTGAAAATGTTGTTGATAACATCAAGATATTTTTGCTATTGCTGAGCAGTGCTGACACAGCGCCAAGGCCTTTTCTCCCTACAGAATTGCCCAGCCAGTGAGGAAGTTGGGGGTGCACAAAGAGTTGAGAGGAGACACAGCTGGGACCAGTGACTGCAATTCACCAGAGGAGTATTCCAAACCATATCATATTATGCTCAGCACATAAAGCTGGGGAAAAACAAGGCATGGAGTGATATTCAGAGCGATGGCATTTGTCTTCCGCTGTCACCCTTACATATGGTGTGGGTCAGCTCTCCCAGAGATGACTGAACACCTGCCTGCCATGAGAAACAGTGAATTAACTCCTTATTTTGCTTTGCTTCTGTGCACGGCTTTTGCTTTCCCTTTTATAGGGAAATAACCTTAAATAACTTTTTTTACCTCAACCCACGAGTGTGTTTTTTTCTTACTTGTCCTCTTCCAATTCTCTCCCTGATCTCATTGGTGGGGAAGTGAGCAAGAAGCTGTGTGGTGTTTTGTTGCAAGCTGGGTTTAAACTGAGATAGAAGAGAATAAGGAACGGATGGTAACTGCTACTAAGAGAAAACATTATTGTATTTGGTGTGATATGCATGAGAAAACACTCACTGCCTTAGAAATATCTGGAGAAAATTTAGAAAGATATATAAATACTACTTATCTGTCTGACTGTGGTCAGCCTTTGCACCACTGTTCACAAAAGGCTTAAGCTGGTTTGTGAAAGAAGGATTGGTCTCTACTTTGCACTCTACAGCAGTGCAAAAAAAAGGAGACTTGTGACCTTGCCCTGTAATCCATTCAAACAACCACTGGCATGCCCTGCTGGCACGTGCAGCACTTTGGAAGCAATCATTATAGAACTGCCTTTACAAGGTGATTAGGAGTGCACAGCGCAAACAGAAAGAGACTTGAGAAACTGACTTCCCTCCCACCCCACCCCAAAATGGTAGTATGTATTGGTTCTCACAATTAGTATTTCATTGATTGAGGCATTTCTTGCCCAGCACCAAGGAAACAGCATGCTGGCTACACATCAGAGCAGTGGTACTCCTACAAAATGCATGTTTCAAGTGTCCTTGTTCATCAGACATGAGAAGATCAAGATGGATGTAAAAAAGCCCAGGAGTACATAGCAGGTCTTCTTTCAACTTGCATATGATACTGCGAGTGTAGCCAAACTTAAGGGTGTGTGGAGTAAACAGCCATCTATTATGACAGTAGAGCAAAAGGGGAAACACTAAGAGTCCAATGTTCTGTATAAATATTAGCTTCCTGTTAAAACTGGCAAAATGACAGATTGCTCAGTGCAATTCATCTTGTTGCTTTATCAGTGACCAGGGAAGTCAATTGGAAAAAAAATCCAAAACAAAAAACAAGAAAAAAAACCCCTAAAAACCCCCCAAAAACAACAAAAAACCTGTACAACAACAACAAAAAACCCAAACAAAATCAAAACCAAAAAACCAACAAACCAGAAAAAAAACCCCACACACCTACCAACAAACCAACCTACCGATCAAACCCAGAAAACAAACCCACCAACTTCAGCATGCCAAAGCTGAAGCAAACAGGTGTGCAGATTTGATTTGTATGCTAAAAGGGTTTAAGGTTACTGAAGGGTTCTCTGAAAAATATAAAATACAAAAAAACATTAATTCATTTAATGGCTAGATTCAATGCTAAACTGAAGCATACTAGATTTACGATCACATATTCATTTATGAGTAAGAAATCAGCTGGGAAAAAAAATCAGTGTCCCCTAGATCTCATGCTGGGGATCAGTACAGAGCTGCATTATCTTTTTTTGGAAAGTATCCCTACAGGTCATCCCACTGCCATAAGCAATATTGGAAACTAGAAAAAGAAAACGTTAGGCATTATTGGTTGTATGTAAATTTTTATCTTATTCAGTAGAAGTGTTCTATCAGAAACTGTTAACAATTCCATGAATTCAGGCAGAGAAAAGAAAAAGGATGGACAAAATACTAATGTACGGTTCAAAAGAATTTGGAGTCAGCAGATCAAAAACCTTCAATAATTCCTGCTAATTTTTTATTTTCATAGAAAAGTAGACTGGCATAAGTAATATTTTTTTAGTTGAGTGAATACTCACAACTTTCCTTCCCATCTTGGTTCTTAACTGGCAGTCAGGTATCCAACTCCACTTTTCAGAAAGCAGCAGCCTTACATCCAGCTAGCACCTTCAAATTCTTCCTCTGACCATCTTTTGGAAGCAAGGGAAAATCAATAAACACATAATAAAAGAAAGGAGGATATTCTACAAAAGTGTTTAAAAATAAGCAAGCTTCATTGAAAAAGCAGAAGGTACAAAATTTTTTGAGAGGCTAGGAAGAGGAAGGTGTGCTCTGGGGCCCCTCTCTAAGTGCTTCTATTAGTATTCATTGCATGAAATCCAAAGTATTTTAGTCCAACTGTGAATCCAAATGCAAAGGGGAAATTACCCTTCTGCTGACCACAGGACAATATGTCCTCTAGGACTCTGTTCAGGATAGTCTTAGAAGATCTTACACCCAGCTTCCCTACTCTGGGACAGTAATTGATTATCAGTTCTGGCAAAACTCCAGGCAATTTGAATACGAACTAAAAATACATAATTTAAATTATTTGTATTTGTTTCAATCCATCAGTAAATCAATGCCAGCACAGCACTACTTAAGAGATTTTAAACAATCCAGTTGCTAGGAAGCAGAAATTGCAGAGAGCACTCAATCCAAAGCTATGCCAGATAAAATCTGTACAAAGCAATTTAACTCATTAATTAGTTCTTGTGGCAGTCTACATGTTAATTTTGTTTACAAAATGGATAATTTTCTGAAGAATTTCACAGATAATGTATTTCATTGTACTTCTGTGAGCTGGAGTAATGTTGTATTAAAAGTCTCTCATGTCTCAGGACTTTTAACGAATAACGATAAGAGGCAATTATAAGCAACGCCTGGAAAATCACTTCCATGTAATATATTGGCCACCCTGTACTCTGGAAAAAAAGTATCTTTAACACAGTCCTTCACCAAATGCTTTAGAGAAGAAGTAGTGGAAATTAGAGTGTGCCTATACTGAAAGTTTGTAGTTGCTTTTCTACCCCAGTGTAGTTCTGAGGAATCTGTAGTACAGAAGGGGCACAATGCAAATAAACCAACTCCCTGGTGGCTTAGGGCCATGTGTGACTTCAGCTTTGTAGCATCGCTGGACTGATGTGGTGTTTGCCAGTGTCTCAGGACATGTGTACCCTAAGACACTTTTCTTAACATTAACAATGTTTAAGGTAGAAAACAGCCAACAGAAGGGGAGCATGTTAACAGTTCTTCCAGCATTTGGAGACATAAAGAAACAAATTATTTTAAGACTCACAGCAAGAAAAATCTCCTCTTGGAGTACATTAAAGCCTGAAATTATTTTCAAGTGGTAGAGAAGATCCAGAAGATCATGAGACATACAAGACACACAAAATTGGAAATACAGATTGTTAAAATAGAGTTGATATGAAATCAACACTTTTTACCAAGTCCTGAAGAACACACAGGAACCAGGTAACAACATAGCACCTTGTTTCTTCACACGCCCTAGCTGAAGCACTGCCTTACTGAGAAACATCTTCACCACTAGCTTTCCTGTGAGTAGTCAAAGAAGTTCTGCTTGTTTACTCTGGCTAATGATTGGGTCCAATCTTACTCAAAGTATGAATTTTTTAAAAAAGCCTTTCTGTTATTTGATCCTGCAGCTGCTTAAAATACCAGAAAGTAGAGATCCCTTGATAAAAACCCAGTGCTGTTTGTCAACTGCTATCGATGCTCCAGGAGTATGAAGACAGCTTGGTGAGACCAGAGCAAACTCTGTTCTGAGCTGTATCAGTCACAACAAAAACATCTGGAAGTGAATAGTGAAACATTCTGACAAATACATCGGAGTTCAAGCATCTTCTCACTTTCCAGGCTCTGCCTGTCCTATTTCTAAAGGAAAAATCTTGCCTGGAAAGACACTGGAGTTGTCTATTATCTCCCAAAAGACAGAGATAAGAGACAAAGTGAGAACAAACCTACCAAGTCCTCCTAAACAGGAATGACTACGGTGCATCTGAATGCACAGTCACTGTTCTCACAGCCCATGAACAAATTCTCATATTTACTCTCTTGATTTCACTTTTCAGAGGAATAAGAAAACTGTAAAAGAAACACTGATTCATGTGAGTTCAATATTTACTCTATCTCAAGCAGTGCTGTATTGCCAGTATGCTCTGTCAAACTACATGCACCCAAAGGGAAATGATCCAAATTTCTGCATGTCTCATATTCAGGGAAAACTGAATAAATTCTCCATTATTGCCAAATGCCACCGACATATTTTTCAAGTGAAAAAGAAGATGTGTTTGCAGAAAACCAAAGATATGTCTGTATACTTACAAATTAATAAAACTGATATCTGAAAGACAATATCTTTTTTTTCTCAGCGTACTGGGGGTCCCTTCCAACCCAAGGCATTCTGTGTTTCTGTGAACTGAATTTTATTGCTCATTTGGATCTGGTGATTTTTCCCCCCAAGAAATCATTTTAAGAACATCAATCTCACAGGTCTTTTAGTGCACAATATGTTTTGGGAACCCGGGTTTGGCCAAGTAAACTTTCTGCAACTCTCTGTAAAAAAACCACTGAATATATGTTAAACTGGAAAGTACTTTTGAACAGTCTTGGGGTTTTGCATATATATACTCATGCACAAGAATATTTATAGCTGTTAAAATCACTTGCTTACAACTGCAACTTCAAATTAGAAAATGACTAACATTAAAATTTTTATAATAGCTTAATTATGAAAAGTTCATAATTTGCAAGCAATTGACTGTGGAGGCATACCTGAGTGCAATTGATAGACACTATTCTTATATATATAAGAGATTACAAGAGATGTATTATCATACAGTAGAAAAAAGAGAGAGACCAGTAGAAAAAACCACCAGTATGAGATAAGTCACCACCCTTTGTAGAGAGGTGCAGACGGACTCCTTCCAACCCCAAAACACTGGGCTATTAATGTGTTCTGTGGTTATGTTTGCTCCAGCTAATAAAACCTTAGCTAGAGGAGAAAGAACTTCTTTCAGAAACAGAAGGACTATGAGGCTTGCGTTGGGCTTACTGTATCATGTCCATAATTACCCACCACAAAGTGCACAAAGTATTTTCATGTGTTCTCTCAACAAGTCCTGTTTTTTTTTCAGATCCAAAGACTTTATCTCAGATCCTTAACTCAAGCCGACACGGTTTAACTGAATATGCACAAATAACATTTGTAAATTTAACCCCCCAAGATATCAGCCCAGCAGATTTAAATGCAGTGAAAGAAACACATTTTCCAAGAAGAAACTTCATTCTCAGCAAGCTAGCTTTGCTTACATACCACTGCCAAACAAAAACTTACTGGGAAAAACAATCAAAAAAAAAGAAAAAGAAAACCCTTCAATTTTTGTTCTTTCCAACCATATGTCAAATCAATAGTCCTTCTGTGGAATTAATTTACTTTGTGCCCAGATAGACAAAACTGAAAATTTAATCAATACAAAAGAAAACTTGTTTGACACATCCCGAGTGATAATGACCAATGAGTTTGCTTTTCTGCCTCTTTTTTTCCCACAGAATCGTTATTTTGTGCCCAAAGAGCTATAACAATAATACTAATAATAAATAGAAAGCTGTTCTACCCATACCAGATTCACGTCTGCTAGGCAGACTTCAGTGGCAGAGCAGCATTCTAAAAAAAAAGAAAAAGAGAAAATAAATTATGGAAAGGCCCCAGAGTACATCTTTGCTATGAGCAGTCTTCTGATAAAATGTTATTTAATTACATCCAGTAGAAAAGAGAGGTATATTTAGGAGCTAATGGCACCCTATTATTTACTGAAAGGAACACATAATTTTCCTGCAAGCACTAAAAGAAAAAAAGAAAGCAACTATTCAGAAAAAGACAATCCAAATTTTCCACCCTCACTCAGACATTCAACTACTGATCTACTTTAATATGATTTTATAAAGTTTAAATTTAAGTTTTTCTTTTTTCCAGGAATCTATACTCAACTCCATCTTAACAGTCCTAGCAATGAAAAAGCTTCTGTAATATGGGCAATCCTCACATTTAGGCTACTACAAGCCAAAAAAGATATCCAAAGTCCCCTGGTGCTCACAAAGAAACTCATCGTATTATTACCATCTTTTCCACAAAAATATGAGGATTCAAATACAAAACAGTGGCACAATTGCTGTCACTGTCACAAGCAAAAAGACATTCTCACAGGTAAGTTTATGGTTCAGTGGGAAGACACGACGAGAGGTTCCATAACTGTAAGATGCATCTATAAAAATCTTCTTCACTGAAAGGGGGAAGGGTATAATGAGAAAATAAATATTTAAATTTTTGACATGCTATTCATGATATATAACAGCTGTGATTGTAAATGACAACACATTTTAATCATACCCCTTTAATAGCATAGGAAATACTCGGCATATAAATCTACATGTATATAATATGTATAATTAATCACTAATAATTACTCAACTCATATTCTATCTATATAATACATATAGGGTACATGAACATACAAAATTATAAGTCTTTTATATCTATGTATATGTATATATGTATATGTCCCATGTATATGTACCCATATTATATATATATATATATATATATATATACCATGCAAATGTATGCAGCCCTCTCAGATTTTAGGATGGGATGGATCTATATCATCTAACTTCAGATATCTATGAACTAGTCATCCACAACTCACCTATTTACTCTTGGTCCCCTGCATAATCAACAGAGAGAAAGCAACCAAGGTTAGCAACCGAGTCTTCTGCATTTAATTCCACTTCACAGAGATGTATAGCTGAAGAAACAGAACTTCCAGAATTAGACTGGAGGAACATTAATTCACACTACTAGCCCTCATTCCTCCATGATTTCCAACCCTAGCCTTTGGTTTCCGAGATAAACCAGCTGCCACATGGCAATTAATTCAAAATCAAATGCTGACCAACAGCAAGTTCATGAGTGTGACATTAGTCGTATTTTGTCTCTGCAGATCTAGCAAATATACAGGTCTGTCTTCCATATGGAAAGTCTGAGGAACAGTTAAACACAAAAACATTGACCAAATTCAGTACCTTGACTAATAAATAATACCATTGGAAGTGGCAACATTAATTATTTTTATGTGTTTATATGGTGCTCTATATTTTTGATGACCTGAGTGGAATTAACATGCTTCTTGACTTTAATTTTAAAAAGTGTTTAGTCATTTTGCCACTATTTTTATTTGAATAAAATTTTCCAGTTACTGCAGTCATAAAGCCTCAAAGATACTTCCCATTTTTCTTCACAACCTTTACCAGTCATTAAATGTTTCTCAAAGTAATTTTTTTTAAGTATGGCAAGCCTCTGGGAAACTACTGTTTTGAAGATCATAGTAAGCAGTGTACCATCATGAAGGATTTCATCTCCCAGAATGCTGATTCTCTAAGATGATCGATAGCTAGTTCCTCCTGCATCTTCTTGTTATTTTGTTCAATTAGGAATCCCTCAGTTTTTAGCATTTTTATACTCTTTTTTTCTCTTGTTCACATACATAAAACTCTGTCAACACTCTTCTCTCCAGACAAAATTATTAAAATTGTTAGATGGCACAGGCACTTGCTCCAGAGACTTGAAATTTACTCTTAGAGCAGAAAGCCTTAAGCATTTAGACTCTACACGGGTGCGCTGCTGAAGCAGTGTCCCACAGCACAGATGCAGGCATTCATAGGGCACTACCTCATGCTGACCAGGAATCCTCTCAGGTTTTCTAAACTACTCTTACCTACCCAGCATGGACCAGACACTCCAGAAGACCTGGGAAGTACATTCTAGAAAGTGGCAGTATCCTTGTGATCTGTTGGTTATACAAGGTCCTAGTTCCTGTGAAGAACGGCAATGCAATAGGAAACCTCCTTCCCTCGGGGAGGATTCAGACTTCACAGCAAAAAACAAAGCTGTAAGAGATCAGTATCTGAATAAACCACATAGATCCACGTAGCAGAAGGTTCACTACTTAGAGGAGCTATGCTTACAGCAAAGCAACCTACAAATTAAAACGTAAGTAAAGAGTTTCTGTCACAATCCTTGCTCTCTACAGCTGAATGACTGTGGAGGAAACTACTTAGTGTATGAACTAAGCCCATACACAATAGCTGAATGTCCATCTGGAATAGCCACTGAGTAGATGGTCTGGAATTACTATGCAAAAAATTCAAGCAAAGCCAAGATGATGAAAAATGGGCTGCATTTCTTTGATTAACAGACATGGAAGAGGGAAGAATACAAAATTAGTACTGTTATCATAAAAAAAATATATAAACAGCCCACACGAAGGAACCTACTCAAGTATACCATTAAAACGTTTTGTAGTGGTTTTCTAGCTTGATTTCCATTTGTACAGAAGAAAACGATTCATTTTACTGAGGAGATTTGTTCAACAAGACGTCTTTTATTCAAGAAGAACAAAAAAAACCTATGGGAAGAAGCACTCCTCCTTGAGATCATTGCATCAGGGATTAAACATCAGGAGAGATATCCTCAGAGGTACTGGCATAGCCCTTCCAAGTTCTCTAGTCTGAAATTCTTCAAGGAAAGTAAAGCCAAGTAATGTCAGCAGCTGTCTCTCACCATCTTATAGAAAATATCCAAAAGTCAACTCTAAGGAAGTATTCATCCTGTTTTGGTAACACCTGGAAACTGTCAACTCCTCCCCTGAACCACGGGGTGAAAACCACTGCATGCTCTGTACTCTGAAAAAGCCTGTTTTATTTTAGTTTTTATTCTTCCTAGTATGGGAGTTCAAGAATGTGAATTTTGTCAAATATCCACTTAAAATTATTGAAAGCAAAAAATTTTTAAGATGTGCGGGCTCCTATGGATGAGATTTAGAAACCCCAAGATTATTAGAGAAGGATATTCTTGAAATACTACGGTTCCTAAAAGTATGTAAGAAAGCTTTCTAACTCTGCAGACTGACTCTGAAGCTCAAGGAGTCTGAGAAACTTCAGATAACAAAATTAAAAATACAGGAAAATTGATTTAGTCATTTATTTACATAATCACAAGCAAATCCAGCTCACAGCAAATGGAAAATTGTGGAAGGTTTCTAATGAGCGAAGATTTGTTCTATTTATGTAGAGGAACATATGGTTCCAGAAAAACTGGAACAGAAAAAATCTGACTGCTCTAATGATGGGGTTGTTAACACAATTGTTATTTAAGCGCTCTGGCATTTCCCTTTCTTCAATTTCCTAAAGCATTGCCAAGTGTTAACCATTTTCACTGCAATGCAGAGATCCTCCAGGCCATCACAGAATCGTCATAACTGCTAGGTCGTCTTTTCCCTTGCTGCTATTCCCTGCTTTGTCAACTACACATCTTCCAGATTGTTCAATAAATGAGACAGCAGTTTGACAGACAGCAGCTTTATTTGCAAAAGAATCCTAATTAAGCCTTGGATAAGCCTTTCTTCCACACAGAAAGAAATATTCTGTGCAAAATAATATTGAGCCAAATAATCAAGTCCTTAATAACAACATCTCCTAACTTTTATAAAAGTAATACATTCTTTCCAACATCACTTTAAGGTATCATTATTTACATCTTGCTGAGTATTATTTTGCAAACAAAATGGGCATCACTACCTTAAAAAAAATAAGTTGAAAAATGCTTTTAATATGCAGCTGCAGAAAACCAGTTTTAAAATGTATTTGGAGAACACAATAATCAATAATTCCTGTTTAGCTCCCCTCCTACTCATTACATCTCCAACAAACCCCTAACATTCATTTGGTTGGTAGACTTTGTGCATCCCCATTGGAACTTTGGGGATTTTCCAAAGTTCCCCACTTTGCTTTCTCGGGGTAAAAAGTCTTATGAGAAATTAGAGCTTTTCAGCAGATTGTTTCCTACATCCTAACTCTTTTCTTCATACTAGCTATGTCCAAGAGATAAAATGACCCAGTGGCTCAGTGGCTTGACTTCCCAGCTTTTGGAAAAATCCAGCTTTCAGCAAACAACTAGGCACTTCCAGTACAGTTCCAATACTGGTATGACAGTGATGGAGCTGTTGTGGGATCACCACTCCCAGGTACAGCAGGAAGTAAGCCAGCGAAGGGTACTGAGCACAGCACCAGCAGCCTTGGGTGAGACGAAGTGCATACTCCATCCTCAGAGGTTCTGGCACACAGTTTAGAGAGTCAGGAAAATCGGTTTCCTTCTTGTTAAACCATTATGAAATAATTTCTAAACTGCAGTTCTTGGCTATTAGGGAAATGTTACACATCCATGTCTACAACAATCCCAGCCAGGAAGACATTTATATTTACAATATCTGTGCTATGCATTTTCATATCTCTAGGGCTCCTTATAAGTATTAGAAGGGTTAATCAATTTATTTTCCTTTATATGAACAGAAAGTTGACTCCACGCACTTCACATTTTTTCAAAACTGTTCTCTTAATGCTGCCAAACTTTGCTATAGAGTGAGGCAATCAAAAGACACTTAAAACCTTGCAAAAAACCACACTATTTATATGCAGCAAAGTTCTGATTTACGGATGTTTGAGAAATATTCCTTTGCAAAGAACAGAACACTTTCAGACCCTGTTTAACAAAACAAGCTCATAGAAAACAGCATAACAGTCTTCCTGCTTGTCATGACAATAAATTTTTAGATAATACAATTTTTTTAAGTATTGCAGTAAAACCTGTAACATTGTACCTAACTCAGAAGATGGGTTTGTGTGTTCTAAAGGAAGCTGATCAGAAATATTTTTCAGGAAGGGAGAGGGCAAACAGATGCATGTTAAGACACTACAAGGCATCAAGTTTAGGTCTCCTTTGGTCTGCTGAGACTCAACAAAATTACCTTCTCATGTAATTAGCAAGCACTACCTTTTCAGCAAGGCTGTGGGGTTTCTTACTGAAGTCTGAACCCTTCCATATGAAGTTTTCTTACATTACTGGTTAGAGATTACCCATGTAGGAGAGCAAATATTTTGAGACGTGAGGAAACATGGAGAGGTATTTTTAACTTGTGCAGTCTCTTCTGTAGTATTTAGGAGATGCTGTCTTTGCTGCTGGACCACGAAAGTGGATTTTCCCCACCCTACATGGAGAGCACTAGTTCCTGGACATGATTCTCTCCTCCCTCCAAGTGCTAAAGCCAGGGGCTAAGTTTGGTATCACAGTCTATTTGGGAGATTTCTCCTGTCTAACCTTATGGTTCATATAGACAGAGAAGTTTTCATAAAATCCTACGTTTAACAGACATAGTTCATTCTATCTCACAATTCCTCTTGCTATATTAGAAGATACGTGGTTGTACATTGGTAAGGTATCAAAGAAGGAATCATCAAGGCATAAGTTTCAGCTTCATTTGGGCTGTCAGATGCCTTTAAGAGGAAATTAGTCCTACAAAAGGTACCTGCTCTGTTGGTCTGAGGCAGAAGGCTGATACTGATGATCTCAACCATACCACTCCTCAGCATGAGTTAAAAACAATTGTTCACATTGCTCAGTACTACCAGAACTACCCAAAACCAATACCCAATAACAAAATACGTTGTTCATTTCATCTCACAACTAGCAAACTGAAGAATATAACTCACGATTCAGTTTCACATCAGCAGTTCAGCTCCAGGTAAATATCCATCATGGTCAAAACAGAGTAGAATACACGTTGGCCATTGTATTAGAGCACCTGAATGTGGGCTACATATCAGTAATGTTCTGCTACAGTGTCCTTTCCCATAGAAAGTGTTTACTGAAATAACAGTGACAACTGTAACAAAAGTTCTTTAATATCACAACACAGAATACATTTGAAGTCTGTCTCCAGTAAAGCAACCAGCAGCAAAGGAAGGGGAGGAAAATGAAGGAAATTAAACATAACTTCAGGCAGCTCCCTGCACACACATGAAATATCTCAGGGAGATGAGAAGACAGCGTGCACTGATGGCATTGCAAGTTCTACAAGTGACAGGCATGCAGGAACTCTCACCAAACCTCTGCACAGCAAAGTGTATCCATGCAGGGATCCCCACAGACTTCCCAAAACACTTGTAACACACATAGATGACACCAGGTTGTGATATCAAAGGAACAACACCTTTGCTAACACCAGCGTATCCCCTGAGGAAGTGTTTGGTGCAAGGCATTCCCACTTTGCACCAGTGGGATTAAAGCAGAGGGGTTTGTTCTTTGCCCTTTCTGAGCCTCCAGTGATCTCCTGCCCTCATCCCCCTGCTCCAAGAGGTTGCAGTAGCCCCAGCAACACGGAACGGCTGTTGCTAGGAGAAGGACATGAGCTCTGTACTGAGCTTGCAAGACTGACTAAAACCACAGCAGATTTCTAGCTGAAGCTTTCTTTTCACACCTGGCAAGGGAAATGGAAACTCAGTGGAAGGAAAGCTTTGGCACAAGCAGCTGAAAAGCACTAATGTCAACATTCCATGCTCCAACTCTGCAATCCCTGCTGCATGTTTACATTTAATATTATATTAGGAAAGGGACTTTGTCCTCGCCTACAGTTCTCTCTGCACATTCTTATAAAACACTCCTGAATTGAAGAGGTATAAAACCCACCCACAATTAAGGAAATAGTAATTTTCTTAGAACTACATTTTTGCACAAATGGCAGAATGATAGTTGAGGAATTTACTCTGCTCTCTTAGGAAGGTTTGATGCATCTTAAAAGAAGAAACTATTTGTCTGTACTGCAGTAGGACATTGGCCAGAGGCCAAGGATATTTCACGCTCATTACAGTGGTATTTGGCACAGAAACACTCATGAAAACAATGTAAATATATGAGAAGTACAACATTTTCTGATGATTAAAAAAGCTGAAGAAAGGGTTTCAAGAACTTCCAAGAAGAAACGTTAAATGAAAAAGAACCATACATAGGAAAAGGGAACAGAAAAAGATAGAGGACACAGAAAAGTAAAATGGTAGACAAGAGCCCAAAAGAAACGAAATTCATCTCACTTAATTTCAGGTGCTTACCATGTACGTGTCCACACTGAGTTGTCTATCTTCCCTCTACAGTCAAGGGAGAGGTTGTCATAATCCCACCAGTGCAGCCTAGGGTTTCTGTCACCTGGCCAAAATGGAAACCCCCTTTGGGGTGAGATAAATGACACAAAAATTTCACTCACAACGCTGGCCACCTCTCCACAGCTGAGAATGCATGATCTGTTCAGAGTCCAGCACAGTATATTCATCCTAAAGCAAAAGTTAATTCTGAAACTCTTTCTTTCTATCCCAAGAACAGAGATGCAGATATCAGACTACAATCACCAAAGTCATCACTGACTAAGAGCACACTTTCCTTCAATTATTCTCTGAAAAAAATTTAAAAATATACCTGCTATTTCTGATGATTTCTCAGGCGATGAAATCATAATACATTTTTTTTGGCAGTTTGGAGTGAACTGAAGTGAAAAGAATGCAAAAATATAATGAATTAAAATCCACATCTCATCTAAATAAACTATCCTAAATCGCTCTGCCACTTTTCTTTCATATTTAGGAACGTGTCTACATTGTGCAATGCAGCTTTCACAAAGATATTTGGATTAGCTATAAACCTGTATGTCTGTGCAGCATAGCACCACACACTGCCAAGATGCTGGAAGCAGGAAAGATGAGCTATTGCTGCACTCTGCCTAGGGTATATCCTCGACAGAATCTATCAATCAACTCAAACGGAGCATTGTCTTAGAGCAGCTAACTTTCTCCAGGTTTTATGTGAAATGGTTTAAACAAACTTGGGTTCATGAGCTCATGAAGCATTGGGTATAGACCCTAACTTTCAACAAAAGAAAACTGATTGTTACATCTTATTCTAATCATTTTTATTTCTTAATACTGTGACATTACCTTCTTTCTGTTGCTGACTAGAGGCTGGTCTTGCTGCAGCTTGTGAATAGCAACTGCATGATTATCCTTCAGATTGGAGAAACACCTAATTCTAAGTTGTTTTTTCTAATAAAGAAGGTCTCCTTTACCCAAGGAATCCCCCAACATCAATTTACTGACAGATTATTTTCCTCTGTGTCACCAAGAGGGCCATGGAAGGCAGTATCTCAGTAAAAAACCTGCTCAGTACAACATGGCAGTCAGCACCAAGGATTTTCAACATTAAAAACCAGGTGAAATTTAACACTTCAAGAATTTTGTCTCCAAAAAATCACATTGTCTAAAATAGTATTATTGTTGACAATTTCAACAATATTTTTGATTTTTCTTTCCAACTCCAGAGAGCCAAACCAAAAAGGTAAAAGTTGGTTCAGGATTTTTTGGAAATAAAACTTTCAATTTCAAACAACTATTTCAAATATATGTTGTTCTGAAACAGTCTATTTTGTTCTAAATAAAGCCAGAACTATGCACTTAAACATTATTTATTCAAAATACTTTTTAAAATTCTCTAAAGCTATCTGATACTCAGAGTTTCCACAACAGCTTGAAAGGGAGATGAAATGCCAGCATTTCCCAAATAATGAAAACATTGTTTTCCCAGTCCATTGAGTTTAGCACAGCTAACCAAAACCAGTTCTTTCCATGCAAAGATCAGGTCCTTTAAACAATAAGAATGATGATCTCCCCCTCTGTAATTCCAAAGAAACCAGCTTAGGAAAATTACTGTAAATAATTTTTAATAAGGTACAGAGAGCAGGCAAGACAGCCAGAACCAGAATGCCAAATGCCTGAGTCTTCTTTTATCTGTGTTGGCCAAAAGACCAAGGAATGGCTCCTTCTGCAAGTGCTGGCATAAATGTAAACTTGCCCCTCTGCTGGACTTGTACCACTGAATCACACAATGGATGTGATTAGAATAGAATTAACAAAAAATAGAAGGTAGGGAATGCTGTTCCTCTTCCTGTTCAATCTGTTCCAAAAGTATCCATGAAGATCATGTTGGCTCCAAATAAATATTATACTAGCAAATCTAAACTTTGCTGCCATATATAAGATCAGAAGGGACTGATAGAGTACTTGAGTTGAGTCCCCCACAGTCACAGATAGGCATGCTACGGATAAGGCTCAGCAGAAACAACACATTCTACAACTTCAATCTTCCTCATAACATTTTTAGACACATTTTTCCAGGAAAAAAAACCACAAAAAACAAACAAACAAAAAAACCCAACCAAACAAACAAAAACAAAAAACAACCAAACAAAAAACCAAAAAAACCAAACCGAAAAATGCCTCAATTAACCAACCAAGCAAACGAACAAAAATACCACCAAAGTTAAATTAGAGATGATTGGCTCTTAATGTATCTTAAAGTTCCCTTTCTGAGTCCCACAAGGCAAGAGAAACCTTCAGCCTTCAATAAAATGAGATTTAAAAGATTTGGCAGTTATTTTTTCACCATGTACCTCAAATCAGATTGCCTTGTTGTGTACTATGAAAGAATTTCTGGAACACCACATGCAGCTTGTTCTACCCTCCCACTGCTAGACAGCTTGGAAGGAAAAGTGTGCTGACCAAGATCTTAAACAACAATCAGTATAACTACTGCAGCCGTTAGGAGCTGATCTCTCCTTTGAACTCAGACGGCTCTGGCAAGGGCACACAGAGGGTAAAATCACCTCTGTGCTGTACTGCTGGTGCATATCACGGAAGGAGACAGGAAAAGCAAGAATATAGTTGCCAGTTCACCAGCCACTGCAGCTACCTGCTCCTCCCCATCTGCCCTGGGCTGAGAAAGTGGGGCTGAAGTGCCAACTCCATGCAGACATTAGATACAAGACATAGGTCGCTTCTATAAGCTGGCCACTCCTCAAATCTGAGGACACCCACTGTGAGATGCAAAATGGAACTTATCAGCTTTGAAAAATTATATATATATATATATATACGAATGGGAAAAAGTTCTATGAACATGTGTTTAAAAAAACCACTGCAAGAAATCACTGCATAGTGCATTTCAACTTCACGTGCAGCAACACTGAAAGAAAACCAACATCAAACTGAAAATAAATGCAGTTAATTCATGTGAGACCAGGTTTAGAAAACTATAAAAAAATTATGCACAGACCAAATAGTTCACTACTTCCTTGAAACATATTTTTGCAGCAATTTGATGTTAACCTTCTTTAATTTGTGGCTTTTAAGCTATTTTTCAGAAAAGGTACAGAAATGCACATTGCAGAATCTTCCTTTCCAACTGAAAATACAGGCTGTGAATACAAATCTTTCGTTCTCCAAGTTCCCATCATTTAATCCCAGTATGTTGAAATAAAAAGCAACAATGTCATCTGATAAACAGTGGGAATGAAGGATGTTTTCGGCAATTCCAGCTGTCAGTCAGAAAAAGGAGCAACACAGTTTATTCATAAAATCCCTCCATTCAGAGCCAGGTTCTGACTACTGAGTGGGTTTCTGAAAGTAACACAAATACAGTGAATCTAGGAACTTAGATATACTTCATTGTCTGTACTTTTTAAAAGTACAAGGAGTCAGATCCATCACCAGAAAATGAAGGGCTTACTTACCTAATTTGCATGATTTTTCATGCAGGTTACCCCACTACACTCTGAAACAGCAACAGGTTCACAGGTTTCAATAAATCAAAATAAAGAGAAAAAAATTATTCAGTGATACAATCAGGAATATAGCATGAAAGTGTTAAAAGAATTCAGGAGCAGCATATTCTGATGCTGCTAAAACCAAAGGTGAAATTGTTGGCAGGCGAGACAGTAAAATTAGACTTACTTGTGTCTCCTTAAAATAAAAGTATTATCCCAGCAACTCAGCTGTTAAATATATCCGAATAAAGCCTTTATGGAATTCCAATTAGACAAAAAAATATTTTCCTACATATTTTTACAACGGTTTTCTTTGTACAATTACATTTTTTCACAAGGAAAGATTTTTCTCCATGCCAAACTGCTTTTGCGCATAAGCATTTTTAGAACTGACTTCTTAAGCCTAGGGCAGGAACAATTATGTAACCAGACAATTTTATACTAACAGTTTGACTTTGATAGGCAAAGACAATACCTGGCATGCCATTAAAAGTGGTCTGAAAACATGAACTTTTTTCAGGGAAACAATTCTCTGTAGCAAATATATTCTTTCTTCTATTCAAAATTCTTTTTAGATCTGTCCTCAATTTCTTAAGTCTTCAAAAATTGATTATGTTTTATGCTTTCATAAATTTTGACATTTTTACAGGAAAAAACTCGTCAATGTATTCTCATTTTCTGTATATATGGCAAGCAGCCACTATTTTCATTGTAATGTGTGGTCTCAATCTACAATTTATCTTTATCATCCAGAATGCTTGAAAATACATGACACCATCCAGCTTGATTTTGAACTGGCAAACTATTTAACACACACATTGTGGGCTTCAGCAAACAAACAATGTTTCATTACTACCAATTTTATAGTGGATGTTGCTAATACTTTAAAATACCTTAATTTTGTAATAGAACTTAGAACTTTGAGTTTTAAAAAAATGTTTAATGATACATTTACTTAAGTATAGTAACCAGTAGGTAAATGCTTGACTTTCTGTAACTGACTGGCCACCTTACTCTTTGACTACATTAAAATTTGTAGATATATATGCCCACAAATGTCTCCTGGGTTTTGTCATCCTAAAGAAAAGATCATGTTTCACACACCCTTGTTGTAGCTGCCATAAATATTATTTTTTTCCAATACATCATATACTATTTCTTCTATCGAGGGGAAGCAAGCTTAAAAACCACAAACAAACATGTAATGAGGGAGCTGATTTTTAGTCCAGTATGATCAATTGATCCCTATTAGCAAACAAATTTACTTCTATCTTACCTGTACCTCATTCATATTGCTACCACTTGAACAACAACCTTAAGTGACACCTAGTCAATCATTCAGCAGTTTATGTTAAATGAAAGATTTTCACCGAGGTGGATATCTTCCATAAGACCAAATGGAACACCAAGAGATGTTCAGAAGATCTTAATTTACCATAAAATAAAGGGACATCAATAGAAATCTCCTCACAAAAAGGGTGGTTAAACATTGAAAGGGGCTATCCATGGCAGTGGGGGAGCCACCATCCCTGGAGGTGTTCAAGAAATGACTGGACTTCTTGCCATGATCTAGTTGACAAGATGGTGATCTGGTAAAAGCTGGACTCAAAGATCTCAGAAGTCTTCTCTAAAGTAAAGGATTCTGTGAAAATGACTATAACAAAACTCCAACTCCATTACCTCCTGGAAGAACCTCCAGAGATTTCAGGAAGACATGAGCAGGAAATTGGGCAGAACGGGTCTCTCTGCTGCCTGTTTGATCCCCTCAGACAATTACAGCCACCACACAATGCACTGCCTTCCACGTCTTCTCTGCAAACCTCAAGCATTATAGCACCTAATCCCATCCTGGCCTGCAGCGGGGTCAGTTTAACCTTGCAGCCAGCAATCTCAGAGGCAGACAATATGCCTAAAATTATCACAACTGGTACAAAAACAATGGTTTTGCTAAACTGATAGAAATATGAGGCAATGTCACTTATCACATCACAAACTGAAATGCAGACAAGAAAAAAATTATTTTTGAAGACCACAAGGGTTTCTGTAACTACTTTGTAACCACTGTTATGCAACCTTTCACAATAATCCGGGATCTTCAACAAGAGTCATTACCAAGCCAGGGACCACTGAGAAAACCTGATTATTTTAAACAAGACAGCCCACTGCCTTGTCAAATGTAGGTGGCATAGCAATATACCACCATCATCTCTGCTGCTTTAACAGAAAAGAAGCCCATTATGCTTCATGAGCATCAGGCTTTTCATAAATAAAACTGCCTAAAATTCAACAAGGAATAAGTTTTCTCTACTGTGCTCCCTATCTTAACTGCTTTATGACGAATCCTGAAAACTGCTTCTCATTTTAACCCAAGTATATGTGAAAGCCTCTGGCCAGCAAATGAGGTTGTATTTCATACCCATAAAGACACATAAGAAATCACATTCTGAAAGCATTTGAAAAATAAGTATATGAGTGTAACGTTATCCTCCTAAGAGTCTGAATAATTTGAAAGCTTTATATTTGCAGGTAGTTGCAAGGTCACATAGCACAGGTAGCATCTAAAAGATGAATTCAAAATGATCAAGAAACTGGATTTTTTTAAACGTCACTGCATTTTCACCTGGGATTAATGACACAGAGCCCAAACAAGCAGCTGCATTCCAGTTCCAGGACATTCCCAGGAACAAAAAGCCAAGCTGTCTTTTTGTCTTTCCCCAGATGCTGATCAGAACATCTAATTATCAACTTGAAGCTGCCTGCTTAGAGAGTATTTTTCAGTGACAAAAGAAGTTGTTCATTTGCTTTCTCTATTTCATTGCATCAGCAGTGATTTACAAGTGAAGTAGAACATTGGGTCTTGTTCACAGGAACACCTCTGTGTTGAATCATAGCAGCATTTTCTAAAATAATACTGAAAAATACTAGTTTTCTAAAAGTGGAAATGTGCAAATAGCAGCTGTGTTTCTTGTTCATTATAAACCTTTCATGTATATAATTACATTATTTATCATGACTGATTCTACCTCTCCACAAATTTATATACTACATGTTAGTAGAAAGAACAAATTAGAAATGCAAAGAATCCATATGTTAGCGTTGCCAGTTGCTTTATCTACAGTGTTGCAGATTCCCTTCTGGCTCCTAATTGATTTCATAATTTGCTTGGATGTACAAGAAACTGACTCCAGAATGACACAGACTCCTGCAAGTCTATATTTCCATACAGTTTATCTGAAGCACTAAAAATTACATTTAAGGTATTTCAGAGAACTCCTGCAGTGTAACAGGCAACACTGTTTAAAATGAATTGGCAGAGTAATAGCAAAAACCTTTTCATTTTCATCTATGATTCAACATTTTACTATGGTAAAATAACCTGGAGCCCATAACCTGATTGCACAGGATCACGCTTCACTCTCTTCCGTTGTGGCTCAATCAGTAAATTTCAGATGCAACTCAAATATATTTCTAGATTCCTAGGCCAACTGTAAGACTGTACTTTTAGCAACTTTCCTGTAATTTCGTTTCCTTTCAGAAAAAGAAGCAGAACTGTTTGGCAGTGGAGGCCAGATCTGTGGCGTCATTATGATAGTGAGCAGTCTGCTGCCTCTCTCCAAAATAAGGGACAGCACTGTAAAAGAAGGCTTGGGAGATGCAGAGACAGCAACCGAAAGGAAAGTATGGGCTGAGATATTAAGGAAAGGCCATACAATGTAATTTCAGGTTTTTAGTACATTGAAGTTGTAACACAGTCCATTGTTCTTTCCTTTTAAATTACCTCCACAACAACCCCACCTCTGCGGTCATTACAAAAACTTAGCATTTTCTGCATGAAAAACCATTTCCTCCCCTCTGTTCCAAATTTGTTTCTCATTAATTTCCATTTCTGCTGACTTGTCATATTTAAATTGGGCCATCATTATAGATTAAGATGGAACAGATTTAGCAATTAGTGGGCCACAAAGAAACTGCCCTCTCCATATTAGTTTCAAATGTTTTTTGACAACACTCTTCTGCGAATGCTCACTATGATGGTTTGATCTGTTTGTATTAGACATAAACCTGAATTTCCTCAGTATTAAAAGCCAGGTCCTCACCACCTCTAAATTTCAGCAATGTTTTCCTTTAGCGATGGACCAAATTGGGAATCCAGAACTGCGTTTCAGATTTGGGCTGTAAATCCTAGGCTACTTGCTCTAGCTGTCTGGTCTGACCCTAAAATATGTGATGCTCACACAGTAATACTGAAGAGGACCTAGACATTTTTTCACATATATATCTTATGTGTCTCAGAGCACAGTAAAATTTTACTTATTTACAGGATTTAGTTTCCTGCAGACACTGTAAGTATATTTTGTTCTTCCTGACCACAGCTGCCTTCTTCTATTTTCAACTTGCCCCCATTTCACTGAGTGTTTTAAATCTTGGCTTCTTGCTCATTCAAAATCAAAAGTTTTCACTACCATTGCATCACTGTGTCTCTTGTATTGATACACAAGAGAAGGTATCAAAACCAAGAAAGAAGGCAGTAGTAGCTACCACTAAAATATATGACTATATATATTAATATCGATATACTATATTGATATAGCTGGGTATCTCAAATTTAGAAACATTATATTTCGAGTTATCTAACTACAGCTGTTTTTAGAGGTAGATCATTATCATTAGTCCTGTGTTAATGTTTGGGAAATTGCATCAAAAAGGCCTTTTGAGTATGCAATTCCTTTTCATAAACTGAAACTTGCATAAGTACCTTTTCTAATATTTTATACTTTATATTTTATATAGTATACAGTCTAATTTTCAAGATACTTGTCCTACAGTTATTTTAGAAAGTAAATCCTGTGAGGAGTGGCTGAGGGAGCTGGGTTTGTTCAGCCTGAAGAAAAGGAGTTTCAGGGGAGACCTTATTACTCTAACTACCTAATACTTACCATTTTCCAAGAAGCTATCTCTGTCACAATCTACTCCTGTAAAAGTACACAGGCAGACAAGCTATCTCTGCACTCAGGGTTATTTCCTAACTGATTCAAATTCTTTGGAACAGATGCAAGAACATAAGCCCTGTGAAGGTATCCTATGTAAATTTGCTGATTATAGTAAATCAGGAGGAGTTTCTGTCTCCTTCAAAGACAGAAAGGCCCTATAGAGAGATCCACAAAAATTAAAGGGATGGGCAATCATCAGCCATATGAATTTTAAAAGGGCAAGTGCCAGATTCTGCATCTGGGACGAGGCAGCCCTGGATGTACAGACAAACTGGGGAAGGAGAGGCTGGAAAGCAGTGCTGTGGAAACAGACATAGGCATCCTGGTCAACAGAAAGTTAAATGTGAGCCAGCAGTGCCCTGGCAGCCAGGAGGGCCACCCGTGTCCTGGGGGGCATCAGGCACAGCATCGCCAGCTGGGCAAGGGAGGGGATTGTCCCGCTCTGTTCTGCACTGGGGCGGCCTCACCTCGAGTGCTGGGGGCAGGTTTGGGTGCCACAATACAAAAAAGACACAAAGGCAATATAGAGCATCCAAAGAAGGGCCACAAGGATGGTGAAGGGCCTTGAGGGGAAGCCATGTGAGGAGTGGCTGAGGTCACTTGGTCTGTTCAGCCTGGAGAAGAGGAGACTGAGGGGAGGCCTCATTGCAGTTACAACTTCCTCATGAGGGGAAGAGGAGGGGCAGGCACTGATCTCTTCTCTGTGGTGACCAGTGACAGGACCCAAGGGAGTGTCCTGAAGTCCTATCAGAGGAGGTTTAAGCCGGATATTAGAAAAAGGTTCTTTACCCAGAGGTTGGTTGGGCACTGGGACAGGCTCCCCAGGGAAGTGGTCACAGCACCAAGCCTGACAGAGTTCAAGAAACTTTTGGACTGTGCTCTTGGGCACACAGTGTGACTCTTGGAGTTGTCCTGTTCAGAAGTATGAGTTGAATTTTGATGATCGTTGTGGGTCCTTTCTGATGCATGATAATCTATGGTTCTATGACTGATTGATATGTCCTGCCCCATAGACCCTGCAATATCCAGTCTGAGATGTACTAAAGACACCTTGATGCCAAATGCTGGTTACATATGATAACCAAACAGCATTGATAGACCTAAAATTTTACTCTGTGAAGCTGACCATGCTGGGCAGTTTGCCTTATCAAGACACTTGAAAAGGCAAAGTGATTGCCACTTGTGGACAGAGCCAAAGATATCTTAGTCAGGATCCATTATGCGTAAAATCAGCAGAGCTGCATTACAATCACTTTGCAGTTCTGCTTATTCATTTTGGCTTGGAAACAGTTCTTGTTTATAGAAGATCTGTATCCATACTACTTTAAAGAGATACAGATGTGTGATACACAAGCTGGAAGAGAGTGCAATTCTCACACACAAGAAAATGTGTAAGATCCGGAGTTGTCTTCTCAAGTTCAGAAGGGAAATACTCCCAAGGACAATGCAGCAGAGCATTAGTCTGGCACAAGACAGAGTGAGAGGCTGTTCTGTGTACAAGAGAACCTATTCAGTTCAAGGCTCTGCTCATTTTCTCAGCATGAACAGGATGGGTTTTACAGTCCCTCAGACCACAGCCAGCCAGGGTTCCTATAAGCATAAGGCTGCCATTGTTCAGAACTCGCTTACATGTATCTAACCATAGATATGTGTCAGGGTGCTGATATTATATAGAAATACAATATATGAGCGAACAGCTAGATTATCAGAACAGTATTCCAGCTGTATTTGAAACACTTAATTACTTAAAAAATTTTCTGTGAATATTTACAAGTTGACCAGTTTAATAACCACCATGTAGTGATCATCAGAAAATTAGCTATGGCAAAACACAGCTCACTAACTGCCTGAAACACAGTAATTTCCTCTTACAGCTTTAAAACTGTAATACTGTTAAAAGTCTAAAATTCAGGATGATATAGGAGAGTTCAGTTTCAGTCCCACGTAGAAAAACAAAAAGAGTGAGCTGCTGTTAACTAGAATTAAAGCATGTAACCTTCTTTTGTTCCCTTTTTATGTCTTTTGAAGAAAGATGATACCCACATTACTGGTTTTCTGCAAATAACAGATTTTCCAGTTATTTAGTATAATAAAGATCAGTTTATTCAGCTTTCTGCCTTAAAAAACCACAGTTATCCACATATATATATGCTTGTACCTGTTCAGAGATCAATATGAGTAGAGTGCTGTGGCCTGAAGGGAGAATAGCATTTAGCCAAAGACACAAAAAGAAGAGGAAAGTCACTTTCATAAGGTTACCTGCATCTATCTTTTTTGATGTGAGATGTATACTGGAATAGAATTTGACCACTTTTCCTCACTGAAGACTACCTGGGACACAGAAATCTTCCTCAACAGCTGGAAGCATAGCTTCGTGGCTTGTAGCAAATAGGGACTATACATGTCCAGGAAGCAAAATTGCTTTGCCTAAATTACCTTACCAATGGCTTCAATTGCATTCACCAAGAATAGCTCAGAAAATGTTAGACCAGCGCAATGCCTAACAATTACTGAAATTGCTGCAATTACCACATTTTTCATTATGACTCCCTAAATCTACTGGTAAGCAGCACCCAGGCCAGGAGGACTAAAGTCACTTCAAGAAATCTTAAAATGGTGTCTTAATTTCGTGCATAGACTCTGACTGTATTCAGTAAAAGATGTAACTGAAGACATCTAAAAGCTCATGTTTATCTTTTACTAAACAGCTCCCCTGCACTCATCATCAATACCTCTGACTGCAAATGTAAGGTGCAAAGAAATAACAGAAAAATAAAAACACGTATGGTTTTAAAAACAGTGTGGTGTTTAAATACATCTCACTGGATAAATTTTCAAAGCAATGAACAAGTTGGAAAAATCCAGTGCTTCTTGAAAAAATTTTTCATCCCCAGTCCTTAAGGAATGCTGCAGCACTAAATTCTCAGAGCAGATGTCTTCGCCAACTAGAGCTAACAGCAACATCGTATCTAACCACAGCACTCAAGACTACAGCTTTCCTAATTAATAGTGACTATTTAACCTAAAGCTAGCAGCACTTAGACAGATTTCAGCCACATCCACAAGGTTAAACACACATATGTTCTGGTACCACAGTGTGTGCTCTCTCCAAGGGAGGAAACAGAAGTGGCTGGAAAAATGTAAATCACAAGTGGGTTTATGGAGCTATCCTGCACAGAGATCATCTGTTATCTGTCCACAAGCCCCAAGATACATTTATCTAACAAACTAGTATTTTCAAAATCTTGTTGTCAAGACACAGCACCAATTGTCTACTGCCCAAATCTTTCTCCCAGAACATATCTTCCTCTCCTACTCTGTTCTCCTCAATCCCTACTTAGAACCCATTCCTTGTGAATGTCTCCTCCCAAGGGGATTCTACTCTTATCTCGTTATCTCTTACTATGAAACAGAAAAAAATCCCAGTTGATTCCTGGATTATTTCTTAAGCAGAAATTAAATACATCTGTTTTAATAAACTGAATAAATAAGGATGCTTTGTTTGTACACCCTACATTGCAAACAACTGTGAGGAAGAGGGAAAACATTCTTTCCTTTCCGAACTTTGATGGAAACCTCTATCTCTGACAGTCAGTATTGATGTCATTCAGTGGTGATGGGATAACCCATCAAAGCCTTTTGACTAGAAGTCAAAGAAAATGCTCCAGTGATTTTTCTCAGAAATAGGGACCTAGTTCTGCTACTTACATTATGGCAGCTCTTCATCCTTTCAGACTGAAATTACCCTCGCACAAATATTTCTGTGACAGAAAAATTGTTGTCAAGTTCAGAGTCAGGAAGAAAGCCTGAATAAAAAATATCTCTATTAAATCAGAGTATTATAAGCAACTATTCATAGGAACCATTTGCTGCTGATACACAACACAAAAGTTAACTATCCACTGGACTTCAAAATGAGTGTCCAACTTATTCATAGGTGATCACAACATGTAGAAAGAAAATTAAAACAGGGAGACCCAAGAGAGCTACCATTTTAGTTCTCATTTCCTATTTTGCCAAGAGGGAGTGCTCTAATTTAGCTTGCACCTGATTGATGAAACTATAAAAAATACTAGAGAAAACTCTAGAAACATTTGACTACAGAAAAAGAAGCCATGGTTTTGTTCTTTGGGTTTGCTGGGTTGTTTTGGTTTTTTTTTTGCTGTGTAGGGTTTTTTATAGTTCTTTCAAGTTTTATCACATCATTTTACCCCGAGTTTGCAGTGTGTTATTTCCTTCCTGCTCTGATGGCCATTGTTCACGTTACAGAACTCATCAGGAGCTCTGGCCAGCACTAAAGTGGTATTGCTGCCTTGCAATCTGGTGTTGAAGAGCAAGTACAAGAAAACAAAAAGTACAATGCTGCTCCAGAGATTTTACTTTGCTCTGAGTAAATTGCTCCAAGTAATAAATGGGATCTAATACAGTGAGAATATAATGCAGCAATTGTATTATCTCCATTTTGTCTGTGGTGACCTAAGACACGATCCCTTCCTCCCTTCCTGCTCCTCCCTGTGGTACATCCCCTAGGTCCACATGGAGTGACTCAGTAATCAGCATTTTGCCTTCCACAGGAATTGGTAGGAGCTAGACGACAATCATGCGCAAGGTCAAAAACAAGCCTGCAGTGCAGCTAAGAATCAGACCCATATCAACTATGCCACAGTTCTGTACTTCTGTGCCATTAGCAATTACCAAGTTTCTTCATAAATAAATGGATGCAAGTTTTCTGAAACACAACTGTTAATTCAGTAATGAGCACTTACATCAACAGAAGGTTTAAAATGCAAATATTGAATGACTATTTTACAGAAATGAACTGAGGAAAAATGACATAGTATTCAATCTTGTTGCACTATTCCAGTTTTGACATTGTGCTCTTAGATCTACAGAAACGGCATGAGGAAGAGTATGCATTTGGAATGCACAAAACCACCGAACCACCCCTCTATGCTTCATTTAGAAAAGGAGACTTTCCTTTGCAATTTACACTGAAAAAAATCTGCATGAGAGTATCTTACTGTGGTGACAGGGAGCTAGACGAAAAACAACTTGCATGTTTATAGTGTTACATACATTCTTTGAGGTTATCACATCAACCTCTTAGACCTCTACAGTAGGCAAATTGGAATGAGCTGGTTTTGCACTGTACCAAAATTGCATCGTGGCTAATTGGCTGCCCACGAGTGAACTTGTCTTCATCCCTGGGAATAACAGTTGATACTTAAGGTAGGAATACAATTATCATCATTATTTTGATTCCTAAAGCTTAATAAATGTTGACCTTCAGACAAAGAACTTCTTTTCTCTGGTGGATAACATATTTCACCTACAATTTTCTCATCTTTCTAAGCGACATGTAGCTTCATTTCCTGGCCTGTGCTTTCTTTTAATAAGCAACTTCTAATTATTGAAATCCTAACTAGCCACTTCGATATTATCTAGAGACATTCCATGAATCCAGGACTGCTGGGAAAGTCTCTTTCTTTACAAAAACTGATTACCCAAAAGTTTCAATCACCCCTCAGAGTCTCAACTGCACATGGCTAACAGACATCCGCTCACATAGTAAGTGCAAATATCCAGTCATGAAGGTGTGAATGGCTGATAAATGTATAACCAACAGCCCACTTACCTACCCTGTTCTTCTTTCTTCTGTGTGCTCTAAGTTAATATTTGCAAAGCAGCTTAACGAAGCATCTCAATTATGGAAGAGTCAAAAAGCCAAAAAATGAAGCCAAAATTATATTTATTTTCATATCTTTGTTTTTCAAAGCAGTAATATATTTTGTTGGGAATGAGAAATCTGAAGTTTGCTCTGGAAACAAGGTCTGACAGACAATTTATTAGGAAGTGAAATTGTCCTTTTGTATTCTCTGTCTTCCAAAGTCATAAATACCAACAAACTATATTTTTTTAAAATTGCTTCTGAATTTTTTCTGTCAGAAATTGCTGACATTCTGACATTTTCTGTCAGAAATTGCTTCTGACAAAACAGAGAGAAGAAGAAACTGCATAGCCATTCCAACTGCAAAGCATTAGTGCTTCTGACATCAATTAAAAAATAATAACACTAAAGCATGTGCATCTGAGCAGGGTGTCACCAGAGACAGAGACAAGGAAGTATTTATGAATATAAATATCTCATGAACACCAAGTCTATTTAGTGTTCATATCCTTTCATTACCCAAAGTGGAAAAGCAAAACTGAAAGCAGACAAACACCATCTCTTGGACTCAGCATTCATGCGGGGGCAAAAATATATGTTGTACATAAGTAATTTATTTTTAAATTGCTGTGATCAGAGTTCCAAATACAGCAATGAGTATTGCACAAGTAAATCTTGACTCTGTATTAAGTTCCTGCAATGCTAATTAGGAAGTATGAAGTTTCTGCATGAAACCATTGGTTTCATAGTCAGGATCCTCATACCAGGACACTTTGATCATCCAGTGTCTTATTACCATATGTGTGAAAAAGAATTAAATGCCTCTTCAGCCCAAGGTATTCAGATTTGCAGTGAGTGCATTAAAATACATGAAACCTAACCGTTTGTATGAGCTTGTCCAAAAGATGGATCCTTAAATTAGGCAAAACTTGTGGAAAAAGGGCACGCAGATTCACTTTTGTATTGCTGTTTCTGTTGCCAGCTGGCACAAAGAGGTGGAAGTCTCAAAAATGAGAATTTTTGCCAGAAAATTGAGCTAAAGGTTCACAACCCAGTGAACCTTTTCCAGATTCAGTGTTCTGTGATAAGTTGAAAGGATCATGATGTTCTTTATAGTCATATTAGATTAACTCATTTGCTGTACTCCCAGCTGATGTGCTAGACTTAAACACCTGTGAAGAGGAAGCTCCGATATAGCTGGTGTGTTGGCTTAGCATTCAAACTGTTCCTTATTCCAAAGTCAGAGAAATCACATAAAAGTGAACTAGACTCAAATTGCATGAAGACCCTCTTTATTTTAAGCATGATTTCATGAAGCAGGTAGATTTTAGCTAATCCCCTCTTAAAAGCCTCTTTTGATGTTAATCTAACCACACCTAAAACTGATATCCAACCTTAAACTCCTTCAGAGCAAACCAACAATTTTCTTTCTACCCAGTTCTTAACTGATAGTCAGAATAGTTGATTGCTGTTAACCGTAATAGAGAACTGCTTGTACTTGAAACATTTTCTCTTCCATATTAGTTTTATCTTCTCTAGTTTAAACTGCTCTTCTTGGATTGTCTTTCATAAAAATATCCATCTTGCTTCCTGGCTGTTCTTCTGATCATTCTCTAATCTTGCTATCTCATTTTTATGAGTGGTGTCAAAAAGCCACACAACTACAGCTAAACCTTCTCAATCACCAAGCCCAAGAATTCTTATTCGGATTTTAAATACTACATTTGTTAGTACAGCCCAAATAATGTCTTTTTTTCTCACCAAATTCATGACATCAGTTTGTCTTTGTGTACGCTCTACTGTAAAAGCCTGATCCTTCCCTCCACTGTAACTTGATATTACCAGTCTGTATGTACTCACATGCACCGCTGACCAGCAATTGCAAAAATACTATTGTAAATTATCCATTGACTGATTGTCACTGCTTTTGCAGCCAGTCACATGGGAGTTTGGTTTTCCCTTTTTTGTCATTACTACAATACAATTTCCAAGTTGAAAGAAATAAAAAATAGCCAACTTATCATGAATAAACACGGCTAGGGTATACCTCAGTGCAACAAGGCAATGATAGATCAGAAAGGTAAAGTCATAGCTGATTTTATATAGTGCTGGCAATAGTCCTGCTTGGAGCAGAAAGTCTGTGTTGGAAGTTCCTGCCAATGTGGGATGCTTTTCTGGGTCTTTTAAATAGTTATTAAAAGTAATTAGCTGTTTGGAGAATGGTATCTAACAGTAGGTAAGTTTTAACTTCAGATTCACCAATTCCTGGGAAGAGTGATGTCATCTGCCATTTTAGCTAGCACATCTGATATGCACTGATAAATATTGCTCACAAATTCCGTATGTTTATCGTAATGGTGTACCTCAGAGGTTGGTGTTGGGATCAGTGTTAATTAACATCTTTGTCAGCCACATGGATGATGAAATCAACCTCACCCTCAGCAAGGTTTCCAACAGCACCAAGCTGTGTGGTGCTGTCAACAAACTGCAGGGAGAGGATGGCATCCAGAGGGATCTTTACAACTTGAGAGGTAGATCTGTGCAAACCTCATGAAGTTTAGCAAGGTCAAGTGCAAGGTCCTGCACCAGGACTGGGGCAATCTCAAATGCAAATACAGGATGGGCAGCGAATGGATCAAGAGCAGCCATGGGTAGAAAAATTTTGCAGTGTTGGTGGGCAAGAAGCTCATCATGAGTCAGCAATGTGCACAAGTGGCCCATAAATCCAACCATATCCTGGGCTGTAAAGCAGCATGGCCAGCAGGGTGAGGGAAGGCATTCTGCCCTTCTACTTGGCCCTTGTGAGACTCCACCTGGAGTCCTGCTTCCAGCTCTGTGGCCTCTAATATAAGAAGGATGTGGACTTCTTGGAATGAGTCCAGAGGTGGGCCATGAAGATGATCAGAGGGCTGGAACATCCCTCCTATGTGAACAGCCTGAGGGATTGGGCTTGTTCAACCTGCAGAAGAGAAGGCTCCAGGAAGACCTTACAGCACCTTCCAGTACTTGAAGGAGAGTATAGGAGAGATAGAGAGAGAATCGTGCCAGGGACATGCAATGACAAGACAAGAGGAATGGCTTTAGACTGAAAGAGGGTGGATTTAGGTTAGATCTTGGGAAGAAATTCTTAACTGTGACGATGGTGAAGCACTGGAACAGGTTGTCCAGAGGAATCGTGGCTGCCTTATTCTTGGAAGTATTCAAAGCCAGGTTGAATGGGGCCCTGAGCAACCTGGTTTAGTGTAAGGCGTCCTCGTCCATGGCAGGAGGGTTGGAACAAGATGATCTTTAAAGTCTCTTCCAACTCAAACCACTCTTTGATTCTCTGAGTCTATATTGAGAACCCCAAATAGTGCAGGACCTCCCACCTGTACATCGCATGCTGTGCAGACCCTACCTCTAAAACAGATTCTCATCATTTGGCTCATTCAAGCTATTACAGGATTTTCTTATAGGGAATTATATTCACCCCTCCTATTGTCAAGCAGGAGGGATGCTCACGTGAGAGCTTCTTGGTGCACTGTTAGATACAGGCGGGGACACATGAGTGGGGTAATCTCTGGTACCCAGTGGCGACTGTCTGCAGGCTTCTCCATTTCGGTGAGCTGGCTGCATTCATCCTGAAGCCAAGGAATCTGTGCAACGCAGTACAGCACAGCCCTGAAGGCCCAGCTGTGCATGTGGCACAGTGCACCTGCTCAGGGTAACTCTTACATAGATCACCCCCTCCTCAATGTGCAATGGTCTTCTGGCTAGCCTTGGGCTAGTATACAGGCCAGGCATTATAGGGTGCAATGATGGCAAAAATATTATTTTATTTCTTATGGGTCTCAAAGTCTAAGCAGAAAGTCTAAGTAACCTTGACCTTATAANCTGCTACATTCTGCAGAGGGAGAAATGGCTTGGGGTTTTATGATGCAGATCATAAACATTTTTATACCACAAAAAAGGAACAAGAAATGCTATTTGACCAACCTGCAATTAGATCTGAAATTAAAGTATTGATAATTAATTTCCCTAACAGCAATTAAAACATGGTGCAACTTATTCACGATGGAAATTTGAACGTAAACCATCCCGCCTGCCTCTCCAAGCACCCACATCCAGCCCATCATCGCAGAGCCTAAAATACTATGGCTGAATCTGCACATGTGATTTGGATTGGGCAGGAAAGCAGCTTCAGAGTAAATCCCCCCCATCTCCAAATATCAGGCCAGAGCAGCCTCGGTGCATACAGAGTACCTTCCTCTTGGAGGAAGCAAACCCAGAATTTCCACTCAGTGTGCACACAAACTGCTCAGACCTCTTTTTAGGTGCTTGAAGGTTTCCAACACTTCATCCCTTCCTAAGCTGTGCCAGTCACTGTATGCAGCATCTTCCCTAGGAAATCACTTAGATAGAGGCCTCCTCTATTTGAGAAAGTGAAGAGACCTCTAGTATGTGCTTCACACAGACCTGTCCGGCCAGATTTCATCTTTGAGGCAAACATCAATTGATTAAAAATGTCCACAAGTAAAAACACACAGTGTATACTCTAGCTGATAAAGCCCTTGTGGGAAGGCAGTTACATCATGTGCAAACTTTAGCTTTGGTGTCATAGGAATATCCTCCAAATTAAAATCCTGCTGATTTTAAGCAGTCTGCGTCTACCTGCTGTTGACATATTCTTATGCAAGGCACACGATGGGGAAGGTGAAGGAGAAGTAGTTGCCTTATACTTCTGTACTACAACAACCAGTGTTACAAAATCTGCAGAGTGAGATAATTTAACACTCAGTCAGCCCAATGGAAGGAAAAGAATGTCAACTGACACAGCTGTAAATTAATTGATATAGGAGTTCTTAAAAGATGTGCAACTAATTTATACTCAATTCAGGCCACATCTTAAAAATTTTACAGTATAAGTAACTTCAAAAGCTAAACTTAACTAATATATTATCATACCTTTTCTTCCCTGCCTGATACTGAGGACTTCACCTCATGGTTAGTGTCAAGTGAGAGCTGTGTTCAAGAAAAACCAGTTAGGCTTGTTTGCTACATCATCAACGATGGCGCCTCACTTTTGGAGTGTATATAAGGCCCTGAACATTTTCTGTCATTTGATTCTGGGATCAACAAAAACTAGTGAGAGAGACCTGCAAGTAAGGTGTCCTTAGCTTTTCGTTTCTTTTGAGGCTGTTATTTAACAGTATTTTGACCTCATTCAGACTTTCCCTCTTATTAATACTATGCCAAAAACTCCAGCTGTGGGCCATAAAAATTAAAGGGCTTGCAATTATTGTACTTATGAAGTAAATGAAACATTTAATGTATGATATACTTAACACTCATTCTTCATTTAACACTTCCATGTTACAGCTTTTAGTATGAGCTTTCTCATTTTTTTAGGTCCTGTTCAGTACACAGAAAAATAAAATGCTTTACTCAGTGCCTTGTCTTAAATTTTTCATTAAGTTTCTTCTTTTCTCTTTTACAGCTATACACCTGAGTCAAAATGTCCTACAAAAATGCCATTAAAATCTCTGAGCCAGAATTATTATTTCAACTGGTTTCACAAATAAGCCTGGTTTAGCTACAAATTAACCTAGGAACTAAAACTCAAAACCCTTAAGTGCCAGGTTGTTCAAAAACAGCTACATTTTCCATCATAATTTTATCTGCTACAGAATTTAGATTTCATAATCAAGACAAACTCCTACAATTCTTGACTTCAAACAAGTCAGAGAACAACTAAATAGCAACTCTCAAATAAAAAACTTGAATTAAAAATTCCTTTAACTTCAGCAGGAGTTTCCTGAGCATAGTGGTTGAAGTACAGAGACTTCGCTGCACATTAGTATTCAGCATGCTCTTCATGTCTGAAATAAAACAAAGTCTTTTATAAGTAATATCCAGGTCCAGAACCTCTGATACGTTCTATGTCTCATATGCAAAAATGAACATCCAACTCAGCAACACAGGTGCACAGGTAGAAAACAAAACACAACTGTACATATTTCTGCATTGCCAAATTAATGACTACTACATAAAAACATATTTAATATTTACACCCTAAAAGGTTTATTTTCCTAAATAATTGAGTATTCCAAGTGTAAATAGTTAATAAGACAGAAGCATGCATTTGCCACAGAATGTGATTAATTTCTAAACAGCAAAATGCTGAGATGGTTCCCTGATGCCTCATTCCCTTCTCCCACATGCTGTCGTACACAGGGGGAAGTACAAATTCCCAAATTGTAGCAGTAACAAGTGAGTTTCATGTGCAGAAACAGCTTACAAAAGAGAGGCTCATCATGTTATGGTGGAGTAGTCAAAGAATGTTCAAAAAACTTTCACAGACTCAGACACTTTAACTGTAATGTAACAAGTGCTCCGTATGGGTTAAAGACACTGAGCCTGACCCTCATCTCAGAAAACCTTTAAACATTTTAATGCTTCTAAATCAGTGGAGCTATTCTCTATTTGGATTAGCTGATTAGAGCTTATAGATTAGAACCAATTACAGTGTAAGGCAAAAATGTATTTGTGATGTATTTTTTCAACTTGACACACATGCATTATCAATCAGACAAGCCTAAATTGTTCAATAACTGATTGATAAATGCAGGTAACCCTGCTTTGTACTCACAGACCAGCCTGTGCCACAGTGTCAGTTTCAGGGGTATGTATGGAGGACATAGTTCTCAAATCACCTCCACTTTGCCTTCTGCTCTTCCCAGCTGTTCCTGCTGTCTCCAGGCCACAGTTTACAAGTTTTCTAAACTTACAAACACATTACGTATGCTCTTACAGTTTAATATACAGAAGTCTTAAATAATCTGTATTTTCACTTTATCTGGGTTGTCTCAACCCTTCTGTGCTCCAAAAACTCTGAAAAATTGGAAAGAGGCCATAAAATAGTTACATGACTGTATTTTACTTTTGCACTAAATCTCTCCCTGATTCAGCAATTCTGTGAAAGAAACAGTGTCATGCTGCAAAAAGATTCCTGTCTATAATGAAAATTAGGTGTAAAATTACAAAATGAGATTCTAGTTAGAAAATGAGAAGATTAGGATGTTAGACAATTAGAAGATTAGAAATTTTCTTCCTGCTCTGTCATGAAGTTTTACAGGGTACTTCCAGGTATACTAGACGTTTATTAGCTAGCTGATCCCTTCCTGTAGACTTTAAATTTTCTAAAGTTGTCTTTCTTTGAGGTTTGAATTAAAGAAGAACCAAGCAATCCAGCCTACAACTGAAGGCAATATTTAATTGCTATTCATATACAGTAAGTGTTACACAGTGTTAGGCACTCTAAAAAAAACATTGGGTGTCTCAGTTACTGAAGTCTCAACTGCCTCTGTACCTCAGTTTTATAAAATGGGGATGACAATATTCTGTCAACTTTCAGGAATTTTGAGAAGATTTACTGGTGTTCAGGATTCACATAAATACTCTAAAGATCTGCATTAGCATTCTTCAAACCAGCATTTGAATATTATGCAATAATTACCTATACACCCCAAAAAGAAATATAGAAATAACTGAATAGCTGCTCGTGAGACATGCACCAGCTATTCTGTTCACCTGCTAAAGAGCTAAAGAGGAAAGAAAGGAAAACAGAACAGGAGGTTACACTAAGGTTATATACTACCTCTTAGCACAGGACTGTGGGGAAAAAAAGAAAAAAAAGATATAAAATCTGTAAAGATAACTTTGCTCCAGATAAATTTTGAGGACCTGACTATGCAATATCAAAAAATGTTCTTTTCATGAAATAAGAAATGAAAATTTAGAACCAACTGGCAAAAAACAACAAATAAGACTATGCAATCTAGTCAGTGGGATCATGTTTCTCAGTGAGATTTATTTCATATGCAGTAGATGCCAACGCACTCCTCTAGGTTCATATAAGAATTAGTATTTTTGATAATGATAGCTTTTGATAACAAAGTCAGCCTGCTTCATCTAAGTTCATGTTTATCATATCCAGCCTTCATATCAGATCTTAAATACCTCTCCAGTTCGCATTTTTTATTCAACAAATCTAGCAAATGCAGGTTGCACTCACCTTCAGGAAAGATAGGGCCAAATGCCAACACTATCGTATGATAAGGAAAGATAAAAAGTACATTTCATTTTCTGTCAACATGTTTTTTTCTGGGCCTTTGATCTTGCCTTGTGATAAATACTGATAAGACCCTGCATTCTATTATGTAATTATATCTGTTATCTTCATTAATTAAGGCCTGTGCAAGACTGAACCACTTTTTATCTGCCTGCGCTGGTTTCAACTGGGATAGAGTTAATTTTCTCCACAGTGGCTGGTATGGGGCTATATATTGGATTTGTGCTGAATGCAGGGTTGATAATACAGAGATATTTTTGTTATTGCTGAGCAGGGCTTACACAGAGCCAAGACCTTTTCTGCTCCTTGTACTTCCACGCTGCTGAGGAAGTTGTGGGTGCATGAGAGGTTGGGAGGAGACACAGCTGGGACAGGTGACTCCAACCGACCAAAGGGATACTCCAGACCACGTGACATCCTGCTCTGTACATAAAGCTGGGAGGAAGAAGGACTAACGGGAGAATGTTTGGAGTGATGGCGTTTGTCTGTGCAAGTAAGGACTACACTTGATGGGGCCCTGCTCTTCTGGAGATGGCTGAACACCTGCCTGCCATGGGAAGCAGTGAAACAATTCCTTGTTTTGCTTTGCTTGTGTACATGGATTCTGTTTTCTGTATTAAACTGGCCATGTCTCAACCAGTGAGTTTTCCAGCTTTTATCCTTCCAATTCTCTCCCCTGTCCAGCTGGTTAGGGAGTGAGGGGGAGGTTAAACCAAAACACTGCATCAGTTCTGCACTGAACTTGTTGGTTCAACAGAGGTAGGTGACACAGAATTTTCTTTTTCTTTGAACAGGCAACATTTGCTTTAAGACTGTCAAACAAAAGTGAAGATCACATGAGCTAAAAATCAGAAATAAAGACAAGAAATGTCAAAAAAGAGTCCAAATTTTGAGAGTTGAAGGAACAACTACTCTCACCATCAATGTTCTTGCTTCTGTGGAAAACATTTATTCTCTGCGTCAGCAAAAAAAGAGAAAAAAAATAAGAGACCGGTTGTCATTAGAAGTTAAGGTACAATATTTGACATTGTCTAAAGGTGCTTTACAATTCATTGCTTTGGTTGACATGTTGCAAACACACCGTCTGTAGTACATATTTCAAAAACAAATAGTTCCTTACTAAGCCCATTTGAGTTTCAAAGATATCAGTGTATTAACAAAGGTCTTGTAAAAATGTGAATTGATCCAAGATTCTTAAGCCTTTACAATATACAATAACAGAATATAATGCAATAAATTCCATGTAAGTATTTCCAGTCTTAAGCAAATTATTGTCCATGCCTCCCTCCGAGTACTGACTGTAACTTCAGCCTCCAACAGGCCCTTTGTGAGAATGGGTGACACATCCCTAAGGAAGGCAACACACTGACACAAATGTGAGAAGAAAACCATACAAACACCTTCAAATAAACATGAGGTGTAAATGACCTACTGTTTAGATATCGCTTACCTTTCCATGCTTCAGCATCCTGCCATCCTGAACAACTTCAGAGCAAACTTTTCCTGCCAATCCACAGTCCCACACTTCAGAAAGCTCTGGAATCAGAAGCAATTTAGAAGGAAGAGAAGACAATATTCAGTAACATAATCCTGTCTGCAAAAATGGACTTTTAACACAGATTTGACTGAGCTGAGCCTTGTAGGCACTGCTCTGCAGGAGGCCTGGTCCAGCGATGTGTGATCCCAGCCACAGCACTCAGTACCCCATGCTGTAGAGAAGCACTTTACCAAATAACACACATTACCAGTTCTCTGCTCCCTGCCCAAACAGTGCAAAGGAAAGCCTTTTCTAAACCTCGTGCTCTTCTGCAATTGAAAGATATGTCTCTTTTCTAAACAAATCTTCCTGTCACGCTGTTTGGTGAGTTAGCTGCAGCATCAATAGAAAAAGGATTTCCCTCAGGACTGCAGAACTTACATTCTCCTCATATGCTGTCCAGCCTCTGAGAGTGTTTTCTTTCACGTTTGTAACCATTGCTATCTTTACTACACTATTTTTTAGTAGCTGTATGTGGAAAAGTTAAAGATTCCCATATACTATCCTGAAACATGCAATGTGTTTATAAATCTAATAAAAAGCTCTCAGCATCATCTTTTTATCATCAGCAGACAGAGGTAATCCTACTCTTTTCACAGTCCTCTATGGAATTCATGGATTTAGGAGCGTGAGATACAAAAAACACCAAGGATTGATAAATTCTTCGATCTGCTGCTTTCCCTCTCAACCCCATACACAAAAATCAGAGCATCTCTGTTTAAAAAGCATTATTAGGAGCATCTCTGATTAAGAAGCCTCCAAGCTGCAGTGAGCCCTTCATACACACTTTTAGCTGCCTCTTTACTCAGTACATCTTATCTGAATGTGGATCCTCATTCCTAACTCAATTTCCAATTTTGGGATTGTTAAAACTTTCCCAACAAGGTTGAAAAAAACTGTCATTGTAGCTTTGGAGATTTCCAGACTTCTACTGACTCAGACCCTGAGGAATGTAATCCAGTTTTAAGATAAGTCTCACTTTAAGAAGTAGGCTGGACTACATAACCTTTCAAGGTCTCTTCTACCCTAAATTAATCCTATGATTTTACATGCCTATCTTTAGCGTCTTCTCATCTTTCCTTTGTTACAGATGCCAAATGTTCCATTTAATTCAAGATCACCAGCTTGGAAGGAAACATTCACTTTTTTCATTCCAAACATGAACTGGAAATATCTGCTGAGTCTAAATGCCCCTAATAAGCCAAGCAACAAAATAAATAAATAAATAAACAACCCAAACTCTTGTAATTTTACTATCTGCCTCTAACAATTACCTGTATCTAACCTGGTCTTTTGCTGGAATAGTTTTAATGAAGTAAAACAACCCTATCACTTTTAGGAACTCTGTAGAAGTTTCTGGCCATTTGAGATGTCACCCATGTTGAAATCAAATGTAATGAAAACAGTTCTTCATATATATTAAAAATATATGTGTAAGGAGTAAGCTGTTCTCAGATGAAAAGGATGATACATAGGAGCTATCCATGCACACTTCATTCTTTATCACATGTAATAGTGTCTTTGATGTAGGCAGCAACACCCTCTTTTTCTTTTCTGTTTATTCTTACTAATTCAAACTAGTTTAACTAATGCTTTTAAATGTGACTTCAATAAGAGACAACAAACAGCCTTTCAGTAAAGTCAACCATAATGTACTTTCTTAAAAAGCAGTATCACTATCTTTACAACTTCTGTCATTATACAGTTCTCTTTATATTTCTTATATAAACACATCTGCAGAGCCATTTTGATTGCTAAACTATGATACTATAGCTGCCAGTTACCCCCACTGGCTTTTAGGGTTCATTCAAAAACCACTTTAATCATGCAGGGACTGAATCCCTTACTGTTGTGGTGGGGATTCTTAGATCACTCAAACCCCCTTTGTATGTCACAGAGGTGTGGATATTACTGCTGATAGTTTTAAAGCCTTGGTTGCGTTGAGTGGTGGTTATTAGGGAGTATAGAAAGGAAGGGTGTAAGGTGAGCTATGATGTATAGACAATGATAATGGATATTCAGCCTAAGTGGAAGACGAGATGATGAAAGGCTAGGATTTTTTAAATTTGTGTTTATTTTAGTTCTATTTATCCCCCTAGGGCTGCTGGGGTGATGGCTACAGCACTTGCTAGTGTTGAGTGAGTGACATGCTAGGAAGAGAATGGGGATTGGGGGAAATTTCATTAACCAGTGGTTAGGGATGAGCCTTGAAGCACTTCTGGGAATCGTAAGTGGAATGGTACTAGTCCTAGTTTTATTCCTATTGTCATGAGGAAGAATGATGTGGCAAGGGTTAGTTGGATAATGTCTCATTGTCCAGTCGATCATGCATTAGTCATGGTGGAGAAGAGGACTAGTACCCTATTAATATGGCTTACTGGAAACCAAGCGCCATCCACCCTAATAACCCTACTCACATTAGTATTGTCTGCCTGCAAAGTAGACACAGGTCCAGCAACACTAACCGCCTCTACATGAACCCATGGTTCTGGCTACCCACACAACCTAGACCTCCTACAATGTTAAAAAACAATCATTACATTCCTCTCCATAGGCTTCCTATCCCTGTGCCCAAAATTCCTTTGAACTAAGAACATCACATATAAGCTCCTTATCACCACCCTAAGCCTACAATGACTACTCCTAGCATATTATCCCCCACCAAAACACTAGCCCAGAGAACTGGCATTGACCAAATCTTATCCTGCCCATCAGTACTATCCTGCTGACTACTATCTCACATAATCATAGCAAGCCAAAACCACCTGCAATACCAACCACCATCACAAAAATCAATATTCATCACAACCTGAATTAGAGTCCAACCATTCATTATCTTAGCCTTCCTGGTCACAAAACTAAACTTACTCTTGGACCAGCAGAGCCAGATCTAACGGTATTCCCATGGGATAGAACAGCATAAGCAAAGGCATAAGAAAACATTACCTATTTATCCATTCTGCAGTTTTCCTTTGAAAACTCCACCTTCCTACATGGATTACATTCTCATTCTCTGGATAAAAACTACCCAATCCCTGCACGCCCAGCCTAAAGACCCATAATGGGGGATGCAGAGAGCTGGGGCCAGAGCTGACATCTTCCCTCCATGCACAGGAAAGATGAGATCAGGTTAGGAAACATGGGGACAGACACTGAATTAAACACTAGCAACTTCTGCTGCCATCAATGGGACAGAAATAGGAACTGTGGTGTCTTGGGTCATGCAGCTATTCACCAGCATATTCCTTGACACCCAAAGTACAAAACCAGTGGCAATCAACTGTTAAGGCTGCACAGGTTGCTCTTCCGCTTTTCTTGCGGCACAAATCAAGCAGACTTGAGAACCATGTATGGCCCAGGTAACCAGCAGCCATAGGCAGCTGCCTCTCTTAATTTTAGCTAAGCCCAGTTCTGTACAATGGCCAAATTTAGAAACTTTCTTTCCACTTTCAAAATAAAATAAAAGCAAATACATTAGAAGTGTGAAAAAACCCCAGATATAGGACCTTAAGTTCACATATAAAAACCAAATTTGAAGACAAGCTATGAAAAACTGCTTCAAGTGACCTTCATTTATCATACTACTGGGTTTTTTTCTACTCATTAAATACTCTTTACTACAAACTATGTGAGACTGTTTAGCACATTAATGGATTGCTGCTTTATAAACAAGCAAGCAAATTAGTTTTAATAGGCTAAACAATTAACCTTGAAGAATATTTCATCCCTCTAAGCCTAGGCAAATTATTGCCTGCTCTTGGTTTTGATGAAAATATATATAAAATGTAATTTTTCTGACATAAATCTTGCCTCCAAATCAAAGACTGACTCTTGCTTTTTGAACTTTACTGTATCTGAAAGCAGAAATCAAATATATATAAATACAGTAAATTATATACATATGAAGCCTTCTAGGTATAAGAAATTTAGTTTGAATGAAGTTCTAGTCCTGAAGGAAAGAAAGTTGTTAGAGATTACACCAGTTGGCATGTCCTAATTTTTAAGGTGAGATTCTATTTATAGCTGAATTCTGGCCTCTGTTTTGAAAACTTTCTTTAGAGAAATCTGAACTTCTCACTCTGTGTGAAAGTGAACTGTAAACATATTTTTGTTTGGATCTGAATTTCCTAATTACAAGAAATGGATCCGTGTGGTGATGTTTGAATAGGATTGCACACAATTTCAAATTTCCTCAAATTTTAATTTTATTAATATGGTTACAAGAAGTCCACATTATACGTCCATTACTGTGACATGTGGAGCAAAAGACAAGATGTTGTACAGATTTTACTCTTTATTAGAAGCATAACCCTCTATGCGCTAAAATGTTTTATTCCTAAATTTACCTTCCAGCTTCCAGAAGTTAATATTTCCAGAACTTTTTGTCCTCTTCTAACCTGTTAAATATTGCTGTCTGCCATCCTGAGATCATCAATCTTGCAGACACCATGACTGTTTCATGACAACAGCTTTTAGTACGTATTACATTATTCTCACAGTAATAAATTTTGTAAAAATAATTAATTCTTTTCATTTAGGTTATCTTTCATTATATATAGATGCCCATTTTAGGTGAGCTATTTAAGACAAGAATTAAAACCAACCTCATGACACCAGTGTTATGAACTCAGAATGCAAGACCACTTAAAATAAATAATCCAGAAGCAATTTACACATGGGCCCATGGCTATAACAGCTTGACAAAACAAGATTGGGAACAAGTTCTTTCTCCTACAATTGCTTACTCTGACGTTACTCAGTTTTTTCTCCTACTTCATGAGCCTCTTATTCCATCACAGCAGAAAACAAGTGTGGGCTTCCTGGTGCTGATTTAACACATTGTTGTCATCTTCTCTTTGGGAAGAAATCTATTATCTAAAAGAAAAATACATGAAAAATTTTAAAATAAAACACAAAGCTGCTTCTTGTCTTTCTTCTCAGTAGATTCTCCAATGAATCTTCCATCTATGCTTGTTTTTAAACTCCTTTAACAGAAATCTTTTATAGTTGAATACATCTCCTCATTTTTTTATCTTAAGTGAAGTTCCATATCAACTATTAACAAGTATGAAGCTTCAGGCCTGAGAAATTCCTTATGCATCCCTAAACTTTGTACAAATCCAGACCCTGGTTTTGCTTTGAACTGTTAAGTCAGCTTGTGGGCCCAACCACAACTTCTAGTTATTTGCAAATATGCAAGCATACATAAATACAGAGTTAATTCATGTCATCCTAGGCCAGAATGAAAAGATTAATATCCTCAATCTTTCTCCTCATAGGGAACAGTTTGACAATCAGATTTTCAGGAAATTTCATGAGAAAATACAATGAACTTTGAACTGATCCTAGAGAGAGCCCCTCCATCCCTGTTGACTCCAGTAGGAGTCTGAGGAAACTGAACACTTCTGAATTTCCAGAGTTCGGAGCAGAGTGTTCAGGATGGGAAGGAATACAGAGATAGCAAATTCCTCTTGAACTAGGAAAGAGAACTCGTTACACAGGGGGAAACCAGTGCTAGTGAACAAAAGCCCATCTGCTTCTTTAAACCTGTACCTGCTGCTCCTGATGTCCTCCAAGAATCAACAGATCAATTTGTATCTATGGGCTTGATAAGGATGTAGATAGCCTGAGAATACTGAGGTTGGGTTTTCTTTGAACATAAGAAGTTTATAAACCAGGTTAATGTGTTTCACATATTGTTTCCTTATATGAAGCTCAAAGAAGAGGAATCTGTTGCAGCCCTGTCAAAATGATGTTTTCTCAAGCAAGAGTAGTGAATCTGAGCTTCGAACATTTTCCTGTTCACTTCCCAGTGCATAAATCAGGATGATGGCTGTCACAGCTGCAGCACCTTCAATTTCAACCCAAATCACTGACAACACGAATCCCTTTGCCAAGGGAGCCCTCTTGATGTGTCCTCTCCATTCATCGAGACCCTGAAATTTTCCTGGGGGAAGTGCAACCTGACAACTCTTTCCATTCTAACACAGCTGTAAGCCTTCAGACTGTTTTGCAGAAGCTGCATTGCAGCAATGCCCTCTCATAAGCTTGCCATACGCCATGGATGGGTGTGATGAACAAGAATTATGATTTTTCATTGACATGCCATGCTTGCAGTGCTGGGAAACCCAGACAGGCTGTTTCCCCACCCACTATGGCTCTCACACCACTTATTTCTTCTGACCTGAAATTCCAGCTTTCTATTCACTGCAGCCTGTTTTACACAAATACAACACCTACCCACCAGCATCTTCCAGATCTTGTGCTCTGGAGCCGTAACTCCACTTTCAGCATAATAAGGAGTAGATAAAATTCATCTAGGACCCTCTCCAGCATGCTAGATCTACCGTGAGAGGGTCGTTATGTCACTGAGAATTATCACAACCAATTAGCAATAAATATTCAAATAAAAAATATCAGAAGGAGAAAGCTGCTCTCACAAGAAAACAGTTTTTCAGTGCACTGACAAAGAATTAATAATAATTAAGAAAATAATAATAACAAAAAAATCATTTGGACAGAAATTACAGTATCCTATCTAGGAAAACTTTACAGTCCCGCGTCATGTGGGTAAAGCAGATGTTTGTAGAGGTCCTGATGTCGCCTTTCAAGTACATCAAAACTCAAAACCACTGACTTAGGTGGTATCCTTTCCAGAAAGGGCAAGATATGTGACAATGTGTAAAATACCATGTTCAACAGCAGCACCTTTCAGCCACTCTTTAAGAAAAAAATATCTGTGGCTAAGATTCTCTACCTTTGTATTTCACCTCTAGACTTTCACAAATTCAATCATCTCCTTTTCTTGTGGGATCATGTTATTTGGGGAAAGAGGGTCCTGCGAAGTATTTAATAAAAAGCCTGGTTCTTGGAAGAAATTTTCATTTTGCCTTGAACACCTGAAGTAGAGCTATTTCACAGCTGTATACAAAGGAAGTGCATGCAAAACAAAGGTAATTTAGCTATTACCATCAAAGCCCAGAGTCTGACACAGATATTTCAAAGTCCTTTTCCAGAATGTATCTTGAAAATACATTTTTTAAATCAGAAAAAATGTGTGCGGTTAGAGAATTACTGAATAAACAACCTCCAGTTTGAAGAAATGGAAGGAAGTGCCATTATATCAAGTGAAAGAATCTGGATGAGGGATGGGGAGCAAGAGGCTGTAGGAATGTTTTCTGAAGACAGCAAGTTTAATAATGATGCGTTATCTGTCAATCAAATGCCAGCTGCTGACTGGAACAGAACCCATAAAATCACATGCGCGTACTCCAACAACCACCACTCTGGCCAGCTGGGAGTAGATAAAAGAAGAATAAAATACTGGTTCCTCAATATTTAGTTCCGTTTTGAGGAAAATATTGACATTCTACTTGAGTATTACCTTGCTAATATGTCAGTAATTCATCCTTACAACAGCTCCATGCTATTATTCTAATTTAAAGGAAAATGAAATAGACATAGATAAGAATAAATGATCTATGAAAATGAGATAAGGCCAGTGACAAAACCAGCATTAGACTTCCTACCAGCTCTAGCTTCAATATCTTTGGCATATCAGACAAAAACATGTTAAAGCATTTGCCTCTTTCATTAGTTCACTTAGGTATGATTTAAATACCATACCTTGAAATCAAACTTTAGAGTCCATACTGTATATACAGTTTTAAAAAAAACTCAACCATAAACAATCATTTCAAAAAAAAAAATCAGTCACAGTGAAATTTGAAACAGTAAGAACAGTTTGCCTTTGAAGGGGAGTAAAAAGTCTTTAGCACTACAGCTTGCTTTTTTTTTTTTTTTTTTTAAAAATAGAAATTACTTGGCTCAGGAGTAATTATAAGATTAAATTTGCATACCAAGGTTTTGTCACCACCAAAGCACTTTAAATTAAATGTGTTAGCGTAAGTGTCCACAAATGAGTTCCTGCACTGCAGTCAGGAGCATCCAAGTTTTATCCAAGCAACATTGAACAGTAATGGTGCAACTTGGAGGGCTAAAAGTAAACTGAGAATGAATACTTTACCCAATCAGAATTTCACTCTGTCAAAATTTCTGAATCTTCAAATCCTGTAGGGCATATAATGTTCGTGCCACATTTGTTAATCTCTATATATGGAGTTTTGGTAGTTCTCTCCCCCCAAAGCAAGACTGCCCTCCCCATTTGCCTTGTTCAAGTAATATGAATCAGAAGGTTTCAGTTTTTCCAGTGTATTTTTAATTGAAGTAACCATCACACATGGATGTGTTGAGACTTAAGCCTCCGTATTCATTTCAGTATCAACACACTTTTTTTATTCAGTTGGGTATGTAACACAGAATAGAACAGCAAGTGTTCTTAATCATAAGCAAGCCAGAGCTAATGAGAAGGGATTTTTCTCCACAAATTTCATCTGCTGAAGGTACAATCTGTGAAAAGCAACCATTCTACACTCGCAGCTATTCTGCTCAAACCACCCAAAAGCTACATGACTACAGTTGCTGTAGCAATGAGCCCAACTTGAGAGCCCTCCTGAGAGACAGGATATGTTTATTCAGGCTCAAGAAACTATAATTTTTGGTTACCTCATCTTGCTGGCTGAGCAGTTTGGTGTCTGCACAGGCTGAAGTATACGGGAACTTTCTGCAAGAGGCATCTTTATCAATAAATGGAACTAGTGAACTGAAGAACAGGTCACTGAAAAATAACAAAGAGGGGTTTGTTTTCATGTGTAAGGATTGGTACTTCCTGCAAAAATAGACTGAACGATCCCAAAATTACTGTAATTGCAATGGCTTGCTGCTGTGGTAGATTTTACCTCATTCTCAGAAAATCTTTAATAATTTAGCAAAACACTACAAAGGAATCCGAGAACTCTTTAAACAACCACATGCTCCTGAAGCCCTCTGCTTCCCTTTGGAACCTCAGACTTATCGTAGTTCAGTCCTTGAGCTATGCAGATATACGAGATAATGTAAAGTAAATAGAGGAGAGCTCATTTCCACTATATTCATGAAGACCTTGCTGTGATTTTTGTTACATTTTTGTGAAGTCCTGTGATTTTTTTCAATTTGCATTTCTTAAGATTTGGGGGAGTAACATGAGGAGATATGCTTTCAAATTTCTACCTTGAATCACATGTACTGCCCTGGGCCATGAGGCTATTCAGGACACTGAGGATTTTGGGCTACGTTTACTAGAGCAACATTGGTTCAGCCTTGCATCACTTTATTGCTAGGCACGGTACCATCAAAGCATCAACCAGTTCTTTGGTAGACATGGTGGCAAAAAGAAAACTTTTCATTACTGCATTGAGAGCAGTTTTTAAAAATCACAGAGCTTGAAGATTCGCCTGAGCCCAAACGTGTCTCCTTAGAATTTACAGTGGAAAATTGGAATAAATACACAGTCTGCAGAGCTCTGAGTAGAGGGCATTGTTTTCTCTTTGAGAGAAACTGAATGTAGTTCAAAGTTAATGGCTGAATGACATAGCCTCCGTTTCAGCTCTTGATACAACTGGAATGACTTTCATTCTTAGAGACAACTTCATATGTGAAAATCAACCATTTTCTCTTATTTTTATTTCCACATTTTTTAAAAATTCAGTAGCATTTATGCAGAGTGTTACTCTGCACTTTCACAGAATCACAGAATCACAGGATATGCTGAGTTGAAAGAGACACACAGGGATCATCAGAATCCAGTTCCTGGCCCCGCACAGCAACAGCCCCAAGAGTTACAGCATGTGCCCAAGTGCATTGCTCAAATTCCTCTTGAACTCTGTCAGGGTTGAACTCTCTCTTGAACTCTCACCAGGGCTGGTGCTGTGACCACTTCCCCGAGGAGCCTGTTCCAGGGCCCAGCCAACCTCTGGGTAAAGAACCTTNAGGCCGCCCCAGTGCAGAGCAGAGCAGGACAATCCTCTCCCTTGCCCAGCTGGCGATGCTGTGCCTGATGCTCCCCAGGACACGGGTGGCCCTCCTGGCTGCCAGGGCACTGCAGGCTCATGTTCGCCTTGCCATTGACCAGGACCCCCTGGTCACTTTCCTCACTCATTTCTGCTTTCCAGCCTCTCCTTCCCCAGTCTGTCTGTACATCCAGGGTTGCCATATCCCAGGTGCAGAATCCAGCACTTCGCCTTGTTGGATTTCATATGGTTGGTGCCTGCCCAGTCCTCTCATTTGTCAAGGTCTCTCTACAGGTCCTCCCTGCCCTCGAGAGAGTGGACAACTCCTTCCAGTTTTGTATCATCTGCGAACTTGCTTAGCATCCCGGCCAGTCCTGTGTCCAAGTCATTTACGAAGATGTTGAAGAGCACAGGGCTGAGGATGGAGCCTCTGTGGAACACCCCTAGTGACAGGTCATCAGTCTGACGTCAGCCCATTCACTGGAACCCTTTGTGCCCGACCTGTGAGCCAGTTGCTCACACATCACATGATGTGTTTATCCAGCAGTGTGTTGGACAGTTTGTCCAGAATGACGCTCAGAGGGACAGTATTGAAAGCTTTACTGAAATCTAGAAAGATTACATCCACTGGCTTCCCTTGATCAGCTGGGTGGGTTACCTTGTTGTAAAAGGGAATCAGGTTTGACAAGCAGGACTTTCCCCTCATGAAGCCATGATGGCTGTGACCAATGACTGTATTCACCAGCTTCCCATTGGCTCGATCTCTCTGGATACCCAAGACCGCTCAAAAATCAAGAAAGATTTTGCAATGACATTACCTAGCTCTTTAAGAATTCTTGGATGAATCTCATGAGGCCCCGTAGAAGCAGCTTCATTAGAAGATGAAGCAGCATCATAATAATTTCCTCTGAAAATGTATCTGGGTCTTCAAGGCGGCATGCCAAGTTTCCATGATTTAGATGCCCTGGATCCAGCCTCACCAATCTCAAACCCAAATTTTCAGCTCTGCAGCAGAATACCTGGAAGCCCATAGCTTTCACAGCTGCTGTCCCCCAGCAGGAATGCCAGGAGCCAAATGGGGTCAGGAATTCCTCTCTTGGAGCCTCCAAATCTCACTTGCATAGAAAGCCAGGGAAGTTTGGCTTGGCTGGCTGTCCCACCCAAAGCCACATGCCTCCCTCTTCAGATCCAGAGTAAAACTACAAGATGGATTTTCACAGGGCTGGGAAAAAAAGAAACATCTGTCATGTATTTAGACATATTCTTTCAGAAAGCCCTTTTAGATTTTGGAAAAAATTGCTCAACAGAGCATATTTCGAAAGTGACTTTTTGTTGCGTGAAATAATTTCCACTTTCTGATCAGATGAATTATAAGGGAAGAAAAGGTGTGGGAACATATAAAGTGAAACAAATCTGATTGTGAAATGAGTTTTCAGCATATGCTCTACTATTCTATTTCAAATATTAGTAAAAATAAAGCAAACTCCTACCACAACACAGAGTAAAAGGCAGAAGCAGAAGCAATTTTAGAAGTAATTGGTTTTCAAATTAAACTTACACAAGCAGGATAAAGGTTCTGTCAAATACAGCCATGCACTAAACTGAAACTCACATTCTGTATACATTTTCATTTTGAAGGCCTGTTAATGGGAAGAAATGGTAGAAATCAAAACTTGAAGTGCTAGTAGGAGGTTACCTTAAGGCCAGCTGTGAATGTTTCACAGCTGCACTTTAACTATGCACCATTTTCTTTCCAAGTTTGAGAAGATTTGTACTAGCTGTCATGTTTTGCAGAGTTAGTTATTTGAGTTTTAGACTGTAGCCTGGAAATTACTACCGGAGCCTTCTTAGAGACACATCTCTTTTCTCAGACCAAAATGATAGAAAAATATGTCAAAAAAAAAAAAAAAAAGGCTGGATCTTGAAAGTCTTATTTACTTTTGTAGTCCGTATTTGCTTTAAACCTAAATCCTTTCCAAGCTTCCCCCAGGGAAAGGATTTTTCATAATTAAGAAATCTGGGAATTTGACCAAACACAGGGCAGCTGGAAAGACAAGAAGAAAAGCAGAAATAACATTAAATTACACTAAATGGATATTTCACAATAAAGGAAGGAGAAAAGCACTTGAAGGGAAATAAATCAAGACAGAATGAACATTTCTACAAATGATGACAGTTTTTCTGACAGTTTTTCTAATATTTTGGTATTTCCATGCATCTAGAATATATACAATCATCATGGAGACACAATAGAAAGAAATGAAAAAATTTTATTTTTTCACTTGTCTCTCTTTCTAGAAAGTCTTCCTGCAGAGCCATCTCAAGTGAGTTGACACAAGTTTTCCTATAACATTTGTGTCTGTGAATGGCTGCAGAGAAAAGAATGGTCTAGAAGAATCCAAAAAACACTAGGGGAGTTAACAGGCAAAATAATCAGTGACAGGCAGATCATACTTTGACGAGAGTGAGTGAGAGAGAAAAAGGACCGAGGGATATACACACTATGTGGAGGGAAGCAGCCCCACAGCACTGAGCAGAGTGGAAGCTGGTGTTGGTAGATTTCACTTCCTGCAGATGCTGAGGTCAGTAGCTTATGGCTGGGACATTCTCTGTGTAGAAGCATGACCTAGAAAATTTTGAAAAAGTTGTCACAGGACCTTGGAAAAAGTAAGAAATGGGAGAGAGAGATTTAAGAGTTATATTTATGCCAGTTTGTGTTTATGTGACTGCCACACCTCTTCTGCATGGGCTGACTGAGGCTACAGCAAGTCAGGGTCTAGGACTGGAACCAGATCATGTTTGCTCAGTGGTGTACTGAGGGAGGACTCTTATGCTTGCTGTGATGTGTCCATTCGCTCTTCACAGTGGTGTCCACAGGTTTGCTACCAATCTTTGGAATGCAAAACAGAAGATTACTGCCAGTGCATAGCTTTGGTGACTGCATGGTTAAGCTACAAATATGTTTGCTCCCTCAACACTGCAAAGTAACACTCCAGTATAACTATATCCCTGAAAAAGACATTTCATGGCAGATATTAATAGACATTTAGTGCTGCTAAAGGCCAAGCTACTGAAAGTATCTCCATCATAATATCATAAATACCCATTGAGAGGAAGGCCCCATCCCTGGTCTGAATATGCCAAAGATAGCATGCATTTCACTGTCTGCAACCGTATGTAAGTAGGTGAGGAAATTATAACTATCTACAAGAGAGGTAGATTAGAAAATACAAACAAAACAAAACACAATCAAACAAATAACAGCTTAACAAAAAACCCCAAGCAAATAAAAAAATCATCCACTTGGAAGGAGCAAAGAAGCAAAGATGCCAAAAATCGTGCAAGCTGACCGTGGACATTTTGCGCTCCAGCTTCTCTTTATCTCACTATATTTGCTGATTTCTTTACATACTGTCTGCTGCTTGCATTTTACTATTCTTCACATGCTGCTGTCACATACTGAAAGACTGAGGCTGTCAGGCCATAGCTCACAGAACACTTTTCCCACTGCATTTATTCTCCAATCACTTTGGGAAATGACGGTGCTCTTGTTCAGACAGCCAGCTGTGACCTGTTCTGCCCTGGAGCTTTCCTCCAGGCTTCTCAAGGGTATATTCCCACCAGATACAAGGACTTTCATAATGAGGAATATGCCCATAAGCCTAAAAGGGTCTTGTTCAGTCCTTTTACGAATTTGAAGGCACTTCTAAGTTAAACTACATTTCCCGGGACCTGTAGATATCATGCTTGATTTAGGCAAGTCTTTTTCAGACTTCATTAGGATGATGTGAAAAAAAGAGCTCAAAACTGCCTTTGAATCTTAAAGAAGTCTGCGTCTCTCTTTCTCTCTCTCTCTCTCTCTTTTTCTCTCTCTCTCTGTCTCTCTCTCTTTCTCTCTGCCAATTTTCTTTTTCTCCTTTTCTTGCTAAGGATACAATTAGAAGAGCTGTACAAAGTCACTATGTTGTTGCCACGAAAAGATCCTTGTGCTAATATCTGTATTCAGAAAGTGAACATTAGAGGACCGTCAACCCTGATGCTGATTCCTGATGCCTGGCACCTTGCAGTGATTTACCTCACTGTCAAGCCAATACAAAACTCTTCAGCAGCAATATTTTAGTCAACTTTGCATTCCATTTGCACTCATTTGAGTCATAACATATTTGACAAGGAAGGATAAGCTTGTCTGTTTCATGGGAAGTTTGTAATGTACCAAATTGTTTTTTGAAATCTTCATGTAAACCATTATGACCCTGTCTGAAATTCTATATAGTAGTAGCAAAACTTGAAATTACATTTAAAAAATGACAGTAACAAAGTGCATATTTGTAAATTTTAAGTAAGAAAGCACTATAATTGAAAAATTTTTAGATTTATGTTATATTTTGACCTTGATACATTCCAGAAAAAATAAAATGTGGCACTTAGATTGTTTACTTATCAGCCTTTAAAAATTATATTTATAAAACTTTTGCACAAGATCCTTATACTTCCATATGTTAGAGGTGGTCACTCCAGGCAATGTGCATATTGCATCTTTTCTAGTCCAAATGCATGAGAACACTACACAGTCAGTAATTTTGCAGACTACTATTACTGCAATTTATTTTTCCTGTACTACTGCAAGAAATGTCACACAACCTATAAAAGGTAAAGGCAGAGGAAAAATTACTGTCCCTGCACTAAAGATCTAACACTGTAAAGAGAAGAGATCTTGTGAAAATTACTGTGTTCTTTTGAGTATTGCAGTCAATACAGTCCAATACAGTCTTTTCACATTCCTACCATAAACTCATTAACCATGCTCTCCTGAAAAAATCACCCCGCATACTGTGTCATCTTTCATCGCATTCAAAATTGCTCATTCATCCCTCTGACAATAGACAATCAAGACCTACAAATGGATTCTAAACTTGCCAAGAGTATATTCCTAAGCTTCCAGGAAAATGTTCTTGTCTGGATATGAGAATATTCGAAAAAATAAGAACTCTTAAGTGTCTTTCCCAGAGTATGAAATCTGAGATTGTGATGTATTTTATCTTAGGACGTTAGAACATTATCACAGTATTGCAGAGGCATCATAATGGACAACTTCAAAATTGATGAGATTCTTAAAGATGAAGAAAGTTCCCATGTATGTGTTCCAAAGTAACAAAAGCTGTATAACAGCATTTTGTTATACATGATTTTGTTGAAAGAGAGACTCCAAAGCAGCTTTCAAAGACCCACTCGGTATCTGTCTACTACTTTAAACACCAGAATTTTTACAAAGTCTGCCCCTAGAGTTCATACTACTTTCCGTTTAAATCTGAGTAAGCCTACTTAGAGAAAATAGGCAAAAGTCTCCCACAAGGCACTATTTTTAGGTAGGATTCATTACAAAGTCACTATTTTCCTCAAACAATATGTCAGTGGTGACACCCTGGCAGATTGCATGAACTGCCTTTGTTCTCAGTTATGACAGTATAAATCAGAAATATCTCTGCTGACCTCATTGGAATTCCAAGAGTAAAGGACTGGTGAACTGACTTCTTGGCATCTGCTTACAATAGCCTTTATTAAACTCTCTGTCCATGTAAAAGTGACCAAATTGTTCACAAGGATAGGAGCAGAACAGGTATAATTGAACAAGCATTGGAGAAGTATTCCATGTCACACACACTAAGTCATTCTTCATTTTTCAAGTAATTGTCACAGAGTGAGTGGGAGAAATTGCAAAAAAAAAAAAAATTATTTTCTTAATCTGAAAAATCAAGCTATTGAAGGAACAAAAAAGGTAAGATAACCAGAAGACATTTAGATGTAATGAATCATGACAAAGCTGATGTAAAATTACTGGCATAAATTTAAAGAATACTGAATACTCAAAGCAGAATTTAAGAGATCTAGCTGACACCAAATTATTATTAGTTTAGCAATATGCATGTGCTAACTGCTGTAACTAAACAATTTGCTACCCAAACCAAAATAGGGGGTATAGAAATAGCAGTCTAGTGGTCTGAGGAGACCCAGGGTGGCCAGAAAGGATTTCCTTTTGCAGATTCACAGTGACATATCTTCATCAGTGATATGCAGACAGCTAGAGCAAGTGAAACCTCTGCAAGTTTGCACCAAGGTGAGTGGTGCAGCTGATGCTCCTAAGGGATAGGATGTCATCCAGAAGAATGTGGACAAGCTTCAGGAGTGAGCCCATGAGAACTTCCTGAAGTACAACAAGGCCACATGCAAGGCGCGGCACCTGGGTTGGAGCAGTCCCCAATATCAGCAAAGGCTTGGAGATGAGTGGATTGAGAGCAGCCCTACCACGAAGGACTTGGGGGTCCTGGTGGATGAAAAACTGGAGATGTCTTGGCAAAATACACTCACAGCTCAGAAAGTCAACCAGAACTCATCAAAAGCATTGTGGCCAGCAGATCAAGGGAGATGATTTTATCCCTCTACTCTGCTTTAGTGAGACACCCTCTCGGAGTGCTACACCCAACTCTGGGGCCCTCAGCCCAGGAAAGACATGGACCTGTTGGAGTGAGTCGAAAGGAGGGCCATGAAGATGATCAGAGGGCTGGAGCACCTCTTCTATAAGGAAAGACTGGAGAAGAGGAGACTCCAGGAAGACCTTATTGCCACCATTCAGTCCTTACAGAGGACTTTTGAGAAAGGTGGGAACAGACTTTTTAGTAGCACCTGATGCAACAGGACAAGGATAGATTGAGTCCAGATAGGTGAAACACTGGAACTGTTTGCCCAGAGACATTGTGGATGTCCCATCCCTGGAAGTGTTCAAGGTCAGGTTGGATGAGCCTTTGAGCAACCTAGTCTGGTTGAAGATATCCCTGCTCATTGCAGGAAGGTTGGACTAGATGACTTTCAACGGTCCCTTCTGACCCAAACTATTCTGATTCTATGTCAAGGGGAAAGTGATGAAGAGGATGATGATTATGATGACGATGATGATTACTACTTCTCTTATGATTGTAAAATTCATTAATAAATATTTAAAATTATTAATAAAATAATGTCACTCTGTAAACGACAGTCAAAAAATACAGTGGTTCCACGGCTACTTTTGCTCTACATTATCTTCTTCTGTCCTGTTTCATTTTCAAATAAACCCATATTTTCTATTGTCCTCTATCATGACAATCAGTAAAGGGAGGCCAATTCCTTCATTGTAATAAAGAATTTTTCAGAATAATATTTACTCTCAGAACTCTGCAAACATGCTTTCCAGTGTAATTGTAATACCTGTGAAATCATTTTTTCTCTTCTTTTTACAGAAATTATTTGTAGAGCTTTCAGTGAATGCAGCTCTCCTAGTAATTCTGTCGGTGATACATGGGAAGAGATGTTACAGTTATCTCTCTCTGCTTTTCCGTTGCTAACAAGAATAAAGTAGCAACAAAATCCAATTTCTAAAATCACACAATAAAAAATTTAATAGCTTCAGGAAAGTAATTTTTTGAGCAGAAATGCCAGATTTACATGAACTTTTCAAAGCAGACCAAGCCATCCTTTCAAAGGTTGGACAGGTCTACTTTTAAAACAGCATTTCAGAATTGTGTTTTTCAGATTTGCCTCAAGATTCCAGTTTCTGTGCTTTTTCTGCAACACATAAAATCTTCATCTTGGAAACTACATGCTGCACACATATGTCCAATACTTGTTGAACTTGAAAAGAGCATATTAACCCTCATAAAATTCTAGTTCCAATGAAGAGTATATTTGGAAATCATGAAAAGGAAAAAATATCACCTTTGAAACTATAACCTCTTTTAAACATTACTTTAAAAACTGCATTTGACCCTGCCATCAAGAATTTAATTAGGATATTTCACAGGTAATGACTTTTTATTTTCCAGTTCAACCATCCATAAAATGGAATCCTCTCTGTGATTACTGAAGCATTTGTAATTGGACTTTTCTTTACAACTAAGCAGAAGACACACAGAGTAAGAAATAAATCTTCAAATTTTTGTATCCTCCAGGTTTACAGAGAAAACATTGTCATAAGGCAAGCATGGAATTGCCCCTCTTTTCCAGAAAGTGACTGTTCAGACCATGAAATTTGTGACTAGTGAACAGAGGAACATTGCTTGTACTAAAGAACCTTTTTCTGTGCTGCTGGACGGCTCACAAGCCTCTGTAATGGGCATGTCTACCACGTTGGACAAAGTGCTGTGAGGCAGTGTGCCTTACCTTCAATGAGAGAAAGAGGTGAGAAGCCACAACAGAAAAAGCAACTCCTTGAACACAAATTCATTCCAAAACCTATCAGAAACCCTCATATATGACAGCCTTTCTGATAGGTGAGAATGAGTGATTTAAGCTGTTACTATTTCTTGGTTAACTGATACCTACTCAAAGTCTGATGGGGAATATGGTTTGAAATAGTATTACATCTCAGAATATCGGTTGTCTTCAGGAACTTCTTACTGATTCCCTTCATTTAAGAGTCATACAACTGTTTACTAAAAGTTCACACAATGACAAATGTAGCCTTTATCAACAGACACTGAAAAAAGCGGCAAAGAGGAAGAACAAGCCATGCACCAAAGTTTGCCAATGCATCCATTCAGCAACAGTAGATGCCTGTCAAAAACAGAAACATCCAAATCCATGAGTCCACACCCAGAACATAATGTACAGTGCGCTGTCTGACCCCAATATCTGGCTCTGACACTGATCCTGACCTGGGCTTACCTCATTCCCATCCCACCTCCTTTTCAGTGGGATTCCTGCTCCATCTGCCTTGTTACTATGCTTGACTTCCTGCTCCTCTTCCTGTATGGAGCAGTGGGCCCTCGCTGCCCTCTGTCAGAAATAAGCTGGGTGAAACTGAGCAGATAATAACCCATAAAATTACAGAAACTAAAAAAGGACAAACATAGACAGTGGCCAGTGAGGAGGCAATCTGATATCCTATTTTGCACTCACAAACATCCTCAATAGACAGATACAGGAACCTTCACCACTTAAGGCATGAAAGGAAGATGATGGAGGTATTTTTTCTGGTCTTAATAAGACTTCTTATGTTGTCCCTCATAACATTCTTCTGGACATGTTGTCCAACTGTGGGATGAGTAGGGTCAAGGCGCACTGAGTGTAGAACTGTCTGAAAGACAGAGCTCAAAGGATGGCAGTGAATGGGGCTACAGGTGGCTGGAGACAGGTCACCAGAGGTGTTCCTCAGGGCTCAATTCTAGAGCCAGTCCTGTTCAATATATTTGTCAATGACCTGGATGCAGGAGTTGAATGCACCATTAGAGAGCTTGCTGATGATTCCAAACTGGGAGGTGCTGTTGACTCCGTCATGGGACAAGAGGCCTTCCAGAAGGATCTGGATAAATTGGTGCACTGAGCAATCATCAAGGGCGTGCAACTTAACAAGAACAGACACCGGACACTGCCCCTGGCATTGAATAACACCTGGCACAAACACAAACTGGGAGAGGAATGGGCTGGAGAGCAGCCCTGCAGAAAGGGACCCGGGGGTGTTGGTTGGCAGCAAGCTCAGTGTGAGCCACCAGTGTGCCAGGGCAAAACCCACCAAGAGGTACGTCAAACACAGCACAGCAAACTGATAATTTTTTTGTCTCTTTATTGTTGATACACTACTCCATGGTACCCATGTAATTTTCGTGATTGTTTCGTGTTTTGTTTTTTCTTAAACTCACGCTGTACTTCTACCCTCACACTTACTTATCTGACCCACTTTTCACTTCCCAAAAGTTTTCCTTCTGATCCCGAAGTCGATGAAATTTTATCTTTAAAACATCTTTTATCTTTCCTCTGCAATGTGGTGCTTTTCACTTGTTCATTTTTGAAAGAAAGTAGCTACGACCACGGTGAATTCAGTGTTGTGTCTGTGTGTGAGTAGTATTACAAGCATAACCACCAGACAGTAATGCTCAGAAAATGTAAGAACTCTTTAATTCTTTAACTTGACCTCTGTAGGGTTTGTGTTGGAGGTAGGCACGAATATGCTTGGGCAGCTGTGCTGGAAAAAGTGTGTCACAGAATAACAGATGCTTAGGGAGCTTCTGTATCACAGAAGATGCAGTATTATGCTTGGTCCATTCCAGTAGTGGATGGGTACTAATCAGAAGCCTTGTGCATTCTTTTATCCTCTATAGGTGACTCAAGATTTCTTTCCCATTTTACACATGGTCTCAGGAATCACAAATGCTCATTACCTTTTCCTATTTTGAATTGCAAAGCTTTTACACTGATAGACAGACAGGGTCAAATGCTTGAAAGAATTCAATACTTCATAATTATTCTTCATTTGGAAAAGTTGTTATCCTTCCACATGAAAGACAGAAAAATTTGACCCGCATCATACACAATAACTACTGTCATTGTATTACTTTTGAAAAAGGTTAAATTACTCAGGAAAACTGTCTTATTGGTATTATATTCCTACACTAGAAAGGAAAGGAAGCAGAGTCTTAGACTGTCTGGGATGAACCTTCCTTAAATTAGCCCTGCATGGCAAGAAAACCTGTTAACCCTTCAGTAAAAAAATGACTGCATCATTCATCATAGATCAAGGTTTGTAGTTTTCAAGGTTTCCATACTAAAAATACAACAATTTAATTAGGATTATAAACTGTGCAATGCTTTACTGCCATCTATTTAATATAAAAATGTCCAGATTTTGGTATGATAAATATCTATTCATTGTATAATATCCAAAGGCATCCATTGCTCCTCATCTGTCTCTGTACAAACTGTGATAGAATTTATCATATAAACGATTATTACTGGGATGATTAAGTACAAGGAGTTGAATCCTGCTCTCTGTGCAGGGGTGTAAATGCAGAGCAACACCATTAGCTCATATGCCATTGCCCCACAGTTTAATGGGAAGGCATCATCACATTTTCAGTTATAGAAATGCTAGTAACAGAGATAAAGAATGTTGCATATGCTTGTAAACTAATTATTTACAGAAACCCTTACCCTAGGTCCTTCTCTCCAAATGGCATATACATTAAATATAGAATGTTTTGGGTTGGAAACAACCTTTAAAGCTCATATAGTCCCACTTCCCAGCAACGAACAGAGTCAAATTTCACTAGACCTGATTGTTCAAGCACCCAGTCCAACCTAATTTTGAACACTTTCATGGATGGGGTATCCACAGCTCCTCTGGACAACCTATTTCAACGCCTCATCACCCTCATTGCAACTGTTCGGGTGCAGGTGTCCGTCAATTCCTTCTCCACCAAATCTTTATGTCTGCAATTTAGAGGTAAGAATGTTGTAGAGGAGCATATCAAAGCCATTACAGAAAGTCATGTAGGTGACATCCATAACTCTTACCTGATCCAAAACTGCAGCTGATCAGCATTTGTTTCCTACAGCAGCATGAGACCATAAGTGGCGGAAATTGTTTGTCTATAATTATGAATACTGCTGTACAGACCAAGCACTTCCAGGACATCAGTGCAGAGCACATCCTATCCCAAAGATAGGTTAATGCAGGCACTTCCAAAACTTTCACTTTTGTCCTTATGAAACCATCACCAGAATGAAAACAAAATGATTCTGTAAAAACTTGTTTTAGAAAATCCACATAATTACTAAATTAAATCTTGCTTTTTGGTGGGTAAGTCTGCAATAAAATTTTATTAAATTCTGTGGAACTCAGTGTTCAGCAGAGACGAATCTCTGAACATAATAACCATTCTAAACATTTACGCTGATTCTCCAACAGGTTCAAGAGAGTTTGATTGGTTTTTTGGTAACAATTAGAAGGCTTGGTAACAAATTTTTGGTTGTTTTTTCATTAGCAATTAGAATGTTCTGTTTGCTTTTAAGGAAAATCACCTGCATACGGAGTGGGTTGGGAATCTCAGAATGACTGAAAATTTAGGCAAAATACAGTCTGAGTGAAGTAAGCAGTTCATTTTCAGGGAGCAATCCATTTTCATCACTATGGTCATGTAGTTCAATCAAATAAAAAGTTGAGAAGAACTTCTGCACTGTAATTACTGGAATTTTACTAAATATTAATGGAATAACATTCCAAAAATAGCTTCAAAAAGATGCATTTGAAGCTAAAATTATGCAGGCAGTGTTTTCATTTATAAATCTATGTTCTTCCATCCCTAGAAATGGAGACAACTTGCATTTCTATGCTGTATGTCTCATCTTCAGGAGTGAGGCTTCAGATCTGCACCATATAACATTCTAATCTTTAATACGTGTGTTCTATAGGTCTACTGTGTGCAGAGACAAAAGCATTATTCATGGTGTCCCAAAGAACTTCCAAAGAGCATAATTTGTTATTCTGTAGGCAAAAAGAGCAAAAAAATCTGTAACATTTAGGTTTTGAGAAAAATGAGTAGTATAGTATGAATGAGTAGTTGGACATAATCTGTTCTATACAAATATTACTAATATTAAGTCACACAACCTGTTTCACACACAGCGGAATTAAAGGAAAATTATTGTATGCTGAATACATTTTACTTATTTACTTATGACTAAAAGTGTAATCATTCTACAGATGAACAGAAAACATGGAAGGTTTTGTGATGCTCCCTTGCAAAAGGCAAGAAATGGGCAACACACCAGTGTCTCAGAAATGAAGCTTTACCATCTGTATCATTTTTTGAGGAGTTTTGTGTTGAAGATGCTATTCTATCTCAGTAGTAATGCAGGTTAATCACCCATGGTGCAGGCCCCAGACTGCTCCTCTATATTCAGCCAACACCTGATAGAGAACATAGTGTCACTAAGTGAGGAGGTGGTATTGCTTGTTGTAATTAGCAAGTGTTCACAAATAGATGTCTGAAAACAATAAGAAGAACAAATGTTGCTGAAAATAATGTCCAGAAAAAGAAAAAATGGGGGAAATTATTGCCGGCACAATAACAACTTTGAATAACAAAGGAAAGCCGCTTCTTGTGACTGCTGTGGCAAATGGAAGAGCATTATAATTGACTTGACAACTAGCAAAGACTTTGGACTGATGCCTTTTCTGTCTTCCTTTGACAAAATCGGGTGTCTTGGCTTTGAACTTGGTTTTTTTAAGCCGGCTAGGCTCTGCACTCAGGAATAATGCATGCCAATATTTTCGCAGAATCACTTGGGGGGTATGAAGATAAAAAAGAAACTAATTATTTTAGAGCATTTTATATCCTAATTACAAACAACCCTAGTAGAGTTGAGCCCTGCTGAAGCGACAGAAGGACACTTACAGGCTTTGCCGGCATTCTGAAAGAGAAACAAAACTCCTTCATCAGGTCCAGCTGGATTCCGTGATTATCAAACCAAAGTTCTGGAACAGGATACTGCCTACAGAGTTCACCTCTTTGTAAATTCTGGATGTTATTTCTCAGCCATATGAAATATAATTCCTGCTTGTCCTCTGACAGGTGAAAATTGGGTTCTCCAGGTCAGTTGTGCCAAAGTATCCAGCTATCAGGTTGGCAGAGCTGGCCTGAACATAATTATTAGGACATTATTATCTATTCTGTATCTCCTGCTCTACTAATGAATCTTTCCACTCTTATTAAGACTCTTGACTGCCTTAGTATCTTTAGTTCCCTTTAGCAAGAAACGTGTATCCAGGCTAGACAGAGAAGTTTGCACTTCAAAAACATATTTTAGACAGGCATCTTCTATGTCAGGGAAGAGAATTTGGAGTGTCTTCACACATTTTAAACATAAAAACCTACTGAAGTTTCAAGTACTCATTAATGCAGAAAATGAAATCTCCTTTTATCAGCATTTTCAAGTGCACAGTTTTATAGCAAATGAACTAATTTGACACCCTTCTTCTCAGGCACAGAGACAGTTGAAGAAACAGCTCATTAACCTATTTTTAAAAAGTCTGCCAAGCTGGAAAGAAGCCAGAAAGATATTCATGAAGTATTTTTATTCTTATAGGATTCCTATATTTGCCAGTTTTCCATTTTGCTGCATTATTAGAACTCTTGAATTCTTAGATGATTCTTAGGCTTCAGAGCTTTTAAAATTACCAATAACAAATGCTTTTAAATCATTGATGGTTCTGAACTAGACTCATATATAAAAGCATAATTTTACAGATTTAGATTTAAATTGCATGGTGGTAATTTCACACAGAACTTAAATCTTTATTCTCCTGCAAAAAAAAAAAAAAAATTTGTTCTCAAAAGTCAACAACCTGTGTACAAGAGGTGGGGGGGAGGTTAGTAATAGGAATTTTTTATTTAAAGGCCCACACAGTGCAAGCAATACAGAAATTTATGCTGTACTATGCTACTAGAAGTAAAATGTTCTTTCTGCGCCTGAGGCTTAGACAACCTCTGGCAAATTCTCAGCCTTTGACAAGACTAGAAACTATGTTATCAGATTAAAACTGCAATTTCCAATCAAACTATGAACATTGAATAGGAAGAGAATAAAACAAATCACATAACCCGAACTGATATTTACCATGGGTAAGGAATTCCTATGGCTTTCAGGTAGGAAAGGAAAGTGCAAGGACTTTGGAAGCAAGATCAGGCTACACAGGATGATTACAGAAGTGTTGTTTGACATAGTAGGGAGAAAATTCATATGACCAAAACTTAATTTCAATCATTCTCACTTTAGTTCATGATAATATTATGTAGAAGGTTATCTGGGAGCTATTGTAAAACACTTGAAAGACAATGCAGACATCAATCAAAGCCAAGATATGTTCCTGAAGGGCATGCCTTCCTAAGATTACTCTCTAGTGGACAAAGGAAAGGCAGTAGATGTGAGTATTTCTTATTTTTAACAGAGCTTTCGATACAGTCTCTGACATTATCTTTCTGGACAAAATGTCCAGCATACAGGTGGACACATACACAATATAATGGGTGAAAAATTGGGTGAAGGATTGTGTTCAAAGAGGTATAGTAAGGGAGTAGCATTTGGCTGTGGCCAGTTACTAGTGGTGTTTTCAGGGCTCAGCAAAGAGCTTTTACGGTTTCTTATGTCAGATACCTGGACACAGAAGTGGAATGCACTCTAAGTAAGTTTGCAGGCAATACTAAACTAGGAGGAGAAATTGGTTGCCTTGAGGGTAGGGACACCTTACAAAGTGAGATATTTAAAAGGTCAGAGTGCTGTAAGATCACCAGCTGCATAAAGTTTAAAAAGAACATGTCTCACTTTGTACCTGGGAGAGTGTAATCCAGAATGCATGTATAGACTGGGGAACCAGATTCTGGAGTGCAGCCCTGTAGAAAGGGATATAGGAGTTTTGGCCTATGGTTATTCCAACAAGAGTCAACAATGTGCTCTAGCAGCCAAAAGGGCCAACAATATCCTGGGGTACATCAACTGCAGCAGAGTTAACCGGCCAAAAGAAGTGACTGTCCCAATATATTCAGCACTGATGCAGCCTCACCTTGAGTACTGTGGGCAGTTTTGGGCTCCCCAAAATAAAAAAAAATGAGAATGTGTCCTAAGGAGGGCAACAAATACCGTGAAAGGACTAAAGAGCAGCTGAGAACGTTAGGTTTGTTTAGCTTAGCGAAGTGTACACAGAGCCATTATCTCATTGTTGTCTACACCTTTGTCATGAAGGAAAGCAGAGACTGAGATTCTGAATCCTTTTGTCTTGTGTGTGCTAAAAAGACTTGAGGGAATGGCTTTAAGCATCAGGGAAAGTTCAGGCTGGATATTAGGAGCATCTTCTTCACAGAGAAGGTGGCAAGCACTGGGAATTGTCAAGGCTCCAAGCTTTTTGGTGTTCATGAAATGGTCAGACATAACTCTTTGATATATGAGCCTGTGATCTGTCCGCAGAGAAGGCCACCATAGGATTTTTTATGCTGCTGCTCAGCAGTAGCCAATCATTTTATTTAGACTGTATTGCTGACGTCCTTTCACACCTAAACATTTCTTCTCCTGTAGAGTCCAGCCCTATACTTTACTTGAAGCTTAGCAGCACAATATGTTTCAAATCTCCGAGTTATAAGGCATCTGTGAAGGTTCTTCGTCCTGCAGAATCTGAAAAGTACACAGCACAGTCAAGGGGTTTTAATTCTTTTCTTGTGTTGTGAAATTCATTGTGCAGACATAGAAAGTGTGTCCTGCCCATTTGGATAGATGGAAGCTAGTGAGAGATTCCGGACTTACCTAGTATGTACTATGTTCAGCCATATAACAGCTGTTTGTTGATAAAAACCTAGTAAAGAAATTCTCCTGTACCTTACATTCATCACCTATAGTGTAAGGATCAATATCCTACAGTTCTTAGCAGTGCTGGGAAATTATTGCTATCTGCAAACTTCTCTAAGGTTCTTGAATATAAGGTGCAATGGAAGAGTGACATAGAAGTTAGAGGGGGGAAGTCCTCTGGACAAAAGTTTTACTTCATTTTATAACATTACAGTGATGATTAATTTATCTGCCTTGCAGAAAAACATTTTAATAATTTCCGTAGGAGAATGCATTGATGTGTGTGAACACTCAAAAGAGAGAAATTCCCTTTCAACTACATATTTCTGCTTATTAGTTAGTGATCCTTTAATGCTGGTAGTGTCACTACTTTGAAGAACAAGTGCCTACAGACAGATGGCATAGTTTGAAAGAAGCATCAAGAGATTCAGTGATTTTGGAAGACAAGCGAACTCAAACAGGAGAAGAGAGGAGCAAGGGAAGGATTTAATTTAGGACATAGGTATTAAATATGGCAGTTCATCATTCTAATTATGTTAGTAGGACTAATGTGCTTCAGCTTGCCAGTTATATTTAAAACTAGCAAAAAGCAGTTCTTATTCTCAAAATATGTACATCCTTTCCCTTCGAGCTACAGGATGCTAGGGTTCCAAAAGCAATGCTTGTACAAAGAGCAGCAGACAACAGCAAAGGGAAATAAGGAACATCTGGATAAGACATAATTGCAAAGTAAAGTAGCTTCCAGTCTATTATTCTTATGCAGTGGCAGAGAAACTGCTTTATTAGAGGTAGAAAGATGGCTTATTTTTTGTTTGGCCAGGTATCATAGTCTAACCCCAGCCAGCAACTAAGAATCACACAGCCATTTGATCTCTCCCCTCTGCCCCAGTGGGAAAGGCAACCAAAGGAAAGAAAGTAAACTTCATGGATTAATATAAGAACCATTTAATTACTGAAACAAAGTAAAACTTAATTATACTTCTAACAATACTAATGACAAAAATAGCAATAATTACAATAATAATAATAACAACAATTATAATTTTAATGAAAAGGAGAGATTAAAACTCAAGAGGAAGAAGTGATGCACAATACAATTGTTCACCACCCACAGACTTATGCCCAGCCCAGTCAGCAATTGGCCCCCTTCCACATAATTCTTCCTCATTTATATACTGGACATGATATTCTATGGTATGGAATATCTTTTTGGCCAGTTCAGGTCAGCTGTCCTGTCCATGTCTCTTCCAGTTTCTTGTGCACCTGCTCACTGGCAAAGCATGGAACACTGAAAAGTCCTTGACTCAGAGTAAACATTGCTCAGCAACAGTCAAAAGCATGGTGTTATCAACATTATTCTCATACTGAATCCAAAACACAGCACTGTACCAGTTACTAAGAGGAAAATGAAGTCCATCACAGCCAAAACCATGATAGTATCCACCCCTGATTCCATACAATTTACTTCATACCAAGTCCCACACTTCCTAATAACACATCACCCTTCCTGTCTCTTGGTAATTATACACACAGATATAATTTATTTAGTCTATGGACCATCCCTGTAAAAGTCCAATTAGTTAATTAAGACCATGACCTTGGACTCAATCTGTCCAAAGCTGTCTGGATCAGCATATAGAAGATGTTAAGTCCGTATTTCCACCCTGAGGCAGGTGATTTCAGCTGTACTAGACACCCCTGTAAGTGAAGGCAAATTGTGGTCTTCACTCTGCTGCCAAAGAGATTGAGAAAGATGCATCATCGATATCGGTTGTGGCACCACTGGGCTACCTTTAACTCCAGTTCATATGTTCCAGTTCCAGCATGTCCAGTACAGCAGTAGTCAGTGATGGCGTGAATCACAGAATCACATAAATCACAGAATGGGTAGTAATGGAAGGAACCACAGTGGATCATCCGGTCCAACTGCCCTGCTCAGGCAGGGCCATTCTAGAGGACATGGCACAGGATTACATCCAGATGGTTCTTAAATATCTACAGTGAGGGAGATTCCACAACCTCTTCGGGCAACCTGTTCCATTATGGGTCCCCCACACTGTAAAGAAGTTCTTCCTCATATTCAGGTGGAACTTCCTGGACATCAGTTTCTGCCTGCTGCATCTTGTCCTATTGCTTGGCAACATCAAGAAGAGGCTAGCTTCATCCTCTTGACACCCTCCNTGCTTTCAAGCAGGTCACCCCCAGCCTGTGCTGGTGCCTGGGTTGTTCCTCCCCAGCTGTAGGATCCTGCATTGGCCTTTGCTGAATTTCAGAAGGTTCCTCTCTGCCCATCTCTCCAGCCTGTTGAGGTCCATCTGAAGAGCTGTAGAGCCCTCTGGGGTATCAGCCACTCCTCCCAGCTTTGTGTTGTCAGTGAGATTGCTGAGGAGGCATCTGACCCTTCATCCAAGCCGTTGATGGAGAAGTTAAACAAGACTGGGCCCACTATTGAACCCTGGTAGACACCACCAGGAACAGGCCTCCACCCAGACCCTGCGCCACTGATTATGACCTCTGGGATCTGCTGTTCAGCCAGTTCTCAATCCACCTCCCTGTCCACTTACCCAATCCACTCTTCCTGAGTTTGTCTGTAAGGACATTGTTAGAGACAGTGTCAAAAGCCTTGAAGTTGAGGTAGACAAGATCTGCTGCTCTCCCCTAGTCCATTCAGGTCAGGTCATTGTTTTATTGTGGAAGGCAATCAGGTTGGTCAAGCATGATCTGCCTTTAGTGAATCCATGCTGATGACTCCTGATCACCTTCTTGTCCTCGCTGTGGATAGAGGTGGCCTCCAGAATGAGGTGCTCCATCACCTTTCCAGGCACTGAGGTGAGGCTGACTGTCTGAGAGTTCCCTGCAATCTCCTTCTTGCCCTGTTTGAAGACTGGGGTGACATTGGCTTCTGCCAGTCCTCAGGCAGCAATTCAGATCTCCATGACCTTTCAATGATGATTGTAAGGAGCATAGCTATGATGTCCATCAGCTGTCTCAGCACTCCTATGTGCATCGTGTCAGGGCCCATGGACTTGTGGATGTGAAGTTTGCTTAGGTGTTCTCCAACCCAACCCTTCTTGACCAAAGAAAACTTTTCCAGCATTCCTTTACCCTGGTCTCCTGGGTCAGAGATCGCTGCAGGCTGGTCTTGCCAGTGAAGACCAAAACAAAGGTGTCATTCAGTAACTCTGCCTTCTCTGCATCCTGTTACCGTTACCCCCTGGGCCCACATTATCCTTAGTTTTCCTTCTGTTATTGATGTATTTGAAAAAGCCTTTCTTGTTCTTGACACCCTTGGTCAGATTTAATCTTATACGGGCCTTGGCATCCTTATCTCGTTTCTACTTAGTCTGACAACCTCTCAACATTAATTCTAAGTGACATGACTCTGCTTCCATATCCTGTGTGTTTTGTGCTTATACCTGAGTAATGACAGGAGTACTTTATTCGCCCATGTGGGTTTCCCACCCCTTTGCGCTGTTTCTTGCTCTTCAGGAGTTATCATTCTCAAGCCTGAGGAAGCCATCCTTGAATAACAAGCTGTCTTGGACCTCCCCTCCCTCCAAGGCCACAATAATCTTTTAGTCTCCATTCTCTGTTAAACTTTCACATTTGCCATATGGGGCTGTTAAGGTGTAAGAGGGTCCTGCTGATCACTCCTTGGCTTTCCAGTCAGCAAACACCTTATGGGTAGGAATCATGGAGTCTCAGCTGGAGCGATCCTCTGACTGGTGTACCTTTGTGGTAGCAATTGGCATCTGCTGTTTTTCAGCCTTCAGCAACCCCACAACTGAAGGGTCCTCCAAGAGACTAGACAAGGTAGACAGCCTCCTAACTTCCTTCATCTCCAAGGCAGCTATACCAAAGACCGATAGTTATCCTTCTGGGTCCTTGAAATACCCTCTCCTGAGGTAGTTTACACCAAAGACGCCTCTCAGCGAATCATAATACGGTGCTTTCTCCACTCAGTCCCAGTCAGGCTGACTTCAGCCTCCAATACAGTAGCTGCTGGGATTCAACTGTCATTCCAGAAACACAAATGGATTCTGCTCCTGCATAACTTGATGGCATTAGGGTGCATTTTGCACTGGTGTCTACTAGAGACCCCTGGGGGGGTGATGGACCAGGCCATCAGATCCACACAGTCCAGTAAACCCAGTGTCCCTCTCCTCCACCTGGCAGGGGTCAGACCCCTCTAGTCCCGGTCACAGGGGACTCACTTACTTCTTGTAAAAACAGATTAGAATTCCTTTCCATATGATCTGGAGGAAGATCAATCCTTCCACTCCACCTGGGGAACCATTAACTGGAGACTGGACAGCAAGTTTGCTGGAAGAACCCTCATTTGTGATTGTTTTCCCTTGAAAAACAGGGTATCCATGCCTCTAGGGTTGTGGTAGATTTTCCATGCAACTTACTCATGTCTTCTCCATGAACACGGAGTACCTCATGGTGTATATTTTCTATAACCTCTCTCCTGATCAAAAGAAGGCTTCCTGTTAATAGCTGAGATACTGGCCCACACATGGCTCATGTGCATTGGACTTGGTCTGGATCTGTGGGTAATTGCAGGTTTTTTGTGTGCGAATGGGTAATCTCTAGCACGGCTAATTCCCTGAGGTATGGGATACCTCTTTCAATTGTAGTCCACTTGCCAGGTTGTCATATAGCATCTTCCTTATAGGGATACCTTTACTTCACGTTTGACAGGAGTCGTCTTCAGTGGAGTTATGTCCCTTTCCCAATCACTTTGTCGATGCCCCTTTCCCTAAAAGGTGATCCAGCTGCTTGACCTCCCTAACTCTTTATTCCATGCTACTGGCCCCACAATGCCAGCATCCAAGCAGCCAGGTAACAATGTGCTCATACTGGACAATAGAAGAAGCATTTTCACACATAATGCAGCTCACTTGAGGACAGGGATCAAGTGGTTAACTCTTGTTCTGCCTCTTCCTTCTGCCCTCATGATGTCCCTGCTTTGTCCTTCAGTAATAAACAACCTGCCTTTTATGTCCATTTCTTCGCATGTATAGGGGCAACTAAAACAGGTATGGGTTGGTTCTCTGGTTCAGCTGCATCACCCATCACTGGGGTATGAGTATCTGTAGTACCTGTTGCTGGTGTTTGAGGAGACTGTGCTTATCACGACGGTTTGAGCAGGAGCAGTGCCTGTTGCTGGAATTTGAGTAGCAGCATTGCTTGTCCCATGGTTTGGAGTAGACACAAATAGTTGCTTACCCTACACAAGATTTGAGCCATATTCATGGCTCCTAGCAATAGTACCATGCTGGTTTGAACACTCCAAGGCTATCCAAAATTTTCAGAATTCTCAAATGCTGTATAGCATTTGACTTGGAGAAGAAGGAGAAAACGTGTGAAGATGCCTTCTCCATAGGTTGGTTCTTGGAGAAAACGTAATATGTGCGATCATTAACAGTTTCCAAAATATGGGTCCTGTGGTTCGGACATGACAGCAACACTGAGTACCAAACCAGGTTAATTTCAGGACCACTGATTCTGTAATATCATTAGCCTGTATTAGAGAGTACAACAACATGCTAACTTTAGCCCAGCCCTTGGAGGTTATAAACAGCATGACAGGGAACACATACTGCTAGTAAGCTGTTACATAAAACAACCCTAGGAACAAATGCAACAACTCTGAAAGCAAAAAAGTTCAGTATTGTGACCAGCTATTAAACTAATACAATGAATGTTTATAATAAATTTTTTCTAAGGTGCTCTGGTCAGATCTGCCATTAACTCAACTCTTTGTGCCCCACACTGCGCACAAAAAAGGACTGCATTGTTTTAACCCCAGCCAGCAACTAAGTACCTTGCAGTTACTCACTCACTCCCTGTGCCTCCCCTCTGGTGGGTTAGGGAGAATTGGTAAAAGGTAAAATCTGTGGGCTGAAATAAGAACAGTTTAATAATTGAAAAGAAGTAAAATATAGTAATACTGCTACTAATATTAATACTAATATTAGTACTAATAGTCGTGAAAAAGAAAAAGAGAGAGGGATAAAATCCTAGAGAAAAAAGCAATGCACAGTACAAATCTTCACCATTCACTGACTGATGCCCAGCCTCTCCCTAAGCAGCACTCATTTCAGCCAACTCACTCTGGTTTATAATTTTGAACATGGCATTCTATGTTTGGTCAAATCAGGTCAGCTGTCCTGGCTGTTCTCCCTTCCAGTTTCTCATGCACCTACTTGCTGGCAGAGCATGGGCAAACTGAGCAGTCCTTGATTTAGGGTAAGCACTACTTAGCAACAGCCAAAACATCAGTGTGTTACCAACACTATTCTCATACTGAATCAAAACCACAGCACTGTACCAGCTACTAGGCAAAAAAAGCAAGGCTGTATGGTGGGGTTTCTGATAACAGGTTTTTTTTTTAATGAATTAGAGCAGAAAGTAACTGAGATGAGTTAAAGATGGGTATCACTATCTCCAGTGCATTTACTAGGAATAAAATGATGGGTGAAATTCTGCATCAATTAATGCAAAGTACCATGTATGGGAAAAGAGGAAGCTCATAATGATATACATCTGCAATTACAGGCTTTAATTTAGCCATTATCTCTCAGGAAGAAGCTTAGAGCATTTGGGGCAGTTCTATGTAAACACAACATCAATACTTAACAGCAGCCAAAAAGGCAAATAGAATATTGAGAATTGTTAGGAGAGAAATCAAGTACAGAGCTGGAAATACCACGCTGCTACTATATAGATATTTTGTGCAACTTCATGTAATTAAAAAATAGAATAGAATAGAATAGAATAGAATAGAATAGAATAGAATAGAATAGAATAGAATAACATCTCGAAAAATATCAGAAAAAGATGTCTTCTTTTCAGAGGGATATTGCAGAACTTGAAGAGATACAGCAAAAGGTGATGTAGCTGATCAATGCTGCAGAATGTCTCCTGGAGGAAGAAAAGATAAGTAGATGAGGATTCCTTGAGCCTTGAAAACAAACAGCTGCTGAAAAAAAACTTTACATGGATGACAACAAAAAAGATTAACGGGTAATTAACTGTTTGATGAGGATACAATTTGGGGAGACACCTTGTGAAATTTAAAAGTAATAGGAAACCAAGTCCTTGTTCCCCAGAACATAATTAGAGTGCAGGCTACCAAGGTCATAGACTGTCATGACTGTAAAAGCAGGGAAACACCAAAGCAAAAACAAGGAAAAAAACACCATGTTTTTTCCACACATTGAAACATTTGATCATGTGTCAATATGAACTATTTATATGAAAGCTGATCATTGCCCAAACATCAACATAACTCAAACCCTGAAGTACAGCACTGCTTGAAAGAAAAGAAAAATTCGTTGTATTTTTTGTATCCATCTCATAACTTAGTTCATGTTCCAAAGGGCAAACTCCTGTTTGTGCAGGACTCCAGGAAAAGCCTCTTTTAACAAGACAAGACTTGTCTTACCAGCTAAATTGACAATAATGGCCGTCTCCAAGCCCTAAATTATTTTCTCTTCACCTAGTCAGTTGTTCTTCTGTAATTTGTCTTGCAACAAGCTGTTCAGACAACACAGGGGATGCGCCACACTCATTCAGTCTTCCGTTCTTCATTGCAAATGTTTTTGCATTGCCTCCAGCAAAAGGACATCATCAATCGAGTTGATTTTTGCTCTGAGTATCTGGAATAGGTGGCTTTCTTTCTACCATTTAGATGTCCCTTAATTTTTGTTACTATTGCAGTTGACATGAGGGGATAAAGAAGAAAAAACTGTGATCATGATCAGGTGAGAAAGAGCAGTGGCAACCAGACTGACTGGTGCTTTGCATTTGGGGCAAACATTTGCTGTTTTACAGTGCTCCCCCAACTCTGGTATGATGATGCAGCAGTTGCAAATTGAGATGCATCTGATTTGTACTCTTTCTGAATTTTATATCAGTAATAGATGCAGTCTCTTTGAAGTCTCTGTTAAGATTAAGAAATGCATTTAAATGAATACTGCCTATTTTATCTACTCTTATAAGAAAGATAGTGATGGAGGAAAGATGTCTTCTTTTTATTTAGCTCTATTGTGGGATGGGAAGTTCCTCATCTGATAAAAGAAATAATCATGATGTCAGTTGGCCTACTTAGAAAAAAGATATGAAACAGAATTTAACCTCTTGCCTTCTACTCATTTGTCACATTAAAAGACAAGCTTCTAGGAGCAGGATTGGAAAATAGCTTGGAACCAGTTGAAAGAGCTGCAAATTATCATGCTTGGAGTAATGTCTTTCTTTGTTGAGTCAGAAAACTGGGTAAAACTAAACTACTGCTCCTGGGACATTTGTATCACGTGCAATACAAAACCACGGACTATTCAGGTGTGGAGTTACTGACAGTGCCCATTTCTTCCTAACATGTAATCAGGGTGAGCTAGTGGTCTGTAGAGTATGTTGGAATTTTCAACACAGAAGCATTGGTCTCATTTGGGGCAGTTCATTACACACATATACAGAAAGTTGTTGAGGTAAGTTTTAAATTCATAAAGCACAAATGCAGCTGAGATTCTGAAATTACAGACAAGTTGCCTAGAGAGGCTCAGGTCTGCAGCAAGAGGCTGTCAACAAAACCTTGTGCTGATGTAACTTTGCTGCGCACATCCATTCCAGTCTCCAGTCCACTGTTTTTCTCATCCTCATTTGGTGTTACAAATTTGATCCTTTATTACATTTAACACTGTGCTTTTTCTGACAAAGCAGAAGTTTCTGCTGTTTTATCAGACACTAGGTAAATCCCCAGTAACACAGATCCCCTCTAAGAGAAGTGAAACAGCATTTTTAGCCTCCACTGTGCACACAAAGCAAGAGGAGCTGGAGGGTTGCAGTGACCCTGTTCCTGGCAGGCTGCAAGCTTCAGAGTATCCGAATCTTGGTAATTGCCTTGACCCCAAAGAAACAGCAAATTTTGAGACAGTCTGAACCATTATGTGGATGTTCAAGATCTTATTTTTTTGACTTTTAAACCGACATCACCTTAGTTATAGTTGAGCAGGCACACTATTATAATTCTTATAAAAATAAAGAGCAGCTAGAGAGTACTGAGAAGCTTGACCAGCTTGACCATCAGCTAAGAGTAAAGGCTCATGGATCATTAATTCCTTGGGGTTCTCAATGCTAGTTGCTGCAGTCTGACTTGTCACCTAAGGGCCTAAGGCCCAGTGGCCCTTCAGGAGCTACTGAAAAGCCAGAAAATCAACTTATCTTCTTGGGAGAAAGGATGAATCTCAGGTCCCACCACTAAGGGTTGACAGAGAGGACTGCAAGAACATGAAGACCATTAAGAGGTAATGATGAAGGCCAGTGAAAGAGATGGAAACTAGTCTCAGCTGGGTGAAATTGGACTGAAGGTGAACAGAATTAGCAGTAGTATAAAAACCCTGGTGGGAAGACCTACAGTAAAGGCAAGCAAAAGCAGAAACTTTAGTGAGGTGCACTGGCAGGACCAGCCTTTGACAATTTGCACCTTGAGGAAGTTCTGACACTGGCTGCTCAGAGTTGGAGGTTGCCCAGGACAATGAGACCCATGCTGAGAGAAAGACACCTCTAATTGACTTCGGATGTGTTTTTGACCACTTTTCTACGGTCGAACTGTGCTTTAGAGTGATGGGGTGGAGACAAGATAAAGGGGCGTGATTGAGGAACATAAGGTGTAGAAAATGGCAGTAGTCAATTTGTACAGATGTTTGCTGTCTGTTTTCATTAGATGTACAGTATTTCCATCAGTGTATAAGCCCCAAATCTTAGCACAAAATACATTTGTAGACAGTTTGCAGTTACAAGGTCTTACTAGATACCTAAACTCTTTTTAGGTGGCCCTCATCTCCTGGTATCTCAATAACTAATTCTTGGAGGGAAAGACTCCCCTTGAACATCTGGTCCAACTTCAGCAGTAGCAGCAAAGACCCTCATCTCCATTTCAGACGCACAAAAGTTTATCCAAGTTACCCTATGATGGCCAGATTCAGGTTATGTATATATTGACAACATATTCTTCCACATTCAAGAAAAATTTAGGCTTGCTGGGTCCTAAACCCAATGCAGACTACCAGTGTAGGACAGCAAGACTTGATGCAACGTCTAAGCCACTGCCTATCTCAGGAACAGCAGATGTGGTTCAGTTCTCATTATACCAAGGATAAACTACTGAGTACTGAAGAAACAGCTGCCCTTATGATCTTATCTTTAATATTTGTATCCCCTTATATCCCATCTCCTACCATCTTCTGTGTGTTTTCCAAAACTCAGTATTTTAAAGTCTTCTGCTTTTCCCTAGCATTTGGATTCTTAGCTAACATTTTTTACCCATAGCAGTGTATTGTCACTTCTGACAGGAGATATGAAAATTAGGGTGACATTCTTCTTTGGAAGAATAAGACCAAAAGAGCACTAAATAAAGCAAAGCCTAACCACATATATTTTATTAAGAGAAAGCAGAACACTTCAAGTAAAAACAGTTTGCCGTAACCCAGTTACATTTTAACTAGTAATATACTAGGCAATAATACACTTAATTGGAAATGTAAATTGAAAACTTACTGCATGTAAAATGACAGGTGTCAAAAAAAGAGTGTCATCATTGGAGTAGGGTACGGGCATGGAAAATAAAAGACTTCTATTTTGTCCAGACAAATATGCTCTATGAGCAAAGTCAGCACAACTGTTCTGTTGTGTTTCATTTAACCTCTCTATAAAAGTGGAAATTGCAGGCACAGCTTATTGCATGGTCAAGCTAATCTACTTAATATTGGTAAAGCTGAGAGGGCAGAAGGCAATATCAAACTGTGGGTTATACATTATGTCAACTAATTCAGTACTGTTCCAATAAATCTGTCTTACTAAACGAATTTCTGTGCTTAAGCAACGTTGCTAGCAATTTGAAATTCTCCTGGAAGATGTAATATATTTGTACGGAAAGCAAATCCTTGCATTGCATCATTGCCAAGAAGAAATCAAATATACATCTATTGCAGAAAATGTATGTTAAAAAAATTTGATAAATGAAAGTCACAGCTGTGTGCAAACAAGGACTTGAAACAACTACAAGTATCACTTCTTTCAGTGAAGTATTTGGAACTGCATAACCTTGAATCAAAATCTGTGCACAGCAACAGAAGTGAATTTGACAGTCAGCTGTATTTACATTCTGTGCTATTAGCTTTTTGAAACATAAGTATCTTGCTTTTACCACTCATCTGGTATAAAAGTAAGTGGTATAAAAGTTGGGGTTTGATCCTCTTCATCCTTTGACAGTAAGGAAAGGGAGTCCTCGAGCACAGATGCAGTCTCAGGAGCAGAAATTAGGTTTTACAGGAAGAAAAAAAAAAAGGTGGAGGAGAAAGAAAAGAGAGAGGAAAAAAAGGAGAAAAAACTCAGTTCTGCTTTTGATGTACTGCACTTACTGGTACACTGTTTGACCCCACTGGCAGGTTGGCTCCACAAAGAGGACGAAGATAGATGTCCTCATTTCTGGAATGGCCCTCTGTCACACTGTCTTTCAGCACCTTTCAGTCACCGCACTTGTCCGTGGTCACCTGGAGGTCTAAGTACCACTCTCATTGTGTACGTGAAAAGCAACTAAGAAAAGCAATTCATTGCTCTGAATTCACTTGACTGCTGTTCCCACCCCAGGTGGAAAATTTTCAAGGGTGTGCAGTTAGGAGGATGCTGTATCAGAGCATCAGTCCAACTGGCACGAGAGAGCATTGCAGTTCCAGGACAGCACACAGAAGCATGAGAACCTGCAGAAACAACTCCCTGCTCAGACCTCGGTTGACCCCATTTCCCCGCCCTACCATCCGAGGCTGCTTTGCAAGCTGAACTTCTCTGCTGCTGCTCCGTGAGCAAGGCCGGCGAAGAAAAACCGTGGGAGCATGGAGTGCGGTTGTTCCCTCCGGCCCCACATATTCAAACCCCGCTGTTAACATACAGGCGTTGCGCAGCTTCAGCCACCTCTCCTGTGGCCAGGTGGGAACAGCCCACACAAAGCATGCATGGACTGCAGCAGGAGGCAGTGCACAAACGCCGTGCTCAAGCCCTGGGAAACCTCTCTCTCTGTGGCAGTTCCAGCAGGGCACTGACCTACCAAAATCAGTTTGATGGATGAAGAGCTCGTCCACCACCACTACCACCACCTTTCTTCCTACTTTGATCATATTCATCTGTCAGACTTAATTCCCTTCTAGAGTGAAGGATGCTGTGGCCATGACAAATGGCCACTTCTCACAGGCACATTGACTGACCTTACTCATCTCATCCAGGCTGGGGAGCCCCATCCTGACAGAAGGGCAGAGGCTGCAGATAGATTGTAGGGCTTCCTGGGGTTTCACCATTAGTACTGTGGTTTTCAGAGATAAAACCTTGCAGCAATAAACTCAGCAAAGTATTGCCAGTACTACCAGAAGAACACACACACACAAAACTCAGCCAGTTGCATAGAGGATATGCAGAACACAGAATCAGGTTTTCATTTATTCCTTTATTAGTACCCTAGCATCACATCTTGTATCAAGAAAATACTTTGGGCACAAAATGGGTATGAGGATGCTCGGAGTACCAAGTCAGGTGAAACAGGCTAATTATGATTTTGATTAGTCTTCTACTGTTAGCATAAGTTAAATATTTAAACTTGAATTTTTCCTCTTCATTGGGGAAAAAAAATCCCAAGCAACTGGAGAGTGAAAGTCCATGTAAATCTTTTAGATTCCATACAGATTTTCCTATTAAAAAGACTAAGATAAAATTAATTTTTTTTCCTTAAGAAGATACAAAAAAGAAGAACAAACCCATCATTAAAAATACGAGCAGCAGACTGAGGATCTCCCAAGCCAGCATCATGTGTCTTCCAGGCGAGAGGAAAACTCCCTGTAAAGCAGACAGGGAGTTTGAATTATTAAAGCTGAAGGAATAATCTACTCAGACTGATCAGAGCAGGGCTCTCTTGAGAGCTGGTGGGGTTTTTCCATTGGCAGGGAGACTATGTTTTGTACGTGAGCTGCATTTAAAGCAGTTTATTTCCATATTGCTTTCTCAAGCAGAATTTCTATTGCCGCAAGTAGTTTCCAAAAAATCCTCCATCGCTTCACCAACCACATACACACACACATGCAATACGCCCATTGTCAGAGATGATCAAAAATCAAATGAGAAACTAAGATTAAATATTCTAGAAAATAAAAGTTAATTTCCCCATCACTGCACTGACTCCATGGGAAGAATTTTGGGGGAATTTTTTGGTTGAAAATAGTTGCACCTACAAGTACATAATGCAGCAAAATGAAAATCAATGGGCACAGGGTTTCCCAGGCAACCTCTTGTCAATTGTCTGTTTCTTGGTGATACTGTTCACTGCAATATAAAACCTTTAACAGCTTCATCTGCCGCAGACTGAAAGAAGGGGGGTGGCGGAGGGAATCACCCAAACAAGAGGCTCATGAATAAATGAGTACTTATAAGATTATTTTGATTCCTCTGAATAACTTCCAAGCTATCTGCATGCAAAGACTGGTTGTCAAGCAATGCATTAAAGTATGAAAAGAATTCATTATCCTAAATACTAAATATTAATACTATTAATANTTTAAAAAATATTTCTTGGCACACCTGTGAAATAATTCTAGCTTCTTTCATAATTCAATTCTGTCACTCACATTTATTATGACTTGCACCTCCTGAGGTTTCACAAGAAGAAATGCCAATCACACTGCAGACATACATAAATAATCACTTTGTTAGAATCAGCCTCAAAGAGCCAGGCATCAAGAAAAGCAATCTGACATCCTGACATTCTCTTCTCACCGTGTCCGTTGTTTTGTTTATAAATTCTCCTAGAGGAGGGGAACAGTGAGTTGCTGGTGGCTGTGATCTCACCTTGCAAATTTGCCTGGTGGTATCACAAAGGGCTGGAAGTCTCAGTGAAGCTGAAAGCTTACAAAAGCTTATGTTTTGGGTAGGTATTTATGTGTCACAAAGACACTCACCTGCATTGAGAAAATGTAAAAGTCTCCAATTACTAAACACAAAAGCTTTTCAGGTTACAAGAATGCTGCTAGCCATAAGCCTACCATCCTCACTGTCAAACAACTTGCATAAAAATTCTCCTGTGAATTCCTTAAGCAGCCAGATCTTCACCATCTCTTTTTCTCCAGCACATTTACCAGTCCTGGCCTTTTCCTTTTCCTGCCCCTTTCTGTCTATTTGCCTCCATGAAAAAACTGACATTTGGGTCAGTCCTTCCAAGGTGGAGAAAGAGCATGTGCCAGTAAGCTAATATCTATGGAGTCCCTAAGAAATCACAAGCATATTTCAGGAGCCACCTTTCAACTCCCATCCTGCTGCACTATGCCTTGTAGTTCCACAACTACAACAGCAGGGCAAACCCTGTTGTCTTTTTGTCCCTTCACGTTCCCTTGAGAAGATGGTGAAAATGTGTCCCATACCTTGGTGCATACACACAGAAGGAAACAAATCATTCATTTTCTTTTATTGTCTCCTCATATGGCAAAACCACTAAAGTCTGTTGTGGGCACACAGCTTTGCGGATTCCTCCCTAATGTGATTTAGACTGGAGATATGGGGAAACACTCAGCTGGGAACCTTCAGATGACTAATAGTTAGTAGGGAAGTAAGGGAAGAAATTTATGCCAATAAAATGAGAAGGTCAAAAGCTGACACCGTACTTTGAATACCAAACAGGCTAGCACTGCCTGGATATGTTCAATTAGACTTACATATTTTTACTGCAGCTTGATTTTACCTTTGATTTTACCTTTTTAGCTTTGATTTTAATTTTACTTTTAAGTCACAAGGTTAAAGCATTGGACACAAAGGAAACGTGACCCAGCTTTGGTAACAGCAATAACTGATAAACAGCAAGTGAAGCAGAACACACACCACTGATAGCTTAAAACTCATTGAGATGGAGTTTCTGAAACTCCCAAAGTAAAACCCAGTAACAGTTACTAAATATTACAAAAGTGGATTGATTTTATTTGGTACCCATACCAAACACTATGACACAATTTACTGCCATTGTTTATTTTGTTGGTTATATGTAAATAGTAGAACACAAAAATAATGAATGTTTTGAAAATAAATTGAAACAGAAGACAAGCAAAATCTGCTAGTCTCATCTACAAGAGCCAAGAGGGAGAGATTAAGCAACACTACTACTTGAACATTGCTAATCCATAAAAGTTGTTCTGATTATTTAATCCACTTTGCAAGACAGTAAAGTAATCCAGGCCTTGATCAACTTTTTTTGCAAGCAGCACCTCTCTACAGGACAGCATCCTGCAAGAACTGCTTCACTATGGCTTAGTCTGGAACAGACTGGCCAGCCTCATGGAGGTGAAGCACTAAATGGAAGAGATAGGGTGTCTGGTCAATATAGGTTTGATCACTATAGTATCACAAGCACCACCTCTAACTGCAAAACATCACCTCCAGAGAAGCAATTTAGTGTGGAAAGAAGCCTCACTAATATCAATTCCCTGCCAGTGTCAGAGAGCAAAAGCTCTACTGTCTTACATGGCATAGCTATAGATGGCAGGGCAACAGCAATTTTTCAAGTTCATAGTAATATACACAAAACACTGGAGTGCTTCTCTCTGTTCCAGACGTCCAACAAAACTTATTCTATTGTAAGTAGAGATTTTGGACATTTTAGGGGAAAAAAATCCCTCATTGCTCCAGTTTCATTCACATTTTTCTCCACAATACTTGTTGCTGTGCACACAGGACATAGGTCTCCTGACGAAAAGCCCTTCATTGTCACCTACCTTAACTGCTAGCTACTGGCCAGTGGGCTTCCACTCACAGCTAAAGAAATCAAAATTAGAAGTGTTTTTCCTCAATGAAATGAGGAGGAAAATGTGAGATGCACTTCGTGATCTAAGCAATACCACTTTCTCCTTTTAAAATGTTTTATTAGCTTATGTTTTGGTTACAGGAGAAACAGTACCAATATGGGTGTAGCCGAAGTATGCATTCCACACTCATCTACATTACTCCTGATGAACTGTTAACAGTGGGCCATTTGCAGCAGCTGTTCCGTGCACATCCCACATATGAGCTGGGTGTAATGTTTTCTTTGTCTTCACATGATAACTCCATGCAGTCTAAGGAGGGTCGTCTCTGCCAATGGGCCATCAAGGACTCCCCAGAATATCCTGTGACTCATAGGATTACATCATTCTATTGTGAAAGTGCCCGCCCTGCAGGAAGTACCAAGCATTTCTGCCTGTATATAATCTGTGGCTTGGGACACCACCACCACCACGACTGGACATCTAGAGGGGCACCAGACTTTCCACAGGACCACGGCTTTCGACAAGGCCGCAATCATCTCNAGGATTACATCATTCTATTGTGAAAGTGCCCGCCCTGCAGGAAGTACCAAGCATTTCTGCCTGTATATAATCTGTGGCTTGGGACACCACCACCACCACGACTGGACATCTAGAGGGGCACCAGACTTTCCACAGGACCACGGCTTTCGACAAGGCCGCAATCATCTCTCAACAGCACTGCAACCACTGCTTAATCAGATCAAGAGCACTACCCTGACTAACAGAGGCCAGGTTGTACTCTGTGGTTTTAAGCCAGTTTTCTGTATTCATTGCATTTATTGCAATCTTTCCATTAAATTGTAACTCCAGTTTGAAATCTCTTGCAAGGTATTTGTGTGGGGTTAATGTCTCCTGTTGGCTTACTTTCAAGCCAGCACAGCTTACTAAAAAAAAATACTTACAAAACACTATCTCATTACAGCTGAGTGATCTTAACTCTTCTTTATTTATTTTTGCTATATATCCAGATGGACATAATCCTTGAAACTCCTCTAATAATTATCTTGATTAGCTGTGCAAAACAGAGTAGACAACAGACAGTTTTTGATGTGCAGAACTCTTTACCTTTCTATCACCAGTTCAAAGTTCTGAAGTATCAAAGGACAGAGAGGTACCACCATCTGATCTCAAATACACAAAAAGGCATGAAATTAACAGGTATATCCATCCTGGACCCAAAGAGACTGCCCCTCTCAAATGCAAAATCTGGCCATTGTAAACTGTAGTACAAGGTTTCTGTTCCCAGTCAGCAAACAGTCTGTGCTACTCCCTCGTTGTACTTGTGGCTTTTCACAAGTTAAAGGACTTGATGCTAATTTCACTTTCCTGCTGCAGGCAGAGAGCTCTGTTGTAGGCACAGGTCTGCCTTACGCAACCAGGTATTCTAGAACCACCCTGCAGACACAGGCTCCCCATAACGGCTTCGCTGGGGTTGGGACTGGCATTACCAGAATGGCTTAACTGCACAGTCATCTCTAGGAGCCTTCATGAATGAAAATCTTCCAAACTAGAAAAACTAAGTAGAATAAGTCTTATGCTAATCCCACTATTCCCACAGCAGGAGAAAAAACACTTTATGACTGATTCTTGGCTGTAATTTTACCCAGTATTGCCTGGAAATACTGAAGCAAAAGTAGCTACTTGTGCAAAAGCCTGGCACTGGAGTGCTGTTGATGGCTATTTCCAGTTCCAGAAGTTAACTGAATGTCCAAAATCTCCTTTCACTCAAAAGCAGGATCAGTTAAATGTTGAAAGAATAGATGCCATTCTGAATGCATCACCAAGAGAGTTAACAGGCTTCAGCATTTTATTACTTTGCAATAAAACCCAAAGAATATTGCTAGTACTGAGATCTACCATGATTGCCTACAAGAGAAACAGATCTATTTTACCGAGGATAGAAGCAGGAGCCTCAAAGCTTAAATTGTGGCTTTTTTCCTAATGCTTCACAATAAAGGAAAAAGTGTGGCATAATTAAATATATTAAAAACTGGCTTTCTGTTAGGGGTAAACAAAATTAACCTAAAAGATTATCATTATTACAGATGATATGCACTTTTCCCAGATGTGGAGTCTGCAGAATTCCTAAGTGGCAGCACTAAAAATCTGTGAAACTCAAATGTTATTACAGGCTTGAGATACTTTCAGAGGAAACACAATTTTCAAATATAAATATGAATCCTGTTTTCTCAACCAAATCCTAATATTTAATATGGAAATCATAGCTGAAAACCTATTTTTTTCAGAAAATGCAACAGAATTTCCTTATGAATGAGGACACTTCAAAGGTTATTAGCTTTCCAAAGGACTGAATGCCAGCAGCCTGTGGCTTGAAAAATGTTTCATTGCAAGGGGAATGTGCCAGAAAGTGCTGCTTTACTATCTTATTAAATATTTCTGGTTAAATGAAAAAATGTGCTGGATAACCACAGACTCCTGCTAAATGCCCCTATCACCAGAAATGCTAAGGGCTCATCCTCTGGACCTGATAAACCCAGGTAAGCTGATGGACAAGCTTTCTCCTCTCCTGTTGGATACAGCTTTGTACTTGGCTCTAAAATGAGACTATGAAATTAAAAATATGTGTAATAAACAGAGGCATCTTTGTAATAGTCTCCTAATTTAATTCCATAGCATCCTGTTGGTTGTCTAGCAGTTTCTTAAGATTTCAGTATTATAGAGTTGGAATGGGTTTGCCTCTCTTACAGCACTCTTGTCTTCAAGATATGATCAGTAATAGGATCTTGGTATCTTCCACTCCGGAAAAATCTTCCTTTTGCAGCATGATTAGACATGGCATAAAATAGACAAAAGCTTTCAGATGGGGCAGTAAGAGCTGTGGAACTGCTCACAGGGTGCATGTTTTCTGCTGGGGAAAAGCAAGCTATCATAGTGTGGTTTGATTTTTGCCTAAAAGCCACCTCTGTATCAAGGGGTGTCATCGGTATCCACAGCAATGCTGGAATAGTCAGGACATTTAAAAAGGAGAGACGTAGAACTTATTAATCAGATGAAAATTTGAAGTTACTAATGTCTCTCTCGGTTTTTTGTGTGTTGCCAGTAAGTAAGGAAGAAGCTCTTCTAAAAGGCCTGGTTTACAGCACACAAAGTTAATGAACCCCCACAGGACAGATACAGCTTACACAGCAAGACTGCTTATGCTGACACAGCTTGTTATTACTGCCACAAATGAAATAAACTGTATTGACTTGTTTGTCAGAATGAGTTGCATTTGCACCAGACATTTACTCTGCTGGTATAAAAATTATGATTATTTATTTTTTTACCCCACAAGCCTCACAGACATCACTAGACTTGGAAAAGCTTTTTGCACCTACCAGTCCCAATGCCTTTCCCTCTCCTTCCTCTGTTGTCTGCATTTCAAAACTGACTGTGTTGCTTGTGAGGGTGGTAGGTAGCCATCAGTCTTTGGGCATTTGTTGTTCACTGCCTTTAAAATGCTTTCTTAGAAAGCATTTTTTAGGGGCAGAGGCAGGGGAGGAAAATTAAATTTTTATTTTTATTTAATGAGACCACAAAACTAGTTTTGGAATGCAAGTGGCAGGAATAGGATCCAGGTGGAAAATTCTGGTTTACCATTTCACACATGCATAATTCTCAAAATGCACATAGGAACTCCTAAACAGGTTGCTGTGGACTCAGGAGACTATTTCTTTCCCCTTGCGCCTATTCCTTTGTGCCTAAATATTGTGCTCACAGATCAAAATTCTTGATAACTCACAAGAGCAAGGATGACTATCCAGAAGATTCCCATATTATTTCATAGCTTCCAGTGTGTTTCTGTTCCTTCTTAATCTACACTATGGAGATTGCAAAGACAAATAACTTTGCAGAAGTAGGAATGGTAGTCACTCTAGAGAAAGTATTTGTATTTGCTGGAAAAGGAGAGTCATGCTACAGAGAAGCACATATCGAAAGGCAGATAGGACTGAATTCACTTATTTTAGCATACAGGTGCTCTGTATTTTTTCAAGTTTCATAATATAAGCTGCAAGCAGCCACTGCCAGAGAGAAAAGAACTAAATATGTATTTTCAGCTTCTTTTTTACTACAGAGGTAAAGACCGAGACTTCTGTTATACTATGGAAATGCAAATTCTACCCATCTCATCAAAATTTTGGGAGACAACAAGAAATTAGGTATCTGGGAAAAAACTGAAGAGGTTTTAACATCTGTTTCAAAATTATGAAGAGATGATTCTTCTGAAAGTTCAAGTACCCTTCACACTATTGCCTGTGACATAACCAATAATTATTCTATTATTTAAGGGAGGACCATCCTGGTTTTAAGGAACACTTTTGTACCTCCTTATAGATGCAGAAAACATAAAACAAAGCAAATACATTTATGAAAGCAGAAACATCTCATGTCAACCTCAGCACTTTATTTACTTCCTTCTGTATAATGACTCCAGGCATATTTTTAAACCTGAGATTTGAAAATGCAGTATCAGGTGCCACCAAACCTCCCAAGATCTTTGCAGCAGTAGTGTTAACTGCCTGGTGATGGAAGATGTAATTATTCACGTACAAGGCCATTACTCAATTTCCATAACAAATAATTTGTCAAATTGTAATAAATCAACCAGAAAGAGGCTTTTTTTCCCCCTGAACTTACAAATTTTGCAAAACTGTAAAGAAAAAACTACAATAACTAAATAATTGTAATGGCTACATTCTCTGGCCTTTTTCATCCTTTGTTCATGAATTTGCAGTTCCCACATTTCAAGCTTTTCTTTGGCAGAACATCACCACCTAGTGACCATATGTGCTTACAGGAGCTTCCAGAAAGCCCATTAGAACCTGAAAACAGAGTGCTGATGGGAAGGAAAAAAAGAAAATTTAAGTGAGGAAAAATCATTTTTATTATTTACATTGGAAACAGTTCCTAAGGAAGATGAAATAGGACATTCTAAAGCAATGTAAGAAGAATTTTAGAGACCAATTAATTGACTAAGAATTATGTAACAATATTATTTGTGTAAGAAAATTTAGCCTTTTAGCCCACACTATCTCAGATCAATTTATTTCATTAATATGAGATATAATTAGAATTAAATTTACATGTAAAATATTAAGAAAGAGGAAATTCAGACATTTTCAGGAAAACCCTCTCAGCAGTGAGAGTTATTAAGCAGAAATAGCATTTTGATTACATGATAAATACTAAAACTAGGCCGGTACATACCATAGAATTAAACTCATATTTACCAGCATCTCATATAGTCCAATGGATACGTTCTTTCAGAACTCTTTTTTTTGGCTCAGAGATACCTAAGAATCAAGATAGAGGTTGCATGTGTAGATAAGCTTCTCCCAAATAAATCATTTATTATTGCAACCACTATTAAAGAGTTTCTTTCTGTGAGACCATACCACCACTCCAGTTTTACTCCACTCACCTTTGGAATAATTTTATAAGGCAGAAATACAAAATAAAGACCAACTCCGTACTTATTTTCCAAAAATTAAAAAAAAAAACAAAGGAAACATGCCAAATTTTTGAAGATGTGTTCAGACTTGTAAAATTAAATGCCATTGCTATGTTGAGCCGAATGTAAGTAAAAGATAACACACATTTAAAAGCAAGCCACATTGACCTGTTCCCTAAAACATTTCTCGAAAGTGGACATACCTGGAGTTTTCAGCTTGCTCAAACAACGAACACAGCTATAACTAACACTGAGGGGCCACACAAACCTGTGCCAAAAGCAAGAAAGTATTCAGACAACAAAACTACCTTGCAGTCAGTTTAACCAGGGAAGAATCATCTCGACAGTATGGTCTCTTTTCAGGAAGTTCGCTTCAGTATATTCATAAATGTTTGCCTCTTTAAAGGCTTGCTAAAGCTTATTCTCCTAAATTCTTCTGCTTAGAAGTACATTGGAAGGATCATATTTATGTCTTTCCTACCAATATAGTTCAGTTCCAGGCCCCATTCTGGAGTTTCGTCAATTATTATTCCTACAGCTGTAAGGGGGACTCTCGACCAAGAGCTGTACCAAGGGGAAGATTACAGAGTCCAAGACCTGTCCTAAGCAGGAGGTGACAAAGAACTGTCCAAAAGGGAAGACAAGACACACCAAGCCCAGGTGGAAAGGGACAGAGACCAAAGCTTCAGTACCCCTGCATAAGAGGGGCCCAACCCTTAGGAGGCACAGGACTTTGGCAGCTGCCAGTGCAAGCCTTACTCAGCCAGAGGGAAGCCCATGGCCTCAGCGGGCCTCCGGCTGTCCACAGCCAACGTCCGTCCCGCTTCAGGAGGGCACTCCAGGCTCTGAACAGGCTGTGCCAGTGTGCCTGCATGGGGGGACGGCCTGAGGATTACTGCCCCACTGCCAGCACCAGGCCGGGCCCCAGACAGGCTGGCTGGCCCTGAGCCTGCTCAGCATCCCATGGGAGCAACACAGGTGGAGAATCCCAGAAGATAAGAGGCCAGTATATGTGTCTCATACACTGATAGCCAGATGGCAGTGGAGTCAGCCAAGGACTCTTGGTGAAGACATGCAAGAGCTGTTGGGAGGAACCCAGCACTGTTGCTAATAACCGGACATGAGAAAGAACAAGTTGTGACTGGAGAAGGGGGCCGTGCAGAGGTAGGATACCGCTTCTCTGGGACAAACATCCTTGTTCTAGTCCCTGGAGGTAAACACAGTGCCGTACAGTAAAAGGGCAGGAATGCAGCAAAAAGTGAGCGTGGACTGTAGGGCAGAGTCAAGACCACGCAAGAGCCACAAAGCCTCTCACCCATTTCCAGAAAGGTCTGAAAAATGGACTGCACATGGCAATTAATTGGCATAGGAAGCAAGAAATTTGTCTTCAGGGCAGGGAAACCCATCCATAAAAAGGACCCCCCTCAAGCCTGGGCAGTGCTCCCAGGACCATGGACATCCCATCATCTGCATCAACAATGGAACCAGGACTGTCATCCCATCATCTGGATCCACACCGGAACTAGGACTGACATACTGTCAGTGGGATGGATGCTGAAACCAGGACTGACATCCCATCAGCTGGATCAAGGCTGGTATCAGAAGTGCTGATCTCTTTTTCTCTGTTCATTTTTTTTTTCTCTCTCTCCTTTCTTTAAGTCACCTCTTCTTTTCTCCCTCCTTCTTCACCCTGCCATTTTCTCCCAAACCCTCCGCCACGTGTATATATGTTAGGCTAGGGACTATCATAGCAATTCCCATGCCAAGTGTGTAAGTTACTAATAAAACCTCATTCCTCACCTCCACCAGGACATGGAGCCACTGACCATAGCCCTGTGGCTGCATCCATCCAGACAATGCCTCATGCACCAAACAGGAGAGCCTTCAAAGCCGGGGCTCTCCAGTCTGGAGATCAGGATGTTGTGTGCAACTGTGTTGAGAGCCTCACAGGACTCTGAGTACAGCACCGCCTACAAGTCTAGAAGTCCAAGGGCTGTCTCCTGCAGGCACAGCCAAGTTCTGGTAGTTCCACTGTTCCAGAAGTGCTGGGTGCGGCCCTTTGCGACAGAGGTGCATTCCAAGAGCCTGTTGCTTCTGGGGCCGCACCAAGGCCATTGTGACACCACAGGGGCCTGCGCTGACACTCATATATCTCTTGCCAGCACAGCCGCTCCTCTTCTTGTGAGGAAGCAGCTCCCTGGAGAGCTCTGCAGCTGAGGAAGACGGAGATGCCAATGGAGAAGGCAAACTCCAACTGCTGGGGCAACCGCGGTGGGCAGGGCACAGCCACAAGCTCTCAGATCTTGGGAGCTGCACTGCACCGCACATCATCCCATGACACATACACGGTGTACAGGAGCCATATTCCTGTACGAGTCCCCCGTGTGGTCTCCACTGGGATCCAGAGGCCCAGCCAGCAGTCAGCAGCCATGCAGAACTGGGCACGCAGCCTGCCTGTGGCACCTCCCTTGNCTCGCCTGTGGCAGCTCCCCTGGGCAAGCAGGACCCAGAACTGCCATTGCCCCACATGGAGGAGAACATCAGCAGCACGCCTGTGCCAGGCCCTGAGAAGAATGAGAAGGATCTGAGTGTCAACTCTCAGACAGAGCCTTCTCACGTGCTGAAGACCAGCAGCCTGGTAGGCCGCCGTGTATCCCAGGAGACCTACATCAAGTACTGGAGCCGTATTCCTGTACGAGTCTCCCGTGTGGTCTCCACTGGGATCCAGAGGCTCAGCCAGCAGCCAAGAGCCCAGCAGGACCGGGCACAAAGCATGCCTGTGTCAGCTCCCCTGGGCTACCAGGACCCAGCACTGACATTTCCCAGCAAAACAGAGCCTTCTCAGGTGCTGAAGACCAGCAGCCTGGTAGGCTGCCGAGCATTGCAGGAGACCTATGCCAAGTACAGGAGCCATATTCCTGTACGAGTCTCCCGTGTGGTCTCCACTGAGATCCAGAGGCCCAGCCAGCGGCTGACAGCCCAGCAAGACTGGGCATACAGCTCGCCTGTGGCAGCTCCCCTGGGCAAGCAGGACCCAGAACTGCCATTGCCCCACATGGAGGAGAACATCAGCAGCACACCTCTGCCAGGCCCTGAGAAGAATGAGAAGGATCTGAGTGTCAACTCTCAGACAGAGCCTTCTCACGTGCTGAAGACCAGCAGCCTGGTAGGCCGCCGTGTATCCCAGGAGACCTACATCAAGTACTGGAGCCGTATTCCTGTACGAGTCTCCCGTGTGGTCTCCACTGGGATCCAGAGGCTCAGCCAGCAGCCAAGAGCCCAGCAGGACCGGGCACAAAGCATGCCTGTGTCAGCTCCCCTAGGCAGGCTTCCAGGGAGGTGGTGCCAGAGGCCAGTGTCAGAGCAGGACACAGAAGTGTCCTGTGTTCAAATGAGGCAAAACCTCACCGGCACATCTCTGCAAGTGCCTGGAAAGCCTGGTGAGTATCTGAGCACCATCTCCCAGAAGCAGCCTGTGCAGGAGCTTAACACAAAGCACCCAGCCAGTGCAGAGCACAGACTGCCCCTGCTCAGGGAAGCCAGCCCAGTTCTCCAGAAGCTGGAGAAAATCCCCAGTCATCAGAGAGTGCTGGACTGGCTGGAAGCAAATTTCCCAATCCAATGTGAGGCCTTACCCAAGGAGGAGAAACAGGCGGAAAATAAGAGACCCCAAGAGCTGAGGGCTGCAATGGCCAGAGCTCCTGAGGAAGAGGAGCACGGTGCACCTCCTGCTCCCGAGGCACAAGAGGAGGCAATGGCAGCTTCTCCTGCCTGTGGTGAACAGGTGACAGTCACAGGGGCAGAGAGCCAGGCAGCTGCCCCGCACAGCCCCTGCAGCCCACTCAGCCCTTTGCCCAGCTGGCCAGAAGCCCATGGCCTCAGCGGGCCTCCGGCTGTCCACAGCCAACGTCCGTCCCGCTTCAGGAGGGCACTCCAGGCTCTGAACAGGCTGTGCCAGTGTGCCTGCATGGGGGGACGGCCTGAGGATTACTGCCCCACTGCCAGCACCAGGCCGGGCCCCAGACAGGCTGGCTGGCCCTGAGCCTGCTCAGCATCCCATGGGAGCAACACAGGTGGAGAATCCCAGAAGACAAGAGGCCAGTATATGTGTCTCATACACTGATAGCCAGATGGCAGTGGAGTCAGCCAAGGACTCTTGGTGAAGACATGCAAGAGCTGTTGGGAGGAACCCAGCACTGTTGCTAATAATCGGACATGAGAAAGAACAAGTTGTGACTGGAGAAGGGGGCCGTGCAGAGGTAGGATACCGCTTCTCTGGGACAAACATCCTTGTTCTAGTCCCTGGAGGTAAACACAGTGCCGTACAGTAAAAGGGCAGGAATGCAGCAAAAAGTGAGCGTGGACTGTAGGGCAGAGTCAAGACCACGCAAGAGCCACAAAGCCTCTCACCCATTTCCAGAAAGGTCTGAAAAATGGACTGCACATGGCAATTAATTGGCATAGGAAGCAAGAAACCTGTCTTCAGGGCAGGGAAACCCATCCATAAAAAGGACTCCCCTCAAGCCTGGGCAGTGCTCCCAGGACCATGGACATCCCATCATCCGCATCAACAATGGAACCAGGACTGTCATCCCATCGTCTGGATCCACACTAGAACCAGGACTGACATCCCATCATCTGCATCAATGCTGGAACCAGAACTGCTGATCTCTTTTTCTCTCCCTTTTTTTCTTTTTCTTTCTCTCTCCCTCCCTCTCTTTAATTCACCTCTTCTTTTCTCCTCTCTTTTTCACTGAACCCCTTTCTCCTACACCCTCTGCCATGTGTATACAGGTTAGGCTAGGGACTAACATAGCAATTTCCATGCCAAGTGTGTAATTTAGAACCAGGACTAGTGGTCTCTTGCTCTCTTTTTTTTCTTTTTCTTTCTCTTTCCCTTCATCTCTTTAATTAATCTTTTCTTTTCTCCTGTCCCTTTTTACCCGACCTCTTTCTCCCAAGCCCTCTACCATGTCTATATAGAGTAGGCTATGGACTAATATAGCAATTTCTATGCCAAGTGTGTAAGCCACTAATAAAACTTGATGAATTTTTGCAGACTCTTTGACTTTTGTTATTGCTTTTGATCACGAGCATTTACGAGTCTTGGATGCTTCCTTCCCCTTAAGGGGTATTCACAAGTGGGTGGTTTCACCATGGACACACTAATAAAAGTTCTGTCTCAAGAAGTTTTCCTCCTCTCATTTTTGGGAATCTCCTGGACCAGTTCTGCAGGAGAGGACCTCAGAGATGCCAATGGAGGAGGAGAATCCCAACTACTGGGGCAACCACGGTGAGCAGAGCACAGCCACAAGCTCTCAGAGCTTGGGAGCTGCACTGCACCACACATCATCCCATACATACATGCTGTACAGGAGCCATATTCCTGTGCGAGTCCCCCGTGTGGTCTCCACTGAGATCCAGAGGCCCAGCCAGCAGTCAGCAGCCATGCAGAACCGGGCACACAGCCTCCCTGTGGCACCTCCCTTGGGTAAGCAGGACCCAGAACTGCCATTGCCCCACATGGAGGAGAACATCAGCAGCACACCTCTGCCAGGCCCTGAGAAGAATGAGAAGGATCTGAGTGTCATCTCCCAAAAAGAGCGCTCTCACATGCTGAAGACCAGCACCCAGGTAGGCCACTGTGCATCCCATGAGAGCTACAACAAGTATAGGAGCTAAATCACAGAAAATAACCCTCACACGAGACTACCAGGACCTAATTATTTGGACTTGCTCCCAGACATTATTCCCCAGTTAGATCTGGCATATGCACCCCTTTCTACACCTGATACAATTTTGAGGAACTTCTAGCAGACATTCTCTAAGCTTTCACCACACTTCTCTGGGAAGGTCTATGTGTTTTGCCTGCCACAATAAACCACTTCTCACATTACACTTCATTTAGGACTTGGATCACCATCAAAGGGTAGACAGCTGATTTTTTCCTCTAATTTTAGCACGTTCAGAAGCAGTGCATCAGCCAGACTCATTCATTCTGTATTTGGTACTAATTACCAGCAATCCAGCCAAACAGAGTATAAAAAACAGAGTATAAAAGCCCAGCTTGGGCCTGGCACAATTCACAGACTACAGGTAAGGAAAGGAAAGACGAAGACATCTATTTTAATGGATACACTACCAGGAACCACTGTGAAACTCGGCATCTCTCCAGTTTGGATCCGGATCTTAGCTCCATGCTGTACTTATCCTCACCTAAAATTAAAGCAAGGAGGTCTTTATGATCTTCCAAATTCAGAGATAATATTTTGTTCTACTTCTGTTACTCAGCACCTTCTCTCCACCAGTAGATGTGAACCAAACCCAAACTCGTATGGTTCCCTTAAACAGGGATATATCCCAGTTGCCCACAGGCCACTGGGAATGCTCCAGGTGACTGCAGAACAACTGCAGAGCCACTTCAGGCAAGATCAATACAAAAGCTTTTATCTATTGTTTCATTACACAATGCTTCATACAGGTTGTTTGACAGCACAAAGACAATTTAGAAAAAAAAAAAAAGCTGAAGGATAGAGAAAGACACCAAGTCCACAAAATCCAGTTTATGCCATGTAAGAGCTCTTTGTGCAATAGGAACAATCAGAAGCTGAACATTTTAGTACAGATTTTCTCCCTCCCTTCCATCAGTTTTAGATCTAGGGAGAAAAAAGACACATTCCAGCTTCTACTGTTACAAAGAACTAAGTTTACCTCTTATGGTCCTTGTAATCAGGATTCCTCCAAATGCCATGTTAATGAACAGCAATGACCACTTTGATTATTGGGAGAGAAAGGGTAGCAGTCAGAGAGGACATGACTAGCACCTTAGTTTTTCACAACCAAACTACGTTCAACTTAAGCTCAGTATCCTGGTTTAAAGTGTATAAAGCACTTTTGTAAGAAGTATACCAATTTCTTCCTCCAGTTTCAATAGTTCAGCTGATGCAGCGAAATCATAGGGAGAAGAGTTACCACACTTGATCACGATTTCAGGGTCAAGCAGGATCCTCTTCACCATATTCCTGCTGTCAGATCCAGATAAAAATCACAAGTTACCCAAGATAAGGAAGACATGGAGACAAATCATAGTAACCTTCATACAATGACAGTAACAGCACAGCCATTTTCAAAATAAATGCCAAAAAACTTTCTCCATATAATAAGCTGCTTTTCTCTCCTATCCCAATTCAGGGAATGAGAAGGCTTCTGACATGCTAGTCAGAAACAGCTCCCCTTTTATCCCAATACCTAGCATGGCTTTTCTTAATTACTGTTCTGCACATGCCACTTTGTGGTTTTCCCTAATGATATGGATCATTATTCAACTTCCCTTCTAAAAAGAGGAAATCTTCAGATAGGCAAACTGCTTCTGCCCTCAGAGATGACAGGGTGAGAGTCGGTGTCATATTGAATACTCATCAAAGGCCCAAAGAGATTGTGTTACCAGGGAAGTGGCAAAACAAGTGATAGACATCAAGGCTTATGAGTTTTCAGAAGCAATGCGGTAAGAGGGCAAATCAAAAGTCTTCAAAGCAGATGTTCAGCTGTCACTTCCCTTCGACGTGTACTAGTCATTTTCTTCATCTGCAGAGAAAAGCTTGAATACTAGAAAGTGTCTACTTTGTGAAAACATCCATGCCAAAAGTCTGGCAACAGACAAAGGCTGAACCTTTCCAAGCTTTCAACATTGATGGAAACATTCCACAGTTGAAAAACAATACTTCCAATAATTCCACAAAATGCACAACCATCATGTGTCCTCTATGGCTCACATTAAACATAGTTCAAGTGTGAAACAAAACAATGAAGAAGTTACAAGTCCTGGCAAAACTACAGCAGTAGAGAACCAATCTATCTTATTTCTGAACTTTCTGCATGAATGATTTCTTATGATAAGTATCAGAAAATGGGTTTGATTTCCTGTTTATTTTTTTTCAATAAATTAATCACAAATATCTTCCCCAATCTTACTTATGCTAAAACCTAATTAAAATTTTATATAGTTAGCAGTTATTGAAAATTTGAGAGGAGAATAGCAGGTCAGGTACCTAAATAGGCTAATTTTTCATTTTCCTACAAACATTTAGTACATATCCAATTAATCATTTTCTTGTTTTTCAGCCTGCTATGTTGGCGTTTTCTAAGTAAATGTGTTATTTTTCTTTTCTTGATCTAGTGGCTCTTTCGTTCATTTTTTGTTCTCATTAGACACTCCCCATTTTTCACTTCCAGCATTCTCAACAACTAACTCTCATTTAATGATTAAGAGAAAGTGGCTCTTTTGTCACACTTGCCAGTGTTAGGTTAAGAGCTGGACTCAATGAACTTAAAAGTCTTTTCCAACCTAAACATCTCCATCCATTATTCTATAAAAAACTGACAGAAGACATTCCCACTGAAAGAGCCAGTCTTCTTACAACTGATTTTGAGAGACAATGGTTGCAGTGCAGCTAAAAACTAACTTTGACTTTCCATCTGTCTGCTGTCTCAGCCAGAACATGAATTTGAGCAGAACCTGCCGTGCACAGCTTTTCTTGGGTAGGCCTGTTTACAAAATGCTTGTATCTTGGTTGGCAGAAGTAGCAACATGCCAAAAATTTGACTGTTGTCCAAGTGCAGAGTTCTTGTAGGTTATCTTGACTATTTTTAAATAAACTAAATAGAGTGCTAAACTAGTAATAAATGTTTCCCAAGGAAAAAAAAAAGGGAGAGAGAGATGGATTTTAAAGAACATTACTTGGTGCAAATGAGTCTTCAGTTCTGGATTCAAGATGAAAACATGTATAAATTTTTAAAATTTTTGTTTGTTTGTTTGTTTTAATGCCTAAAGATTCCTTTTCTTTTAAATCTTTGGATACCTTTTTTGTCTCCTTCTCTTTCACAGCCATTCATATCCTTGGCAGCCTTTTTATTGACTGCACCAGGTCCTGCAGTAGCCTCTTTTAGGTCTAACTTAAGTTTCTAATGATCCTGTGCCAGAGTTAATGAATACAGGGGATAGTCTGAACTGTGAGAACATCCTCAGGAGACATGAGAAACTAAGCAGAAGCTCAGAAGCAGAAAAAGCTCTCAGTTTAACCTAAGAATGAGCACACATTGCTGACAGTGAGCAGACTGAATTTGTAACAGCCTTAGATTACAGTATTTTAATGGCTAAGAAAAAGCCCAATAAACCAAAACAACAGTAGCACAGAAGAAAGAAAAGAACTTGGAAGACGAGGTATATAAAGAAAAATTGAAGACTACATTGAAAGGTTAAGCCAGTTGTACTGGTAATTATTTTTTATTTTTTATAAAAGAAGTAGAAATCTTATAACAATGCTCAAGTTAGTGAACTGCTAGAATACCATCTAGCCAGAGGCCAAAGAAAGACAGCTGAAAGACTGTTTCAGCTTGTCAAAATGTGAATATTTTTAAGGGCAAAAAAAAATTTAAACTGGAAATACCACTGAACCAATGCACACTCAAAAAAGTCTCGTGCTTCTTTCCCTTCTATATTTAAACTAGAATTCAAAAATTAACATTCTCCAGCTGTCTAATTGTTTGTATGAATGTATCCTTCTCTCTTGTACTGTGCACACAGAAATTCACCAAACAATTACGGAATCTCCCAACATATTTGGAGACATCTATTCTCAATTTATTTATTTTACTCAAACTGCAAGGATGATTAATTAACATTAAACTGGTTTCCTTCATACATTTACTGGATTGAGAACGCTTTAAATGTAAACTCTGCTGTGCTATTATAAACCCACGAACATCTTACATGTGGTGCATTGCTTTAAGCTTAGTTTTGAACTTTACCACACTTTCAAATATCCGCACATTACTGTACAAAAAATAATTCAGTCAAAAAAAGATTGGTGGATAACCTTAGTGACTTTTTTTAAAACAAGGAAACACTGAAACAAACATAATTCCCTCTTTTTTTTCCACTGCTAGCTGCATATGATGACTAACAGCTTCAGGAGTTAGTTTGTTGCACCACCTTCTTCCTCATCTTGGTATTGTAGGCATGCTGCTGGTTCAAGTAGTTAGAGCTGATGTTTCAACAACTTCAGCTAGAAAAAATCAGAAGGAAGAAAATATTTAGTCCTCTGTGTATCTGCTCTTCCACAAGCTACAAATGACAGTACTGTAATGATACAGTGTATGTCAATACCTTTTCCTCTATCATAAAACCAGAATGCAATACATGAAATAATAACTACCTCTATCACATTATCTGACATGCTTAATCAGCTGAGTTTTTTCCTTCCAAAGGAATACGGTCCCAAAGCTGCAGCAACTGCTCTCCAACTTGTGGTTCCAGCTCCTAGAAACCATTAGAAAATTAGAAAAGTTATTAGCACTGCTGCCATTGTGCACATAAAAACTGTTTATTACAAAATCCTTAGAAGTGGTTGCTGGTGAAGGCTTTCAGTCTTTCTGAAAGAGTTGCTACTTTTGCTATTGTGACATATATTAGAGCTATCCCAAAACAAGGGCTCAACAGGAGATTAAAAACTTTCATAAGCCATCTTGGCCTACAAGTTGTTTGGGGTTTTTTGTTTCAGACAAGATATCTGTTTTCACAAAAGAATTCCCAATGAACACACCACCACAAGAACAGATGCACCATACAAATCATGCCTTCCACAGGTCACTTCCTTATTAACTAAAGATCAGATTATTCTCCACATCTTTTAAGTTTAATTCCATTAAATGAGGTGGAGAATGTGGAAAGGCAGGTCATAGATAATGCAGTGACTCTTGGTGGAATCACAGACATTAATATAAATCACTTATTTTTGATATTGTTGAGATTCTCTAGGTCTTAAGAGCCACTTAGAAGAGAAGCACTGTGAACTTCAACATGTGCTATGTTCCTTTCCTTGTTCTTACAGTATGCTCCTTTCGTCATTCTTACAACTGGGGAGGTTTTGGGGAAGCAGTGAGAAGAAAATACAAAAAGTTTAGTTCTAGAATCTTGTATCAAGGAGATATTTTGGGAGGGGACTAAGGACAGTGCAAAAACTGCCACAGAGAATTCTTGTGCCTTTTCTTTTCTGGCTTTTTGTAGTTGCATTTAGCTTGAACAAATTGGAGAACAGTACTAAGCTTTATTCTGCCTCAAATATCAAGATTCTCTTGAGGCTTTATGGAAAACGTAAACCTCTAATTATGAACAGTTATTCGGGTATGACAGACCATCCCATCTCGGGGAACATATCTGAATCAAACAGGAAACAAACCTCCAGAAATTAAAAAAAACAACAACAAAACCACATTTATTTTGGAAAAATCCAGCTTTAAATATTTTTTTAAACAACATCAAGCAAGAAACTGGTTTGATTTTAACAAATCCACTATTTCAACAGTAATTCTGCATTAGCAGAAGGTACAATGCACACTAAGGAACCATGATTCAGATTAATAGATACATGAGCACAGTTGAGTTCAAGGCTGAACAAACTGATGAACAAAACACAGTTCTACCAAGTAAAGAAGACTTTAGAAGAGAATAACTACCTGGCCATCTCTGCTTATTTGTACTTTCTTATTGTCATTCCAAGGGTTGAGCAAATGGTGTGCAAACTGAAAAGGAATGCTTTCTTTTCGGATCCAGTCCACCTTAAATACACCTCCGAAACCAGCAGATCCCCAGTCTTGACTTTTCTCACACCCGATCGCTGAACCCATTCTAGCAAAACCCTGGAAGAAAAATTTAAATATGAAAGAACAGACATAATGAGAGCATATCTATTTATGCTGGAATTAAATAAATGAGTGGACTTCATATGAAACTTTCAAATTAGTTTCAAAGTGATTTAAACACTCACCCACATGAAGCTAGATCTTCCAAAATATTTACACCTAGAAAGTTAGAAGTATCATTTGTTTTTTCCACTTCAAATATACCTTCTAGAATTTGACCACAAAGCGTGCCTTTCAATTCATCTCTCACAATTACCATTCAAGGTTTTTTTTAAGCTTTGTAACAGAGGTTGAAAAGCTGTTGTAAAAACATCTAAAGCGCAAGGTATCAAGATGAATGTTCTATGTCCATTAGCTATTCCTCACTACTTCTACAAAATTCTTTCAAAACTCCGTTCCTTCCTTCCCTTGCTCCCTCTTTGTTAACAAACTTTCACATACAATTGAAAATGTGGAGCTGTTCTCCAAAGAGATAAGTCAAAGCTGCTTGAAGTTCCTTCTTTAAGGAAGCTGAAAGAAATTTCAACAAGACAAGTATTCAGAAAGAAAATGAAACAAATCACAAATCCAAGAGTGCATCTAACTTATTTAAGGACAGTCTTTGAACATACACACACACACCAAACAAACCAAAAATAAACCCAGGCCATGCACAATGTATCAGCTGTTCAGGAAAATTTACTCCAGTTATGACTTAGGAGTCAAAGAGGTGCAGTGCACTGCCTGAAGTTACCAGCGCACACTGCTGCTGTAAGTCATGCAGTCCTAGACAGCTCAAGCCTTAAACGAAAATCAATAAAAAGGAACAGAGGAAAAATGCAGGTGGAAAGTAGAGACACCTGAGACAAGAGAGTATTATTAGGAATGTTAATTTCATATTCCCATGAAGATCCAGTGCATTGTCAAAACTGGAAGAGCAAGGTAACATAATCCACCTATATCCCAATTTCAGTGTGTCTTCCCCTCCCAGCTCTCTTGTCTAAGAGCACCAATACAACAACCCATTTTCAGATTCAACTGGCATGCTGGAAATTACTTTCCAGTATGGCATTCGACTTTGCCAAATCACTGTACACATATGCACATTTCACCACAATCAGTGGTATCACCAAGATCTCTGTATTTGGACTGGTTCATTAAATTTTAAGTTCACCTGACTTCTATTAATAGTTTATAATATATAAAGAGGTAAGTTGAACTTTCTTTACTTGGACCAATTGAGTTTAGCAGGCTCTACAACACAGTTAATCTGCAACTTTGCACTAGCAGGTCAAGTCTTTAACTATAAACTGGCCACAAACTTGACAGCAAATTGTTGACAAATACCTCACTAAATGTCAACTCAAGACAGTTCTGGAAGAGTCATGGCCATGATTTTCCAGTTTCCTAACTTTGAGAAACGACAGTTCGAGCAAAACAGTTTTTATTAAAATTTGTATTAAAGACATATGAGTTTCCTGGCTTTAGAAAACCGTGACTTGATTGTATCTTCCTGTTCACTTACAACATTTATTTAGGCATGCAGAGAAAAAGGCAGCAATCCTCTGCTTTGCATGGATTTTTTTGTTTGTTCCATTGCCACGGTTCAAAGCATTTATGTCGGGTAGAAACATTATTCTGAATCATTCTGTTTGGAGGCAATTTCGTTTCATCCTTTGAGGGAAAAACTGAGTTCATTAAAAGGGACTATTTTTGAGAAGAATAAAGTACTCTTTCCTCAGCAACCAGAGACATTGGCACAATACCCTACTTATTACAAACTCGGAAGTCATAAGCAAAGCTCTTCATACTATAGACACCCATTTGCCGCACTCTCCTAAACCATCAACCACCATCAACAGTTGGTATCAGCTAAGGACTTACCTGGAAGTGCCCAGACCCTTGAACAGAAAATATTAAGTAAACCACGCTGCTCTCCCAAAAGGCTCCATTCAGTTTCCGTTCATTACTTGGCGTAGTGGACCATATTCCCTTCTGCTGAGAAATATCAATGTTTTGCAAATTGCTACTTTTCATTATAAAGTACCGAACTGGTATATTTTGTCTTGGTGAAGGCGATTTGGAAGCCTGAAAGAATTAAACTAAACTAATAAATACAATAAAATAAACCGGGCTTTAGTTCTGAAGTTTTAAACACATGCGGGCAGACCCTTCACTGAGCTCTTCCTCTCCTCTCCAAGATTATACAAGAAACATACTATCTATCAGCTGTTCATGTCAGAATTGACTTGAAAGTGTATTTTACATCTATTTTAGATTTTTAAGCATTTTTCAAAATTATAATTCATTCATGAGGGGCAGCAAACAATTATGGCAGAACAGGCCTACACAGTCTAGTGATTAATTACAATTCTTTGAAGTCTGAGACAACTTGAGATGACACAAAATTAATCACCCTAGACTGTAGCCTGTAGCACACTACTTGCATTTCTGTTTTCAGGAAACAAATTTTCTCCCTGTAACACTGGCTGAATTTAAAAAATACAGGGAGATTTATGAAAATAACCTCATTAAAAATGCATGCTTTATTAAATAATCATAAAAAAACTGCCAAGCAGTCATAACGAGGCAGGTAACACAAAACTTAAAGAGAATCTGTACCACTGTATGCTATTACAGAAACAGAGGAAGATAGAATCCACAGAGTTCAGAAATGCATGTACTGCATACACTGTCACTGTTTATTATACCATGTTTCAAAAAAAAAAAACCAAACAAAAACCAACCCCCCAAAATCGGGGTTTTTTTCTACTTTGAATAGGTTTACTTCAGAAGTCTGCACAGAATAATACTTTTATTGTATTAAACTAGTATAACAAGGGTATTTTTTCTTGATTTTCAGTTCCAAAAGAAATATTATGTGGTTGTTAACAATGAAAATCTAAGTTAGGTTCTTAATTTATCAATACAATACCTGAGAGGTGCTGAAAGATATCAGCAAGAAATTCTATTAATTCTGAAGAGCAGGGTAATACGTTTATGAGAACTCTACCTTTCCAGATATTGGCGAAGATGGACTAGCACAGGGGCTAGGGAAGCTACTGCTGTCTGCAGACTTCACTGATGATTGATCTGACCTGTCATCTGAAGTTTGTTTGGAGTGCAAAATATTTTTTCGTTTGTACTTCTTTGGCTGATGAAGTGTGGGACGTGTAGACTTCATTAGAACTCTAAAAAGTAAAGGCAGATACACAACAGACCATGAGTTTTGCGAGAGGTCACAGAACAATGTATATCTACATATCAGCCTACTGAATGACCACATATATTACAGTAATTCCAAAACATATTAAACACTAAAAAAAAGAATGCGTTCATTCTGAGTGTTATGGTTAAACCTCTTCTGCTACTTCCCAAGGAGCACAACTCATGGACATTATTTCTGACTGCTCTCCCAAACAGCTGGCATATATATGAAATAGTTCTCAATGAAATCACAACTACAACACGGTATAGGACAGTATCAAAGCTTTCAGCTGTATTTATATTGTTTCTCTCTTCTTAATACTAGCAGAAATTCAACTGATGCTTTTATAGGTAAATAAATTACAAGCTACAGTCTCTGGAAGATCTCAACATCTTACTTTTCAGCATTAGAGGAGTCAGAGAATTCAGTTTCTGCTGTACTTCTCCTGGTGTTAGTTGACCTCCATGTAGATGCTAAAAGATGATCTTCAGAAGCCACAGGTCTTGGTCTCTGACCAATCCCTGAAGGCTGCTGCAAACCTGCAGACTGTTCTTCAGTAGTTAAAACAGCTACAACTGCTCTTACAGTTGCTTCATCAACTTGAGACCACGATTTAGACGGAGCTCTCATACGACGCAGAAATAAACTATGCCACTTTTGTCTGAGTTGCAACAGCAAACCAGCAGCCTGTAATGAATTTCAGTTCTGTTAAAGACTAATAAAAATTAGATCAGTTAGGCAAAGGGTACGCTACATCTTTCCTATTAGGCAGCAGCTGGCATTCTGGCAAACTGAAAGGTAAGACTAAGGTCTCAGGGAGAGGAAGAAAACCTCAAGTTTAAATTCAGCTGTTATCTTTTCTTTCCTCAGGTGCGAGACAATTTCTAAAACATTTCATGCAGCTCTGCACAAAACTTAAAATTCTATTGTAAACACACCGGATTTTTCATTTTTCACTTTAAAAATTTATCTTTTCTTTAAAAGCAGTCTTTTCATGTCTAATGCCCTTCCTGCCAATTTGGTTTGTATTTATGGGCTCTTTAGTCATACTTGATGGAAAAGACCACTGGTTACTCTACCTTCTAACACAATTAGAGCTTCTCAATAACCGGAAGACTTGTATCTTCAGAGGCTGGGGCTTTTTTCTTCTTTTTATAAAATCTGACAGCAATTTTCTTTCAGCACTTCCAGTTTCAGATGCTCCATTTTAGTCAAGCAACTTTAGTCATCCTCTCAGAAAAGGAAATACACAATATGCCATTTTTACTGTTCTCTCAACTCCTACTCAAATTTTAGCTAACCCAGCTCAAGCTAAGGCCTCGTGTGCTGGAGGCACCACACAGGCAATACAGGGGACCACAAAGAGCAGAAGGGCCATTATGCAGCCACTACCACCTGCAGCTTGCTGTTCCCTGCAATAATTTTCTTTTGTCTGGCAGTTTCTTTAGAATCTGCTAACTTACGGAAATGGATCAAACTGCCCAGCTGGAAATTATAAAACATCAACTTCCCCAAAGTGCTTCTGAAGCAGATCCAACAGCAGCTGACTGCTGAGACTTTCCTGCTTCCCTGTGTGATATGTGGGACAGCCACACCACGACAGAGGAAGAAGGATGAGCACTCTTGCAGTTGGCTATGTAACTAATTCTTTCTTCCTTTTTGCTCATAGGTGCAAGATTTAAGAGTTATGGGTTGTTATAACCCATAGGAAGCCCTACAACTTGGATGCTGAATATGTGAATTCACACAATTGACTAGGCTGGGCAAAAGGAGATTGAGCTCGTTTGTATGTTTTTCGTATTTCTTACTGAACTCATGAAATAAAGGTTAACTCATTTAGTACATTTTCCTCTAAATTTGAGAGACCTGAAGGGATCGTGACAGCCATTCTTACAGTAAATTTTTGGTTATCCAACTGTTTTAGGAATCTTTTTAGGATGGTATGGAATAAATATTCTTCTACACAAAACAAGCATAGAAGTGATATATTACTTACTTCAGAGTCCATTTTGAGGTGGAGCCATTCATCTAGCTTCAGCAGTGATACATTAGAAGTTGTTCTGTCCTCCATCTCACTGTCACTGCTATCACTGGATACCCCGTCTCCTGAATTAAGTATAAAAGATGAATTAACATTTCTGTATTCTTTACACTTACATATAAAAACTTGAACATTACTGTATTACCAGCAATAAGCTAATTTTCCTTCTAAATTTTCAGTTAAAATGGAAACATTTGTAAACACACTTTTTCATTTCTGCATATACACCACAGTGCAGGTCTTTGCTTGAGTTAAGAGAACAAGTTCCCAGACTTCTTAAAGACTCTACTATGTAAACACCTGTACTGATGTGATCTGACTCTTTCATGTACCTTCATCAATAATAAGCCATTATCAAACTTTTGCCTGAAGTTGTTTGTAAAACCATACATTGCTCTATGCTTTATATCTTAGTATAACAGTATATTTAAAGCCCCATTAAGAAAAAGAAAATTATAAATGCACACGGCTATTTAGGATTCCTTTTTCTTTTTCAAAGCGTAATTCAATCAGCATTAACACTATTTTAAGGGTAACAGTTTCAGAGCAAGACAGGAAAGTTTCAAAATAGCTTGGACTCTTGGAATCTTACTTCAATTCAAATATTTCCATAGAACTGACAACAGATAAATTGCTTTTGCTTCTATTCTTACAGCACTCCATTTAAATATGAAAAAAAGGAAATTTTAATAAATTCTCTACTATTTCTAGCTAATAATATGGCTAATTGACATTAAAATTATCAGTATAAATCTTTAAAATGCATGTGTCAACTGGAAGCAATATGATTATTTGCCATGTTAATTGTAACTACATTATTCAGTTTGAATCATCTGGTTCAAAGTATCAAGTAAACTAGGCTGTAGAAAAAACATACATACTACATTTCTCAGCATTAGTACTGTCTTTAAACATTTTGATTGCATTTTTTATTTCTTTAAAAACTATACTGTAATTTCTGAGACTCCAGAACTGTAAAACTTGAATTTATAGATATGAACTTACAAGGATTCACAAAACTCAAGACATTTGTTACAGAGCCTATAAATTACTCCTGAACAGCTACAGGAACTATATATAGCTCTGTTGTCTTCAGAATTAGCCAAAATATGTAGAAAATATACTTGAAAAATAAATTTTCCAAATCACATACTAATATAATACCAATGCAAGCATTCCAAATCCAGACTTTAGTATACCTTGACAGGATGAAGATGCCTGTAAAGCATTACTTGGTAACCTAGCTGGTCCGCAGAAGAGAGCCACAGTGATGGGTGTTACAACAGAACAGCACCTGATGTTTGCTATCCTGTGAGCTCTCGTCATTTCGTCATATATAAGCCAGTCTGTAGGGAGTGCCTGAACAGCTGCAGTTTGGCCATTCACTGGGGGAATCTGTGCAGGAGCAAATAAGACTAGGCTATTTTATCGTCTATGTGTTTATATTAAATTAAAGTAAATTTTAACTTCTTACTTTATGTATGTAAAAATAAATACATAAATACTTACATACACATGAATAAAAAAAGCACAAGTATATTCAACCAGACTTACAAGTTACCCTATCACCTTGAGACAAAATATTTGCTTTAAAAGAAGATCTAAAGAAATATCAGTTTCAGAGCAGTATTTTTTCCTCATAACAATGAGCAGAGATTGTTACATCTTCAAAATACTTTTATAACCAACTTTTTCTTTTTACCATTTTGTCTTCTTCCACTTAGCCAGACTAACTGAAATATTGGAAAAATAAACCAACTCCAATTTTTCATTCTATCACCTGCCAGAAAAAATATTTTCTAAAAAGTTCAAAGTGGCTTTACCTTTTTATACTGAGGTTGACTAAGAACAGAGGTAGGATGAAATCGCACTTTCTTCTCCTTTGGTGCAGTTAAAACCAGGCTCCCTCTGTCTACATGCACAAGATTGGGATACATCCCAGCCACTAAGGCAGCTTTAACTACAGCCCAGTTTTCAGAGTTAGCATTAACATCTCTAATATCAGCTCCTCCTCTGGCTCTAACAAAACCTGAAGAAAGAGGTCAAAACTGTGTTATATTTGCTTGTATTTAAGATCTACTTCTTTGTTTCTCTAAAGGAATTTGGAAGAAAAAAAAGTTAAATAAACTACAAATTAGTTGCATTTTTCACAACTGCCAACATTAACAGCACCAAGAAGAAACCCTTACACTGAAATCCTTCCTGGTAAGGGGTTTCATACTAACGTAGAATAGAATTACTTTTTACAATACTTCTTTACTTAACAGAACATTAGAAATTGTGTAATTTAAGTTTACTTGTAACTTGCCTACAACTTAGCATGAGTGGGCCCTGCTCAAAACCTACTCTAGGTGAACTTTAAATGAACTGTTTGTTAACATGAACAGCTAAGCAGAGGAAGAAACGGAGAAAGACAGGACACCTTCAGATAAAGGATGAGACTTTGGAGGGCCCCAAGGCTGGCTTAAGCTGGAATATAAGAGGAGGTAACGGTTTGCCCACAATGAGGTGGCAGAAGACCCCAGATCATAAACTGCCATTGGATCAAGAGGAGTGCGCGAGGCACAAGCAGGCCACATGAAGATCAGGCACACTGACAGTAAGGGTATAACAGCCCAGGGATTTCTTTATTCAGGACACTCTCCAGGGATATCCGGCTTGAGCTGAAATTAACTGCCTCAGAACCTAGTGTCTGAACTCATTTTAACAACTGCCCCAGGAAAAAATTTGCTGGAACATAAAAACCCAAGGAAACATGTCTCACACTGCAAGACAGCAGGATGTTGAACAACCAGGGTGCTTTCAGTTATGCCAGCTGTTTCCCAGCCACATTTTCTCATCCTAGCATCTCCCCCAGGCCCAGCATGTATATGTACTGGTGTTTTTCAACTTTAGAAAGGAAAATGACAAGTGAACACTATTCTCCTTACAATTTGTATGCACTTAACTCTGAAATTATGTTAGAACTTTTTCCAACCTATTTACCTGAGGCTCTAAGCTGGCCAAGCAACTGTGTTCTCATTCCTACAATGATTTGCATTGTGGCTTGAGACAGGAAGTTCTTTTCACAGAAGGCTCTCTCCCAGCCATCACTGCGTGCCTTCTGCCACGCCTGTAAAGAATAATTTTTTAACATTTGCCTATTAATTTAAATATCTACGATTAAAAAATGCATAGTTCTAAAAATTACATTTAGATCAATAAAATTAACCAAAGTAAGAGTATCAAACATACTGCTAGATTTTTTTTCGCCATTCCCTAACCTAAATATAATGATAGTGGTGTTATTTTAAGTTCATTATGTCATTATAGAGACCATTATGTCACGATGGCTATTTTAAGTTACCTATGAAGCAGGATATAAAGCAGCATCTTGCCAGAACTTTCAAAATTTAACCAGGTTTGAAAAGATCAGACAAAATGTGTTCCCTCAGAAACCTGTGAGTCCAATATACAAGAAAGCCACAGTCTACCATTCTACACCCAGCTTGGCTGGTAAGTCATTTACTCCAATGCGTGACCTCCTGAGAACAGTCCTCGTTCTGAAAGGATACCTGAAAAGCCCTGAGAAGCACCATGTGGTCGCTGAAGGTTCCCGCAGTAAAACGCTTCCTACACAGCATGACTGCACGCTTTTGAGAGGCCAGCGTGGGGAGCACGAAAGGGTCTCGGTAGGCAAGAGCACAAGCAATGGTAAGAACAGGATCCAGGCACTTCAAAACAACGGCGCACAACACCATTTTACCAAGGTGTGGCTCCACTGGCAATTCAGTGAGATGATAGCCAAGTTCAGTGAGATCTTCCCAAGGGTCCATGGCATCTATAGTCTGTTTAAAAAAAGAAAAAATCCGGGGATATAGGGACAAGGGGAACGAGAGGAAAGGGGACGAAATTAATTTACAATGAAAGCAGAAAGGATACGAATATTGGATATTACCTAGACTTGCTCCCAAACACTAAAGAAGCAAGTCAAACTAGTTTCAGTTCAAGACAAGATTTTACAGTAGTCCCTTTCCTTAACATGGAAAAATACATAAACACACACACACACACAAAATGAAAACAAACAAAAATTCGAAGCATCCCTAAGTAACTAAACAAGATTTTCAATACAATTAAAAGTCAGTAAGATATGTTACCACACCACAAATACCGATTAAACACAATTCCCATCTAAATGTATTTCTCTGCTGACCTTGAGCATTTGCAGAGCATTTTTCACGATTAAAGCTGGTGGAGGATCAGGAGCTTTCATAAGAAAGTCAACAACTGGACAATTAATTGGAGCCAGAAGTTTTGTGTGTAAACAAAGTTCCTGCAAGTTAAAAAGAAAAAAAATACTACTAAGTTTTGGGAAAAAAGAAATACATACACACCTTTTTGTAGTTATTAGTATGGTCTGATGATACTACATTTTTTAAAAGTTATAACTTCTAAGTGAACACACACCTGAAGTGGCATTCTTAGAAGTTCTGGAGTCTGAAATTCCAACATATTCTCGAATCGGAGCCTACTGAAGAGACGAAAACAGACTCCAGGCTGACAGCGCCCAGCCCTGGAAAATAAAATATGGGAAGCTGTGAAAATTAGAATTTCTTTTTTTAACAAAACCCAACCAAATGAAAAACAACTCACACAGACTTAGAATGCAAATGCAGAAGAAAGACTAAGTCTAATTTTGTTGTTAAGAGGAAGTCCCACATACGAATTAAAAGAGTTTTCCAGTACATTAATTATTTTTGACAGTATGAAAATTTATATAATTTTATTATAAAAAATTAATTTTAATAATTATTATAATTTTAACCCTACACTGAAAAATCTGGAGAAAAAAAAGTGAGACCTATCTAAATAAAATTATATCATTTTTTTGCTAACTTGAGATCAATCCAAATGTCAGCCATCTTGTGCCATAAGGAATGTAAGCTGCAAACTTAATTTCTTCCTCTTCACATTCCCCTGTTAGAAGTTGCTCTAGATGTAAATGGTAGAATGAAGACCATATAACATGTGAATGAAGGAACAGAGACAGCAAATGCTCACAATTTATGCTCAAAAACCTAGAGGATAATGACAGTATCATGTCTCCAAACAGGCATTTGTTGCTATATACATACATAACTTCTCAACCCTCACTCATTTTGCTGAGAAGAGTATGGTCATGGCCTGTTAAGCCATGAATACTTTGCAGATGGTCAATAAGGAATCACTGTTCAATGTCACTTCTAAAGAAGGGATGCCAGGGTATCAATTAAAAAACTAGCAGTAGGCAGTCCTTTGCCCACAGACAAGTTACTGCGGCTGTTGGTGCTACACGGCAGAAAGAGGAAAAGTTCATGAGAGAACAACAACCTAGACCTAATGTAAGATCTGGGACATTCCTCAGTGCCACTTTTCTATATCTTGGCAAATTACTCCAAGAAAATACATGCTGACTCCTAATTTACTACAGGGAAGAAGTACTAGCCATTGTTCAACATGATACTGGACTAGGCTAGAAACATTACCCAGTGTGGCTGCTATAGGTTTGTACTTTACTCTTAACATACGGGAGGGTGGACATCTGCAAAATAAAAATCAGTATGAAGCATTTATTACCTGCCTTTTCGCTGGATAGCACTGGCTTTTGAAATCCACACCATTTTTAGCATTGTAACACAACTCAGTGCATCAAAAGACTTCTGTAAAAACAGTGCAAGGAACATAAAAGCACGATTAAACATGATACATGAAATAAAAGTTATTAATGAGCTTTTAACAGAAGTTCTTTAAAAAACAGAAAAAATAATTTGAACAAACACCAGCAGCTTCTGGCACAAAGGTATGCTCTGAAGTACTTCCTTTCAATTGAATTTACGATAATTGTTTTGCATTATCTTTGTGCCACAGTTTCCTAAATGGAAGTTTTCTAGTCAGTAGGTAATTGTGAGTCAATAAAAGCTATGGACAGTATTTTGAATTATCACAAATCAGCAAAAAATATGTTTTTGTATTGGTTAAAGTTTTCTTCTTTGTCTCACTTGGAAATTACATCCTTGTTTTCTTAAATTTGACGCAAAGTTACCAAGAAATTGTATTACCATGAGAACTTTAGAAATTTGGCATGTATCTCCCCTATGAAATCCATCTTCATTTTCAAAGACATATAAAAGGTCTTAAACTACCTCATTATATTATCTCACTTTTCCTTCACAAGTAATTCGGGAATGGGCATTCAACAGATCAGAAACAATACTTAATGGATTTGGTTTGGACATGACACAACAGTAGGACAATGGGAACTCCCAGTGCTCTCTTAAGTCTCAGGAAGATGGTGGTCTAGACAGATGGACTTGTTTTAAAAAAACTAACAGAAATTGTAAATAAATTTTAAAAAAAGATATATCAGTATTTCAATCACAATAGTTTTTGGAAGGTTTACTAACAGCTAACTATTTATAGTATTTGTCATAAAACAAGTGTCAAAACTTCTCAGTGATCTTTGTTACTTCACACGCACTAGCTCTCAGCCTACTATAAAAAAATAGTACTCTAAAATTTACTTATTATGTATTATGGAATAAGACTAGGAAGTTTACTTGCCACAGAAAGTTTTACCCAATCATACCTCTTTCACTTTGCCTGAGTCAATAACGAATACAACATCATTGACTGTTATGCTGGTTTCTGCAATATTTGTAGAAAGAATCTGCAAATAAAACAATAACCAAAACTCTAGTTAAAAGCAAAGAAAAAATAGAGTAATATAATATCTGATGAAGTCCTCTAAAACTTACTATTTTGCGCACGCCAGGAGGCGAACTTTTAAGCACTTTCTTCTGATCCAAAGTCTGCATATTTGAATGAAGCATGAAAACCTGATATCTAATGCAAGAAAAAGAGCACATTTAAGTATTTTTAAAAGAAGCAATGAAAATCTCAACCATAGGAACTAGAGATTTTACCTGTGAGCGTTGTCAGCAAATCTTCTGTCATCAAAAAGAATTTGGTCCCTCAGGCTAACTATCTCATCATATCCAGGAAG
>VZTF01001850.1:2473677-2506360 GCA_013397755.1 Cnemophilus loriae | reverse complement strand
TTTTCCCCCTTCTTTTCCTTTTTTTTTTTTTTTTTTTTTTTTTTTTTGAGTTTAAATCCCACTGAAGCTCGGAGGTTTGTGCCTTTCCTGGTCCCTTCCAGCCCCAGGTGTCCCTGGCGAGCCAGGCCAGCAAGCACCTTGTTTACAGGGTGTTCCTGATGCTGAGCCACCACGGCTGCTCTTTGGAGAGGTGACAGAGGTGGCATGTGCCTCGGCAGGGCGGAGAAAATGCCCTGCACGTTAATCCAGGGATCAGTCTCAAGGAACGTTGCCCTTCCAGGAAAAACAGGCAGCTGTGGTCACCGTCCAGCCACCGAGCTGCGGGGTTTTGCCGTGGGCTCTGCCCCATCCCGAGCTTCTGGAGCGGTACCAGGAGCTCAGGGAGGCCGTGGGGGAGTTGGCATCACCCCGACAGGGTCAGCACACACCCCAGCCAGCTCAGACTTAGGCAGTGTGGAAAATACCCTGTGCTGAGCAGCCCCAGACCAGGCTGAGAGGCGGAGAAAGCAGCTGGGGAGCCGAGGAGGGTGAAGGAGGGAGGTTTTCTGGGAGCAGGGATGGAGCAGCAGCACGATAGGAGAGGGTCACCGAGCAGCACAGCGGAGGGCACTTTCCTAACACTGCTTTCTCCAGAAATAACCCCCTTCCCCAGACACTCTGGAGGCTCCTCTGGCCTTGCGCTGGCCCCAGCCTGTTAATGTTTAACCCCTGGACAGGGACAGCGTGTTGCAGCCAGCAGGGACGTGGTGTCAGCCTGTGGGGACAGCAGTGGGTGGCTGGGCACACACGAGGTCACCTCCCCACACCGTGGCATCCCCATGGCCTCGTGTCAGCAGCAGCCCCTGGCTCCTAAACCTGCTCCCTAAACCCCAGGGCTCAGAGGGAAGTGGCTTTGCCAGGGAAGAGTTCAGCTGGGAAAGGGGCTGCAGGGGCTGTGGGACCTGGGATTCCTTGGCTTCGCTGGGGGTGAAAGGGGGAGGATGCTGGGTCAGCCTCCCTGTGAAGCTCAAAGCTCGGCAGGCAGAGCCTTGGGGTGGTGCACGATGTGAACTCTGTGTGTTTGCACACACCGAGCCCCTTTTCCCCCAGGAACATCATCCTCAGGAGCCCAAGCAGGCCCAGGCCTTCCAGGTGTGGTTAGTGCCATGTTTTAGGGCGAGCTCTGGCGTGGTGGGGGAAAAAAACCCACGGCTTCCTTGTAGGCAAACAGAGCTTGACTTTATTGCCTTTAAAGTGCAACCAGCACAAACAGTGGCAAAAGTGCAAACACTGATAATGCTCGGAACATTCTGAGCTGTGCAAACAAGCTGGAGGTGGGGGAGTGTGTCGAAATGAAGGGGTGAGAAGGCCGGGAGGAGGAGAGGTCCCTGCCCCAGCAGCCCCCCAGACCCCTCATTCCCTTTCCCGAGGTGCCCCAGGCAGGGATGCTGACTCTGAGCTGGGGTGAGAGCAGCCTCAGGGTGAGGAGGGCTGAGTGGGAGCCTCACAGAGCACAAACCCTCACCGAGATGGGATGCAGATGTTGTTACAACATTTTTATCCCCAGCCCCGGGCTGTGCCTGCCCTGGCAGAAGGAAGAGCTCCAGAGCCATCCCCCAGAGCCGCTGGGACAAAGCAGAGCCATGCATCCCTTGCCTGGTGGCTGCCCACACAGAACATCCCACCCTGTTTCAGATGCCTTGTGGTGCTCAAAATGCTGCCCCTGCCTTGCTTTATTCCTTTTTTCCCCTATCCCACCTCCTTTTAGCTGCATTACACACACCTGGAGCCTCTTGAGCCTTGCCCAGCGTTTTCTGTCCCACCCAGCTCTCCTCCAGGTGATGAGCCAGAGGTGGCTGCTGTATATCCCAGCTTTCCTGGTGGCACAAATCCCTCTTTCCCACCACTCCGAGCCCCTCAGGGCACATTTTGCCCTGGATAGGGGAGGATGATGCACAGGAGGCTCAGTTCTGGCAGAGGTGAGACAGTTTACAGGGAGCCAGAGCACCGGTGCCACAGGGAGGGACTAAAATCCAGCTCCTCAGGAGACATTTTAGGCTCCTGCCTCCTATTCCTTAGGATTACCAACCAGGCTGGGAAAAGCAGGCCACTTCAAGATGGATGAAAAGAAGAAAAAGATCACTGGAGAATCAGGCAGAGTGCAGGGACCTCAGCCCTTCTCTTGTCTCCGTCCCTCTTGATCCCAAAACACCAGAGAATCCTCGCAGGCTGGTTTTGCTGGCAGGCTGGGAGGGGAAGAGGTGCCTCGAGTCAGGGCAGCCCCATCTCAATGCTCCAGCTGATGAATTCCCACCAGATGGGAATTTTGGGAAACCAGGGACCCAACAAGCCTTTCCCTCACTACTTGAGATCGAGCCAACCTCCAGCACTGGCGCTTGTTTTCATACGGCCAGGAAGACCAGAATATTGGCAGGAATTAATGTCCTTGCCAGACCTACCCAAAACCAGCCAGTTCAGCATGTTACTGAGGGTTGGGACAGGCAAACAAAATGAGGATCCACTCGCTTTTGTAAGGCTTGGGAAAACAGGCTGGAGTACAGTACATAATGTAACAAAAATGAGACATACTGGGCTGAGTTCAGTTGCTTTGGGACAAAGTGATCTGGTTTTCAATTTTTTTTATAAAGCCAAAGCTTCCTTTACTTTTGCTTCTAGTTCTGCCAAGTCTCTTGTGAGTGAAGTTTTGGGGATTTTCCCAGCTGGACTCCAAGTCTGGTAGGAGAGGCCAGGAGTGCCTGCAGCGCCCGGTCTGGGAGCAGACAAGTGACACACATCAGATGTGACACCTGGGCTAGCGCTGGCCCAGTGTGGCTTGTGGATATAACCAAGGCTGGAGGCCAAAAGCAGTAAGGGATTAGAGGAAAACAGGAGTTTTCTCAGGCATGTGCTGGGTGCTGTTGAATGGCTTCAGCTTGACAGAGGGCAGGGTTAGATGGGATATTGGGAAGCAATCCTTCCCTGTGAGGGTGGGGAGGCCCTGGCACAGGTTGCCCAGAGAAGCTGTGGCTGCCCCATCCTTGGAAGTGTCCAAGGCCAGGTTGGACAGGGCTTGGAGCACCCTGCCATAGTGGAAGGTGTCCCTATCCATGGCAGGAGGTGGAACTGGATGATCTTTACTGTCCCTTCCAACCCAAACCATTCCATGGCACGTGGGCAATGCTCCCACGAGAGGGACATTCAAGGAAGACACCAGACAAACCTCGATGCTCCCAGTTTTTTGGAGCAAGCTTTTATTCCCAAACGAGCTCCTTCTCTCCTGCTGCTCACCCCAAACACTTTCCTTCCAAAAAATCACCATGAGCATCACACGAGCCCCAGGAGCCCCATTTCCCCCCAGCCCTGCCCCGCAGGCCGCCAGGAGCAGCTGTACCTCACCTGCGGGGTGCTGGAAGCTGTCAGGCCTAAAATGCTCACAGCTCCCCAGGGAGCAGCAAAGCTATTTTAGAGGCTTCAAAATTGCAGCAGCCGAAATTATTTCCTGCAGCCTGCATTAAGTTATTTAAGCATCTATCTGGCTGTGCAGGTACAAAAGCAGCTCGCTCATAAAAAATGTTTTTCCCTGGTAATTTTCTTCAGTTTTCCCACAGCCACGGTTTTCTCTGTGCTGCTGGGATTTGGGGAAGTAAGCTGCTTTTGGTGAGCGTGTGCGGGGTGGGACGGGATGGCACCCAGGCCACCACGACGTCCCTGGAGCGCTCGGGATTCATCCGCGGGGCCGCGGGGAGGAGCAGCCGGGTCGGTGCCCTCCCCAGCAGGCAGCCCGTGTCCCAGCCCGTGTCCCAGCCCGTGTCCCAGCCTTACGCCAGGGTCAGGCGCCCCACATCACGCGCCGGAGCATCGCCACCGACTGGCACTTCACAGCTGCTTTGAGGTGCTGCCAGGGACTGCAGGTCGCGCCTGCCAACAAATCACAGGCATTGTGCTCCGTGGCTCCCCCCTTTCTCCCCGTTAATGGCCCCTTTCTGTCCCCAGGGAACGTGATTCTGCATCATCCCATCCCTCTGTGAACCCCAGCTCTGCTCCGGGCTGGCTGCCTGTGCCCACCACGGGCCATGTCCCAGCTGGGGCTCTCCGTGCTGGCTTTGCAAGAAGTGGTCGAGTCCCACCCCATCCTCCCAAAAAAATCACTGTAATGCGTGGTGAAATCAGGAAAATCCCCACCACCACAGCAGCTATAACTCAAGACACCAAAAATGGGGTTTATCCCCCAGTTGTTGCTGCCTCGCTCTGCCTCATAGTGGTACCCGGAGCAGTGGCACACAGCAGTTGGCACCCCAAACCCAGGGGCTGGAGCAGGTGGGGGTTTGGAAGCTCTCCGGGAACACATGAGCCACCGAGCCAAGCTGTTGTTCTCATTTGTTATTCAGCGTTAAGGAAATCTGCGCCCCTTCGTCCTCCCGGCAGCCTCCCCATCCCGGAGGATAATTGATGCTAACGTCATTTCATTTCGGTCCAGCTGCTGGGCTCGGGAACAGATGTTTTATTGTTCCAAACTGAACACAGGGAACCCAAAAAGAAAAATAAAAAAGGCAACAAAACCCAACCAATTTGTATTTGTGGTGAGGTTAGCGGCGCTTTCCTCTCCCCACAAACGCGAGGAGGCAGAGCAGCATTCCCAGGGAAGACCCAGGCCTCTGGGAAAGCCAAGGTTTATACATCCAATGTCTGATTCTACATCCCCACCTCCAAAATTCTGCCCTGTCCAACAGGCAGGCACTTCCAGCAGAGAATCACTTCCTCAGCGCTGAGCTGTCACCTTCAGGTGGGATGCGCAGGGCTCGCATCCTCCCAGGAGCAGGGATTCACCTGGGTTTTACACAGAGGAGCACAGCACGTGCTCAAGAGCAAAAACACACCTCTCCTCCAAGGAGAAGCCAAAAACAGGTGCAAAAATGTGCCGCTGGCACGTGGATTTTCAGAGCTCGGCCTCTTGTGAAAGAGCTCATGGGTACTGGATGATCTGGAGTGGGAGTGCTGCACTCACAGCCGTGCTGGGAATCTCCCAGGGACACACACACATTTCTTCAGGAGCACGGGATGGAAGGAGGAAGTCCATGACTTGCTCTCCAGCAGATGCAGGACAAGACCTGCAATCACAAGCTGGTCCAGCCGAGCTCTCCACTGCATCCTGCAGCATTCCTGCGAAGCTACCACCAGGCAAGCTGTGGAGCAGGTGGAAAAACCTTCCCCATCTGCCAAAAAGAGAGATGTTTAAAATGAAAAATCATGCTGAGGAGCCAAAAAAGGAGCCCTGAACCTACCCAGCTTAACAGATGTTTAATATTGATTTTCACTTGAGCACTAACAAACCCTCTAGATAAGAACAAAACTCCCGTGCAGAAGAACTGGGAAACACTGGTTTCTCTTTTACAAACTGTGGAGGAGCTACCAGAAGGGCAGGTGAGGTGGGTGGGAGGGATCTAATCCTAAGGAACCCAACTCATGGAATACCCCATTCCCCCTCAGGACACTGCACTGGAGCTGGGACCTGGCACATGGTTTGAAAAGCCCTGGCAGCAGAGTGACCACAGCACCTCGTCTTAAAAAGCTGATGGTGGGGGAAAGCCACTGACTTTTCATGCTTGCAAATAAAACACCTCGACCATGAAGAGCTCTGGGCTCTGCATGAAATCCAGACCTGCTGGGGACTGACACCAGATGTGACTGTCCCCTTGACAAGGACAGTCTGGGGAAGGACTCTGTAGAGGCAAAACACAGCAAGAGGCTGGAGGCGGAAAACACCTCTTGGATCATCCACCCCTTCCCATTCAGCTGGGTGAGCAGCAGGGATAGAGTCAGTGAGTGTCCCCCCACCACCCAGGCCTGGGCACAAGTTGTTCCCACTTCCAAACAACCTCCCTGCATCCCACCTCAGGCCCATAGATGCTTCGTGCCTGCTGGCTCCAGCTTCCCAGCTGGCATGGCATCAGCCCGTGGCCACAGGCGTTAGAGCTCTGAGCAGGCAAGAGGAGATGTTGGAGATGCCATCGCAGCAAGCCAGAAGGATTTGGTGTCCCTGGGGAGCAGCACTGGCCCAGGAGCCACCTCGTTGGCCAGCAGAGTCCCTGGGAGGGCGTGCAGAGAGGTCACTGAAACCTTCAGGGGGTGACATTGCGTGGGGATGTGTAGGGAAGCAAGGAGCTGGCTGTAAACCCAGAGCTGGGTCAGCTATAGGTACAGAGCCCGAGAGGGGATGTCAGAAGGAGATGTCATGGAAAATATTTACTCCCTGAGGTCAGTGCACCCTCGGCTTCTCTTCGGAGGGGACTTTGAACACAGGAGGGCAGACGTTTCCCTTCTGCAGGAAAGGCCGGGGAGAGCAGGCGCTTCCCTCCGCTGGGAAGATGAAAAGCACGAGTGGAAAGTTTTGTGCATGAGGCAAAGGAACTGAGTTATCAGCTGCTGGCCACTCGGTGCTTGCTCTTAGGGGAAACTGCCTGTTTTGGAAAAAAAAGGGGTGGATCTCTGAGGAAAAAGGCCTAGGGGAAAAAAACACCAGAGGGGATGCCCCAGAGCAGGGCCATGGGCTGGCAGTAGGACACAGGGAAGTGCAGGCACGCTCTGGGTTGTGCACAGAGGGGAAAAATCATCCCAAAATTGTGTGATGGCTCAGAAAAAGGACCCCACTCCTCGTGCCTGGCTGTTTCCAGCAATAAAAACAGTGCTTGGCATCCTCTGCTCCTGGAGTTCAGCTCCCTCCCACAGGGATGCTCGTCACAACCTTTGATGTTCGAGGCGAGGTTTGAGTGTTGGTCCTGCTAAATCCCATCAGCGTGTGCATCTCTGGATGAAAGCAATGTGGGATTGATCACTGCTGGGTGCTCGGGCCACCTGAACCGGGTGAGGCCGAGCATTTGGGTGGCTCAAGCAGAGAAAATCATCTCCTAGAAGATCCTCAGAAAAGGCAGATATCTCACACCTCATGAGGCAGAGCTCTCAAATGATGACTCCCAGCACATTTTGCTTGGCCTCATTTCCAGGCAAGCCTCTTGCCTTAAAGCAGGGATCTGATAGTTGCTGCCCTTCCTGGGAATTGCTGGAGAGTTTCTCTCTTTATTTCAGGCTTCGATGATAAATTGATGATTTTCCCCCAAGGCCCCCCAAGGGGACTGTGACTCCATCACCACTCACAAATGGAAGGGGCAGGGGGGGTTTCCAGTGCTGCCAGCAGTGACTCAAGAGGTGGGACTCCAGCCCTCCTGACTCACTCTGTGAGCCCAAGCCCTGGTGAGGTGCTTCCCTTGCGTCACTCGCTCTGGAGATGATGAAGGGACCCAAGCTGTGTTTTCAAGATGTGCTGTGCTGTTTTAAGCCCCCACACATTCTCCTTTTCAAGGTTTTCTCCCCTCCCTTTTCAGCATTTGACTCACCATGTTGCCAACTCATCCCTCCACAGAGCAAGCAGGGTAGGAGTGGCCTTCTCCCCACCCTTCTCCAGTTTGTCCCAGTCTCATCTCAGCATCCCAACACCCTCAGCTCCCTTAGGGTGCCTGTTGTCCCACCAAACAAATTCCTCCTGAGACCACTTACACCAAGAGCCCCCCCGTGCCACCAGTGGGGTCTCCAGCTCGGCACAGCCAGACTCTCCCTCCCCTGGGACTCTTCCAGGAGTGAGAACAGAGGGAAAGCTGTCTCCTGCCCACTGCCTTGCTCTCCCACCCAGATCCTGGCACCCACCCACCCCTCGCCTCAGCCGGGCACTGCAGTGGCCGAGACACTCGAGCTCCAGCTCCGCTGTTGACTCCAGTCCATCCCCGAGGAGAGGGATGGGGATGAGGGCTTGCTGCAGGCTCCAGGGTGGAATTTCACTCACTTCGGTGACCCAGTGCCTGTGGCGCGCTCTAAAAATACAAATAAAGCAGTGGGCGGCCCAAACCCACCCCGTGTCCTGCAGAGGGCTGCTCGGCCAGGCCCTGCCTCCCTGGCTGATAGAAATTAGGCTGAAGGCTGAAAATTAGGGCAGATTTGCTGGAGACCTGGACGTGGGGTCAGGAGCAGGAAGGTTCTGTGTGCCCCTCGCGCTCCCTGCTTTGCTAAGCCAGACCCAGCCAAGCTCATCCTACCTCCCCTGGGTTCTCCCATCCCTCTGACCACCCCGCTGCCCCTCTCATCCTGCTGCAGGCAGGCCAGGCTGGGTGCAGGGGACACAGCCGGGACACAGCCATGGGAATCACATCCTCACCCACCAAGATCATCCCCTCCTCATGGTGTCCTTGTCCTCTGCCACTTCAGACAAGCTCCAAAGTGGCAGCAGGAGCTTTTCTTTCCCATCCCCACCTGCCTGACTTTGTGCTCCACAGCAATGGATTTCACCCCCATTCCTTCCTCCCCTGCTCTCCCCTTCCTCCCTCTTGAGATCATCCATACTCAGTCCCCACATGGATTTCATTAACAGAAACCATCCCTGAGCCTGACACTGGTTTAATTAATGTGACATTTTGTGATTGCGAAACCCCCTTCCCACCCTGCTCCTGTCGCATCTGGGGGCCCTGGCGCTTGCCCTGCCTTCGTCCCCTTGCGTGTCTCCAGCCAGCACGTTCCAGGGACAGGGAGCCAAAGGGGACAGCAGGCAGCAGAGGTCACGGTTCCCCTGCACCCAGCAGCAAACAAGTTCTCCCGGGAGGCAGGGGAGGGGGGCAGAAAGCCCAAGGGAGGTGTATTTTGGTGGGCAGGCGGATTAGGTGCGCTCCCAGGTGGCACAGGGTTATCTGTGAATGGGGGCAGGGTGTCACCCACAGCTCCTGCCACCGCAGGGACGCCGAGCTGGGGAAGGGGAGAGTGAGGGAGAGGTTTGTCCTTCAGCCAAGGGGCTATTCCTGACTTTGGGAGAGGGTTTGGAGCCGGGCTGCACCCGAGGAATATCCACGCACCCTGACATGGAGAAGCTTCCCCGTCCCCAGACTCCCAGTGCAAGCTCCTCCTGCCATTCCCACCCCTCCTGTCCCCTCGCTGGTACCGAGGGACACGCTGTCCCATGAGCTGCCACCCCGGGAAAGCCACCAGGCCAGCGAGGTGCCCGGGCAGGGAGCAGCTGCTGCAGGGACCCGGTTGGGTTACAGGCCAGCGATTGTCTCATGTTTACCAGCTCCCGGCCCCGTATCCCGTGCCGGGAGGATTCCTGGAAGCAGGAGGTGATTTCACACCCCTCCCCGTGCCGCACGAACACGCAGGTGGTGCCAAAAGCACAACTCCTCACTTGACTGCTGCTGATATTTCCCAAGCGGCTGGCTGGGAGCAGCCACCCCCTTCCTTGCTCCCCTCCTCCTCCTCCTCCTCCTCCCCGGCTGATCCTTTCCCTTTTTTAAATTCTCCTTCCCCTCCCCTTGGCTCTAATTTTTCCCATCTCTTAATTTAAAGCCATGCCGGAGATGCTGGAGGTCTCCAGTCTTCCAAGGGGGTGGTTAAATTCTGGGTTTCCTCCGGTCCTGTGCTGTGAGGCTGCTCAGGTGACACCAGAGCCCCAGGCAGCCACTCTGGGGTGGAATAAAGGAATAAAGTCCTGGAGTCCAGACACTCTAAATGGTTTTTGGAACTCTTACCTGTGCAGGGAAGCAGGGTGTGAGTCTGACCATCACCTGCAAACCCAGGCATTAGGACCTTGCTTGCTCCTGCTGCCTTTTCCCAAGCCCTTCCATGCCTCTGACTCCAGCAGGGGAGGGCAGAGGGAAGTGAATCCTTGCAGATTCTGGTCCAAAGTTCTCCTCAGTCCGTGGCAGATGTTCTGAACCGGGATTCCATAAGTGGCATCAAGCAGTGAACCACTCCACGGCCAGGCACAGCCTGGCCCTGTCTTTACAGCCTGGTCTAAATAATTTGTTGTCCCTCCCTTTTGGGAACAGCTTCACCCACAGCTGGGCTTTACCTGGTGCCCCACCTGAATTACCCCCATGACCTCCAGCATCATGTCCAGCACCTCCTCAGGATTCCTGATGTATTTTCTCTCTGATTCACTTTAAATACATCCCTTCCTGAGACAGATTGTTTACATCTTTCAGAGGGTCTTGTGTGTCCAAATCTTTCTATTTTTATTCCGGATTTCTTTTTGAGATAGACTGGAAGCTTTGCCATTAGGGCAAAGGTTTCCCTGCGATATTTTTACGCATTCAGGAAGACAAACTGTAAGATCTAATTTTGCAAAAAGCCCTGAAGCGTTTTGTCAAGACACCTGCACCATTCCTTCGTGGCAAACGAAACAGCTTAAAGCTGCAAGTTCACTTAAACCTCCTGGGCTTTTTTCCTGGTGTGCATTTTTCCCCTGTAAACAAAGAGCCAAACAAAGCACCTTTGCTACCCAGTGGAAAATTCAAATCTGGGCAAAGGGAAAAAAGCTTTGTAAATAAATGGGTGGTTTTGCAAAGGGTCAGGACGAGCGTCCACCCCATGGGGTGGGCTCTGGATATGGGTGGCCAGGAGTGCTGCGTGGAAATGAGAGGAAAGGAGAAAGGGAAGGATGTGAAAAGGACGGCAGGGAAATGCCATGAGCACCCCCCAGTTTCAGGTGACCACTCCCAGTGCTCAGCACTGCTGCCGCATGGTGATGGATCAGCCTTGACACCGTGCGGGGTCTGGATCCCCATCCCACACACGGGAACACCCTGTCCCAGCCTTCCCTGCACAGGGACAGCTTGGGAAGGCCCCCAGGCTGATGTCATGGGGGTGAGTAATCCCAGCACTGGCTTTGGGATGAGGATCCCTCCCTGTGACCTCCTCAGACATCCCCAGCTCCTCTGCGGGCTCCGTCTCTCCGTCACATCCTTGTGCTCATTCCCCCTCCTCCTCCACCAACTCCCTCCCACCTTCCTTTATATCATGGAAGCCCTGGCAAAACCCCAATTAGCAGCCGGGCCCCTGTCAGCACCTATTATCTCCTGTGCTGGCCGTGTCCTTAGTGAGCTGCTTCAAAATAAAGGCAGAAGGACGTGGCCCATGGGCAGGAGGAATTTTCCACTGGGTGGGTACAGCCAGCCTGGGTCACGGGATGCAGTGCCCTGGCTTGCATCACCCACCAGCAGCCTGAGAGGCAGCTGTGCCCGTGGGCAGCCCCTTCCTGTGCTGCCCAAATCCCAAAAGAGGCACCTCTCGGTTGAACCTGAAACACCCCCACCTCATTCCGAAGGGGAAAGGCTTCAATCTCCAGATTCATCCCACAGGGACAGCAGCTCCCTTCAGGCTCACCCAGCATGACCTTGGCACGAGGCTTCGTGCATGAGGTGGTTCCATGAGGTGGACAGGGGACAGGAGTGAGCAGGGGATGTGTCCCCGTCCCACCAAGCTGCCTGCAGGGATTTTAACAGAGTCCAGCCCCGCTGGTGATGCTCAGGAGGAAATGATGAGGAACAAGAGGTGCTTGAGGAGGAGAAGATGGGGACTGAGGGTTCCTTGAGGATGCAGACACATCCGAGAGGGAGGGCATCCTCACCGTTGCTGGAGGGGCACTTCCTCCCCACAGCACAGAGCACTCTCAAGCTGTTTCAAACCAGCTGAACAGCTGGCAGGGCATTCAAACTGCTTCCTTCAGCCAGAGGCAGGGAGATCCAGAGGGTCTCCAGGGGAAAAATCCACTGTCCACTCCTCTCCTGGCAGCCACCAGCTGTCTCCAGCTCCCTGCCACTGCACATCTGGAAGGGAGGCATCAGGAAGGAACACACCGGGCACTTCCCCTCCGCACATCTGGGAATTGAGAGCGCTGCTGCATTGTGCTGGGGCAGGGAGGGTTTTGCTGGTGTTATTATTCCAAGCTGGCCCAGAGTCCAAGGGAAACAAAAGCTTCTTCCTTGCCAAAGGGAGGGCTGGCTGGAGGCAGCCACAGGAGACGAGGGCTGGGCTATTCCCTGGGCTCCTAAACGCTGCATTTTGGTGTTTAAATTTAGCCCTAGATTGAAGTTGTGCAGACATGAGCCCTTCTGGAGAGCCAGCATCAACATGAGCTTCATGTGTGCCCTTCCTTCCCTGCAAGCTCCAGCCCCCAGATGTGCTCCACGGGGCAGATTCCTGACAGAGAAACACCCCAGAGTGCTCCGGAGAGCAGCGATGGCTGGGCAAGGCAGCCTGGATGGAACAACACCCTCTTTTGGCCATCCAAACTGCAGACAAAGGAAGATGCTTGCAAGTTTTTCTCTCCTCGTTAAGAAGATGACAAAGACAAATTTCCCCGCAGTGAGAGAGATGTCAGATGTTGAGAGCCCTGGCCATGCCCTGTGTCACCTGCTTCTTTCCTGGGGCACAGAAGGTCCTTGTGGCTTTTGGCCTCTCGTGCCTTGGGGTGCCAGTCCTCGCCAGGGAAGGGAGCCAAGCCCTCGGTTCCATTTCACCACCAGGATCCATCACCCCCACCTCACTGCAGAGCACAGCAAACGGCCTCTAGGAAAAAAGCCACGCTCGCAGCACAGGCACTGGGTTTTTACCTCCCAAATCCATAACTGAAAGGTTCCAGACAGAAGCTCTTTCCATGATGCTTGATCACACCATCTAGGAGGCTGGGCATGATCCAGAACCTGCCAAAAGCTGTCACCCCCCCCTGCTGCTGAGCTCTGTGGCCTCTGGAGTTAAAGTGGGCAAATGAGGAATCAGGAGGAAAGCTGTTTATTTGCTGCAGCTCTGCGAACAATTCGTGTGGCCTTGTCCTCTGGATGAACCTGGTTTGATAAGGATCCTATTCATATTCCAGTGATTCCTGAAGAACAGAAAGTTGAGTGCAAGTGAGTCATCCTGCTCTTGTCCTGCGAGGGAAATGTGTCTGCTGGCTCAGACCCCTGGGAAAAGAGAGGTGCTCCAAGCTTCCAGGGCTTTTCTGAACAAATCCTGTGTTGTGTTAAAAGTACCCTGTAAAGAAGGTGGAAGGGAGAGGGGTGGTGGGGAATCACTGGCTGAAGAGACAACCTGGCATTCCAAGGGCACCAAAGGATGGGAATATCACACTAGATCTTTAGGATGAACGGCAAAAAAATTTGCGATTCTTTTATGCAGGGGGTAGTAGAATTAATGAAAACAGCTGAACACCCAATTTCACGGCTTATTAAAATCCTGGGGAAGATGATCCTCTCTCTGCACACAGCTCCCTAGGGATGTTTCACTGCTCTTGGGAGAGTTCAAATGCTATGGAGACGCACAGAAAGCTTTGGGCACAGCGGGAAACACAAAGGTAGCTTTGGCTGGGGTATTTCACCCTTCTTTTTTCCTAAGTGCTAATTCAGATTGGAAGACAAATACATAACGTTAATGGAAATGCTTGCTCCTCTCCTGGAAAGGGAGCTGCAAGCCCACACAGCCATGCACAAGCTGGGAAGAGCAGAAATGCAGCCAGCTTTGTGCTGGAAAGCTTTTCCCATGACAAAGACAACCCGGTGCCAGTGCTAGGAGAATTAGAAAGCTTTTGTGAGTGGCTTAAAAAACCTGCTTAAGCACAGGTTTTGCAAAGCCTGTGGCTCATCGAGGAAGAGGGGTAGAAGGAAGACACTGCCTGCTGCACAAGAGAACCATGACACAGATATAATCAAGCTTGGCTGCTCTGCTGAAGCTTTGAGTGATCCTGAGGATCTGGGGAATGCAGGTCAGCTCGATTCACATCAACTCAGTGGCTCCTACAATCCCCATCTTTTCCTTTGCAAGTGCTTTTCCGCTCAGCCACTTTCATTCCCTCTCCTCCCTGACCACTCAGTGCTGCCAGAAATGCTCACACCTGCAGACTGAAAAGCGATTCTGCTCCAAAAAGCAGCTCTGGAAGAGTTGGAGGGGGTTTGATCTCCATGACCTGCAGAAACTGAGCCCACGGCTGTGTCAGCTCTGCAGTGCTACTGAGGGATAATTGGGAATGCTGCCACCAAAGATGGATGCTCAGGTGGGAAACACATCCAAGCTTCATTGGGATTTTTCCTTGTAGAGACTGCACCAAGCCTGCCAGAGGTCAAGAAGCATTTGGGCAACACTCAGGCGTGGGGTGGGATTTTTGGGCTGTCCTGTGCAGGGACAGGAGTTGGACTCGCTGATCCTCGTGGGTCGCTTCCGACTCAGGATATTCTGTGACTCTGTGTTTCCCCAGGATGGGCTGTGCTTGGAGAGGAACTTGATGGTCGAACCCCTCTGATAAACCCAAAAGGAGAATCAGCAAGCTGTAAGCATAACAAGAACAGTTTGCAGTTTTTATTGCCCCAAATCACGTCTTTGCTTTTGTTTTGCAGGAACCCCTGGTATTTCTGCAAAGACTTACTTGATAGGAAAAGGAAAGCATCGCTGGGCTCGAGCTCTGTTCTGCAGCTGTGAAGTGCCACCCCCTCTCACTTCTGCGTGTTTATACAAATACACACGACACCTCGCTGGGTTTGTGCCACCCTGTTGATTTCCAGGCAGGTCTTCATGAGAACAGCCCTCCCTGGGTGCCCTCTGCTTTCACAAGTGCCCGAGAACTTTCTAAACAACTCACAGAAACCAGGGAAAATGTAACTGAAAGGAGCAAAAGCAATCAGCTGGGGGAAAAAAAATAAAATCTCACACACACACACACACACACACGCCTCGAGCTCTTCCCGTGGGGAAGGGGAGGCAGAAAGCCAACACCGGCCTCAACACTGACTGTGTCCCATCCGTGGGGATGCTGCTTGGGAAGCTGGGAGGGCAATCCAGCACTGCCTGCTGCCTCCAATCACACCGCTGGCAGCTCTCGTTGCTATGGCCCTCAGGTCTGAAACTTTGGAAATTAGGTAAAAGGTCTAAACACGAAGCTTTTTTTTTTTTTTTTTGCCTCCTCCTCCCCCTCCGCAATGGTGCCCCTTGCCTAGCACAATCCCTCTTCCTGCTGAGCCCGAGGAGGAAAGCAGCTGGGATGAAGAATTAACTCTCACAGTCCCAGAGGTTTTCCAGTCGGGAGCAGCGATGTGAGATCCCAGGGGAGGGGGGAATGTGCCAGCAGATCGTGATTCCCACCTGCCCTGCGGCGATGAAACACGTGGAGGGATTCGTCCTCTCCTGCCCCAGCAAGGGCATGGATTGGAAGTGGGTTTCATGCTGGTGTAACAAGCAGCTGGGAAGTCCCAGAGGATGGGATTCTTCCATTCCCTGGGCAGAATTTGGCATTTTTAAGGGTGAATGCCCAGAGACATCCATCTCCTCCCATTCCAGAGCAGAAGATACAGCACCAACATCCCCAGACGTGGATCCCCGAGCTTTCCCTTCATCCCGGCGAGGGGGTGGCTCTGCACGGCAGAGGTTGGTTTGGCACAGGCATCTCTGGCCGGGAGAGGTGACGCTGAGCTGGCACTGTCCCCACCCACCAGGGGCCCCCGCAGTGCCACTTGCCCTGTTCCTGGAGGAATCCAGCCTGTGCCCGCTCGCTCCGTGCCACACGGCCATTCCTGCACCCTCCTGCCCACCAGGGCCACCCCAGGTGTACCTCGGTGAGCGTCCCCAGCACGCCGAGGTGGGCTGGGAGCACTTTCAGGAGTTACCCCATCCGAGCCCCTTTATGCTGCTGCCAGGAAAGATGTTGCTTTTCCAGGTGAGAGAGAGCAGCTGCCCCAAATTCCAGCTCCGGGAAGCTCTTGGCTGCTCCGCCAGCCGCCCCCAGACCTCGGTAGCGAGCCAGGCACCTCGCTGGCACGGGGCCAGCTCTGCAGGGCAAGGGAACAGCCACAAAGGTGGCTTTGTTCCTCGTGCCTGCTCGCTGCTTCACCCCAGCCCTGCTGTGACACCTACGAGGTGGAGTCGCCTTTGCACAAAAAGCCTCCAGCAGCGTTTCCCAGATGCTGCATCACCATGGCTGGATCGGGTTCATCTCTGCCAGTGTCCCTGGAACCCACCTCCCACCCGGTAGCGTGGGGTGAGGAGATGTGGAAAGCACCTCACCACATCTTCTCTTTCAGAATCTCAGAATCTTTCAGCCTTGTTTACGCAGGAAAGTCAAGGTGGATAAACTGCAGGTGCCGAGTCCTTAAAGTTTGTGGGGAAGGGAATTCTTCTCTAGCAGAACAGCTGGGGAAACCCCAAAGAGATGCTGGCCCAAATCCACCTCAGGTTTGAGACAGAGCAAGAAGTCTCCAAACCAGGGCTGGCCAGGAGCAGAGCCAGCTCTCATTGCTGCTTTGAAGCTGGCCACATCTCCGCTCACATATTTCTTGTTTCCTTTCCCTTGTGCTAGCAGGTGAACTGTTTGTTTCCCAGTGATCCCAGTGTCCTAACAATGTTTTACTTCTCGTGACAAACACTGCCTTGCCCATCACCCAAAACCAGCCCAGCAGCCACTGCTACAATCCTTCTTCCTGCAGATCATCTCATGGACAAATGAATCTCCATTTGGCACAGCAGCTACATTTAGGGACAGCAAAATATGACCACTTTTAGAATATCATCCTGTTCTTCGTTCATGCTTTCAACTCCCTGCTTAGAAAAAGCCCACCTGGGGGAAAAAAAAATGCTCTTGGATATCAAACACCTGCAGCTCCTATAAAACATCAGCTGGAGCCATAGAAAAGGAAAGTAGAGCCTGTCTGAGGAGGAATTTGCTGCCTGAGTCTCACTTGGCTGCTCCCAGCACTGCTGGGTGGTTTGGGCACAGTGAGCTGGGCTGGGATGGAAGCTCAAGTCTGTCCTACCAGGGCAGCCCAGCTCCTGCCCATCCCCATCCCTGTCCCAGGAGAGCAGCAGGAGCCAAGCCAGGATCCACCAGGGTCATCCACCACGTGGCTGTTAGATCCCAGGCTTCTCTGGCACTCTGGGAATAGCAAGAACCGTTTTCCCTGCAAACTGTTTTGGATCCCAGTGTATTTGGGGACGCTAAAAACGTGCACCCTGTGCCTCGCTTCTGCTTCTAAATACAGAGCTGCTGTGCAGCACCATGTTCTGCCTCACCACCTGCTACACGGCGCCAGATTCAACAAAAATGCCAAAAAACAACCCCCAAAAAACCAAACCTGAAGGGCACGAGCTTGCTGTGGCACAGTGTGCCCTGTGGGACTGATTTCTGGGATGGCAGTGGGAAGCAGGGGGTGGGCAAAATAATGTCTCTCCCAATCCCTGCCAGGGGAAAGAGTTGGGAACGAGTAAAAATTAATGAGGTGTCTTCCCCTCCTCCCATTCTGTCTTGGGTTTAATGGTTGGAAAGCAATCAGCAGATGTCAACACTGCTGGAAAAGCAGATCGGAGTCATGAGGCCAGCACACCCAAATGAACCTGGGGATGGAGTAGAAACGTGCAGGACAATAAACCCTGGGCAGCTCCTGGGTGACAGCAACCAAATCAGGCAGCAAAAGCCATCCAGGGGCATAATTTATTCCATGCCTTCGTCCCCCTCCCACTGCTGCCGTTTGCTGCTGTGTTGAGGGCACATTCACGTATCTCTGGAGGAGCCACCTCGATCCCTGCAGGTTTGGCAAGCTGGAAACAGCCGGCACAGGTACTGGGAACAGCACGGCCAGGACGGAGGCTTTTGTTTATTCAGTGAGGGGTGGAGGGAGGTGCAAAGCAGGGGGAAGTCACTGATAGTAGCAGGAGGATGGACGTCTGGCAGCAAAGGTCCCCTCAGGACTAAGAACCAGATCTTTGGAGGGGAGAGAAAACAAACAAAAAAAACCCCCACAAAATAAACTAAAAGGAAAATAAATTTTTTAAAAATCAGGGTTTTTTTACAGAGAGAAGTCACATGTTTCCTCATGACTGGAATATAATGAATGGCCCAAAGAAAAATTCCAAGCAAACAGACCAAAACCCTCTCATCTGAGCATATTCTTTGCCTTCCAGCCTTCTCCTGTCCCCAGCATCCCTCTCAACCATCTCCCACGCTGAGCTACCCATTAGCGGGCAAACAGAGCAGAGGGACAGGAGGGTTGAGCGGAGGATCCAGAGCAGATGCGATTCTAATTAATACAACTTTCCTTCCCAAGTCCTTCAGTGCAAAGTTCAGGGGTCTGGCCGAGAGCATGGGCTGGCAGGGGGGTCCCTCTCATCCCGGGGGTCCAGCGGCACAGGGACAGAGCAACGAGTCCTGCCCGTGCCAGGGAGATGGGCCAGCAGTGCCCACGGGCACATCTGCTCCTGCTTCCTTTGCTTCCCATGGCACCGACGTTCAAAACAAGCTGTTCCCGAGCCCGGAGGAAGGGCTGGCACCTGCCCAGAGGTACCTGGCAGAGGGAGGCACAGCGTATCCCACGGGACGAGCACACGGTGCCGAGGACGCTTCCCAGAAGCGCGGGGATGTTTTGGCAGGGCTGGAGCTCTGCTCTTGCAGCGTGCTCAGGCAGAGGGGAGAAACACACACACACACACACACACACACAGAGCTCCAGGTGCCACTGGTTTTTTGGGTTCAGAAGAGGACTGCCCAACAACAAGTGACCCACACGACTAAAATCCCCTCCAGCAGCAGCTGAGCTCCTCATCCTCCTGCTCCCACAGACCCCTGAGCACACAGGACTATTTCACCTCCCCAAAACCCCCCGAAGCCCCAGTCTGGGAGCCTGGTTTGGAATTGCACCACTTTCCCCCAGCCCTAGATCTGGCCCAGCTCTGCTGAGAACACTTGATCTCTCCCCCGAGCGCTGCCAGCTGGGTGAAATACAGCTGCTGCTTCAATAGCGCTCACGGAAAAAAGGCCTGACATTATTCACAACAAAAAGACAAGCATTGCAGTGCTTGCTTTAGATTTCGTGGGAGCAGTTCCCACTGGCTGCATGGGCAGGGGGAGACGAGCAGGGGGGGCTGCTGGATCTCAAAGAGCTCTTTGGGCAGAGCTGTCACAAGCTCCCACCCAAAACATCCCGTTCCACCCGCAGAACCCATGTGGCATCACTGCCGCCCCCCTTTCCCGAACCTTTGCACAGAGGTTCCTGGTTTGCCAAGACCATCTCTTCCAGCAGAAGGTCTTACAAGTTCCATGACTTTCTCCAGCCCAAGACCACCAGCAAGCTCTTAGCAGGACACGGCACGCAGAAGGGCTGGGTTTTGTTTCAGGAGGAACCGTGCAGACTCAGTCCTACCCACCTGCAGGGTCAAACTGGATGGCCAGTTCCTTCCTGAGTGCTTTGGAGCCACCCCTCTGGCTCACAGGAGGGACTTGGAGCTCTTCTGCTGTGGCAGCAGCACCATTCAGGTTGTATTTAACCTCTCCTGTTCTCTGTTGCCTGTATCAGACACCCTCTGTGGCATCCTGGACACTGCCCTGTATCCTGGGATGTTTCTAAGCCATCCTGACCATACACAGAGAGGTCTGAGCAGGGCTGGCCGTGCAGGAGCTCCACAGAGGGCTCTGAGCAGGGTTGGCCGTGCAGGAGCTCCACAATTCCCTCTCTGGTTGCCAACTCTTCTCCCTCCCTGTGAAAACAGAGACCCAGAGGGAGCTCCTCGCTCTGACCAGGGTGTTTCCCTGGCACGGACTGCTGGCACACCACAGTTCCTAGGNGCCGTGCAGGAGCTCCACAGAGGGATCTGAGCAGGGCTGGCCGTGCAGGAGCTCCACAGAGGGATCTGAGCAGGGCTGGCCGTGCAGGAGCTCCACAGAGGGCTCTGAGCAGGGCTGGCCGTGCAGGAGCTCCACAGAGGGCTCTGAGCAGGGTTGGCCGTGCAGGAGCTCCACAATTCCCTCTCTGGTTGCCAACTCTTCTCCCTCCCCGTGAAAACAGAGACCAGAGGGAGCCCCTCACTCTGACCAGGGTGTTTCCCTGGCACGGACTGCTGGCACACCACAGTTCCTAGGATGCTCCTTGGTCCCAGACCACCACCCATGGAGTGTCCCTGACTCCTGGCACGTGGGGCACACCGCCAGCTCTGTGCACAGCCCCAGAATGGTGCAAGGGACAGCCCCTCCAAGACTCCAGGGGTCACCTCCTCCCCCAGCCAGCCTCCATGAGCAGTTTTCTTCATCCTGGCGAGATTACAGATAAAAAACTTCCACACCAAAGCAATCTCTCCTCTAAATGAAATGCTTCCCCACAGGGCTGCAGCCCACGGTGGCAGTGTCACCCACTGATCACTGGCACGGGCCTTTGCCAGGAGGGAAGGCATCCATTTTAAAGTGAAAGCATTTGAAAAAAGCAGATGGAGAACTTGCCAGCAGAGCCAGCCACAAGGAGAGGTGGAAAAGAGGGAGCCAGTTAATCACCCAGCATGTGTTATCTGTCTGGGTGGAAAATGGTCTGAAAATATCTTGTATTTCAGAGCAAGTGCGTAGTTTTTGGTGATTCAGCCACCTGAAGCCTTGGCCTCCAGCTTTCAGATTAAGCCCATCTCTAAGCCCAGCTGTTCCCAGGCAGCTTCCTAAATGGAAATGGAAATGGAATTGGAAATGGCATCTGGACAGCATAGCCCTGGGCACGGCTGTTCCCACCTCAGACTTGGGGGCTTGCTCAGGATCCCCTAAAAACAAAAACACCTGAAGCTTATTTCACTTTTAAGCTTCTTACTCTGAAGTTCATCAGAAAATTACATTCTAGCATTTAAATCAGCCAGTATGCAGTGATTTTAGAGCAGTGCCAAAGGATCATTTGAGGGGTTAAGTTGTGCCTTAACTGAAACTATTTTTTCCTGTTTGCATCAAATCCAGAGTCCAGACACTCTGACAGTACCTTTTAACCCATTAAGCAACTTTTCACACCACTTTCAATGTAATTGTACTTATGAACCAGCCACAGATTAGTCTATAATGTTACCAACAGTATTTAAGCAGAGTAGAAAAGGCACCTGCAACAAGATATTTACAGGTGATAAAAGACTAGAGTGAAAAGGAAAGAAACCATCCTGAACAGTGCAATGAATGACATGGAGAGGTGTTGCACAGATTGGGGTTTGTGGTTGAAGCAAATGGTCCCAGAATTTTTCCAAATACCTGCTGGCCACCAGAATCCAGCTCAGCAGGGCAGGAGGCTCCCATTCCCTTGTTTTTCCAATGTTTTAGGCATTTTGGCCAAGCTCTGGCTCAGGAAAGAGGCGACTGGGCAATTCAGCAGCTGCTCAGCATCTCCACAAGCCACGGATAGGTTCGAGCCGCGCAGCTCTGTGATGAGAAATAACAGCCTAACCCTGGGTCTGATTAATATTTCTCATTTTAACAACATGTTTGGCACTGGGGGAAGCTGCCAGCAAAAACTGTGGAGTCTGGTGCCTCATCCACCCACAGGACATGAAAACAAGGGCACTGCTGCCGCCAGCTTCACCTCAAACCTGCATGGAGGGTGAAGACCTTTCCTTCTGAAGCCACACGGACCATGCCCAGCCAAATGGGGTCCTGAAGGTCATCAATCCCAACTGCAGGGGGTTGAGGCAGCGGGCTGAGGCTGCTGGGGAGCCACCAAACACCCACTGCTGTCCTGCAGGATCTCCAGATCTTTGGTGGGGCAGGAATCACGTCCTACAGATGGGACACTGGCAGGGCAGCCAGTGCTGGGACAGGTGGAGAAGTTGTTGTCCCCAGCGTGACCTCCCCCAGGCTGTGTTCTCCACGCCAGCCTGGCAACCCGCTCTGTTTTGTGGGGCTGGGATTGTGGGAGCTCCCATTTCCCTTTTCCTCCCTCAGCAGCGTTTTTGAGCAAGCGAAAGTGAAGCCAAGGAGGACGGAGAGGTCGGCAAGCAAGGGGAGGAGAGGAGGGTCCCGAGGTGAGCTGTGCACGCCTGGGCCAACCCTCCTCCACAGGGCTTGCTGAGGGGAAACCTGGGCACAACCTGTTGACAAAGGAGAGCAGGGCTCCCGTACAAACAAGCTGGCTCCACCTGGGGCAAGGGATTAGAAAGCTCGGCACAGCCCTCGGATTCCTCTTAGCAAACCAAGTGTGGCTGGAGGCAGGGATTAAACCCAGTGCTGAGGAATGTGGCTCCTTCCCGCTGCGGAGTCCAAGTTGGCACCGCGTCCCCACTCAAGACTCGGCTTACATAATGCAGCTTATGAAAGCAAAATAGCACGGCCATGCCAGCCTGTGGGCAGGCCAGGATGGGAGGAAAAGAAGGAGGAGAAAGACGTTTTTTTGGCTGAGGTAAAGCCTCACTGCACTGCTGCCCCAACGTTGTGCCGTCGCATCATGGAAGGAAAGGAAGGGAGCAGTGAGGGAGAAGGGCCCAGTCCTCCTACAGGACTGAAGAGCTGCAGTCCTAGGTGTTCAGTCTGGGGTCACAGCATGTGGATTTTCCTCCCAGTTGACCTCTCTGACCCTGGGTTTCTCCTCAGTCAAGCAGGTCTCCACTGAGGTCAAGCACTGCAGGTTTTGGGGGGGGCTAACCTGCAAGAAGCACCCAGCCCCAAATCCCATTCCTTCTGAACACAGACACCTCCAGAGGCAGCTTCATCTGACCCACATCATCTCCCTCTGGCAATGGAGCCCCTGGAGATGCCTCAGTGTGGAGAGCAGCAGGATTGTGTCTGCCCAGAGCCCTTCTCCACATGTTCCCATCAGAGGTCATTGCACAAAAAGGAGGAACAGTCCCCAAACGCCCAGCACTGGCTCAGGGTGGAGTCACGAGGATCAGACTGAGATCACCATCCATGAACCAGGCAATTCACCAGTGATATCTTTAGGCATCCAGAGCAGTCATCCCTCAGTGACTGATATCCCCCACAACCTGCACGGCCTCAGGAAAAGCAGATCCTACAAACGGACTGGCCCCTTCAGCAGCAAGCAGAGAGTCAGAGCTCAGTTTGCATCCACACAGGACATACTGAAACTGCAAAGGGGTTGTCAGTCCCAGCTGGAGAGCCTGGAGAACCACTCGTGGGTGGAGGGGCCACTCAGGAGCCAGCCCAGGTCTGACTCTGCATCCAGCTGGCTGGGGAAGCCAGGCAGACCTAAGGAGATCTTCCCTTTCAAGAGCTGCCACTTGTCTCCTAAGCAGCTGTCCTCAGTTTAATCAGTAACTGAACAACTGGGATGAAATCCCAGCTTGGCTGGAGCTGAATTATGGATGTATGTGATGGCAGGAGGCCTCTCCCAGCTCCACCACCTTGCTCTAAGGGGTCACACGAGAAATTACCACACCTGACCTGTCTCCAGCACCCTTCCAGAGCATTCCCTGGCCTCCTTCGAGGGGACAAAGGACCTCCAGCCACTTTTCCCAAGGCTTTTATCAGCTGATGAACTGCAAGTGTAGATCTCAGCTGGGACTCCTCCAGGCCCCACAGCAGAGGAGCTGCAAGAGGCATTTCAAGAGAACAAAGCAGGGCTGCTCTGATAACGGGAGCTTCAAGCCCAAACAGAGGCTCTTGCAGAGCTCTGCAGATCACCCCCTCGGCAGTCAGTGCCTGGCTCCCTCCCTGGGGCCATCCCTTCCCATCCTCCACGGGCAGGAGGAGAGGCAGGACACCCACACGGGCCAGCACCAACACCCCAGGAAAAGGGGAAAACACCGATTTAGAGAAATAAAAACAGCTTCACCCAGCAACAAGAAGTGCCTCTCTTCTCCACCAGGTAAGGGCATCCAAAAGGCAGCTCAGCAAATCCTGACCCAGCTAAGGCTGGCTGATTCCTCCTCTAGATCAGTGTGTCCCACCAGAGGCTGTGCAAGCATGTGAAGGCTGATCTACCAAAAAAAAAAGGTAATCGAGGAAGATCAAACAGCACTAAAAAACTCCCACAAAATAGTAAGGGAAGTGGGATGTGGATACTGGAGCAGTGTCAGGGCACTCTGGGAGTGTGAAAGGGTAGGAGAAATCCAAGCAGCCACACCTGACACACTGGGCTCTGCAGAAAGGGAAAATCCCCAGTGTCCAGGCAATAACTGAGCTGGCACAGCCTGGCACGAAAAGATGCTCCAAGGGTGATCTTGATTAGCTCGTCCAGGCTGTGTTTGAAGGGAGCTGTGGCTAATCTTCTTTTGATTGCCTTCAAATCCAGCTGTGGAGAAAAGCCTGGCGTGTGAGCAGATATATTAATGGGTTAGGGGCAGCCTTGTCTCCTAAGCTGGTGTTTGATTAAAAGGGGAGCACAACCAACAGGCACTTCAAAAAGCTGCTGCTATTTTTGCCTGCTTCATTTGGAGCAGTTCCTGATGCTTGGATGTGCCCAGCAAACCCTTTGGGACCGATCCTTGCTATATCATTATTCACATTTTAAGGATGTGTGAGTACAGAGAAAAGGGATTCGCTTCCTCCTGAGAGGCTCAGATCAAAAGTCAAAATGTTTCCTATGAATACATAAGACATAAATACAGCTTCTGAGGGTTTCAGGCTCAATTTGTAAGAGCCCCATGGCCTTAAGAGGAGGCCTCCCTACCCTACAGAGCTGGGAAATGGTGTTTAGGTAACTACAAAGCAGATTCAGCAAGCAAGCTTTAGGCGAAAAGTCAGAAAACAATGTCTAGAGGGAATAAATGATTTTTTTCCCCCCCCTTCTAATTCATTATAATCTTTTTTTCCCCACTATACTTTAAATAATGATCTGAAAAGCCATTTCCCAGCACAATGTTGTTCCGACCTTGTTTTCAGCCGGGTAATTGTGCAGTGAGTGGATAAATGCTTTCTCAGCTGAGAACAAGAGGAACCATTAAGCATCAAGCTCCTGACCTAAATTTATGTTCAGGGCAGCTGGAGGAGCAAAGGACTGATGCCTGCTCCCCTTCTCAGCCTGATGGACACCCTGGAGATGGCATCTTCCTCAGGGACACCCCAATGGCACAGGGAGGTGCTGTTTATCCCAAAGACTTTAACCCAAGGAACAAAGGGAGGTGTCCCTGCCCATGGCAGGGGGGTTGGAATGAGATGATATTTAAGGTCCCTTCCAAACCAAACCATTCCATGATTCTGTGGCAGAACACAAAACCCATCAGCTCCTCCTGCCTTGGTGATGCTTAGTGGTCAAAACTGAGCCGTGTCCCCTTTTCTCCATTTTTTTATTCCCCAGGAGGAAAGGGTCTCTGGAGGGACGGGGATTCAGCCTCAATGATTCACAGTGTTTGGAAGTACAGGATCCTTAAGAAAAACAAACAGAAAACCAAACCATGCCTTGTCCCTCCTTCTGTGCCAACACCTTTAGAAAAGTTCCCTTAATTCAGGTGTAATCCGATTTTTTTCCTCTGTAACATCTTCTGGGAAGGCATAAGAAACAGCAGCTGCCTTGCCCCTGAGCCCAAATCAGAACAAAACTTCGAGATTTCTGGGCTCCTGAGTTACTCCAGAGCAGGTTGGGTTTGTTTTGGCTGCAGCACCCCAGCTCCCAAGTCCTCGTGGCCGTGTCAGGATGGGAGAAAAGGACGTGGTGTTGTTCACTTTGCCTCTGTTCCAGTCACACCCCACCCCACCAGGGCACAGGGACAGGGCAATTTTGGGACTGTGCTGAGGAAGGTGCTGCCTCCCATGTTCCCGAGAAAGGGAGATGCAGGGAAACAGTTGTTGCACAAAAACGTGACAGCAGGAACGGCCTCATCAGCCCAGCAGGGTGCTCAGGTGCAGTTAATCCAGATTTAAAGGTGGGAATGGTTAAAGCATCCTCTCCTGAAGGAAGCACCTCCCGGGGAGCTGGGGAATGGCACCACAAGCTAAATAAAGGACCACGGGAGCAAAGTGACACATTTCTACTGCCTTGGTTATTTTCCTGAACGACTGGGTTGATGCCAAAGGTGGACGAGCAGCATTTTCTCATTTCTCTCTCATTTTCTTTCTTAGGGAGAGTGGGAAAGGTTCTTCCTCCACAAAGCTCCCTTTTAAATTGTTTGCTGGAGTTTTGTTCTCTGTAGGATTTCTATAGCCTGCAGAACTTGTGAGGAGGAGGCTGGGGAAATGCACAAACATCTGTACCAACCCCATAATCCTCCCTATGGACACTCACAAGCCCAGGCCCTTTCCCATCCCAAAAGAATCCCATTCAAGCCAGAGCTGGACCATCACTCACCAGAGAACCAACCACTGCTGACAAAATTCCCATTTTCTGGAGAGCACACATGGATTGAAAGACCCCTGCCCCCCCAAAAAACACCCCACAAATGAAAAGCCACATCTACCCACCACCAGAGTGAAAACCCTTTCAAGTGCTGAAGGCAACACACGTACAAAAAAGAGGCTGCAGAAGTCAGATTGAAGGTTTTGTTCTTTTTTTCTTTTTTTATTACAAAAAAAAAAAAAAGAAACCTATTCGGAAGAAGTCCAAATGCAACGGAATAGAACTGGCACCATCTAAGAGATACCCAAGTGTAAAATCCCAGAACGTTTGAACCCCCCAGCAGGAGCTGGGAGTGCCAGGGCTGGCTGGGAGGGACGGGTGGCCTCTCCCTTCCCTTCTCGTAGCCCCCCATCCCGGCTGGATGGCAGGCAGCCCGAGAGAGCCAGGACACAACAGTGGCATCAACGGTCTCTGTAAAACCATTCAGTCGGAGAAACTAAGAACATTATGGAAAAAGAAAAAAAAAATCTAAAACTTCTTCTTTTTTGTTTTTTTTAAACCTTTATCCAAAGCCCTGCTTTAGTGACATGCTAGCCCTGCTGGACAGGTGACACAGCCACAGCTCTGTCCGGAGCGCTGTTGACCAGTCAACTCTTGGTTCAGGACACCTTCCTCCCACTCCGAGCGTGTCACGGCCACTCGAGTTACAGTGACAAATGCTTCTGCAGGCTTCCCACTCTGGGAACCCCCTCCTGCAAGCTCCACTCCATGCTGGAACAAATCTCATCCGAGTCTCCCTCCAAGCTCACCCTCAAGTCCCACCTGGAGGCCTCCGACAGCATCCGCAAGAGCTCTGCCTGCTCCGGCTGGATGAGGCGTAGGAACGTCATCTCTCCAAGAAAAAAACACTTTCATATATAATTTTTTTTTTTTTTTGCTGTTTTTATATTTAAATAGAAAAATACTACTTCACTCTGTGTTATGAGCCAGAGATCGGTTGACTTCCAGTGACAGAACCAAGAGTTCTCCTCAACGCTCCTACGCTGAGCTCAATGCCAGAAGATTCCCAGAAACCTCAGAGTGGCCGGAGGGCGACGATGTCCCCGTCGTGTCCCCACACAGGCAGGAGCACAAGCACAGCTCCCATCTTCCCTTCTCCACAGAGAGGCACCAACCTTAGAGAGCCATCAGTCTGCAGAGAGCCAGCGGCGGGGCTGGGCCCCCCAAATCTGGCTCTGTTTTAAGCTTTCTCCTCTCCTCCTGGCTTTCTATGTGTGCAGTCTGTCCCTGGAAGCCACTGGATCCCATCGGATGTACACATGAATTAGACAAAAAAAAAATAAAACAGTGGTTAAAAGTTCTCTAACACCCCGTCCTCCTCTTGTCTTCTGAAGAGTCAACGACAAACAGACATCGATAAAACTAAACCTGCCCTCCTCCCCGCCTCAAGACAACAAGAGTTACCGAGACACGAAACATGTTATCTTGTACCCTTGGGATTACAGCTAGAAGGGAAGTTTAGGGGCGCGGGGAGCGCGGGTGAGGGGGGGAGGCGGCGTCTGCGGGGCGCAGTCTGCTTAGTTCTTGTACTCAAAAGGCTCGTCCCCGGTTTCGTTGAGGAGACACGTGCGGACCAGGGCCTCTGTCACAGCGTAGGGGTCGCAGTTGGCCGAGGGCCGGCGGTCCTCGAAGTAGCCCTTCTTCTCGTGGCCCACGTTGCGCGGGATGCGGATGCTGGCGCCGCGGTTGGCCACGCCGGCCGAGAACTCGTTGATGTTGGAGGTCTCGTGGAAGCCCGTCAGGCGCCTGGCATTGTCCAGCCCCCCCTTGGGGTCGTAGGCACGGATGTGGTACTGGTGGCGCTTGCTCAGCTTCTCGATGGCCTCCTCGATGTGCCTGCGGAGGGAGGGAGGGACGGAGGGACAGGGGATGACACGGTGAGGGACGGGACGAGCTGAGCCCCTCTGGACTGTCGTGTCGAAGTGACACCAGATTAATCGCTGCCCCCCAAGCCACTTGGTGATGATGCCTCGTGCCCCACAACCCACTCGGCTGTTCATCCCAACATAGGGTTTCTCTCTGCTCCTGCTGCTGACCCAGGAAAAGGGTCCTCGTGGCCAAATCCCACAGGCTCCCTCCTAGGGAATGCTGCCTGTGAGACACCACCGGTTAAACCTCCCACTTCCACCTGCTCTCGGAGGGGAGATCTCTCAGCACTGGAGTTTCTATTCACGAGGCTCACAGAGTCATGGGCTGTCCCATTATCTCAAGGCATCACTAAGATTAAGGCAAGAAAACAGAGCTGCCAGGATGGATCCCTCCACACAGCTCCAGGATCCCTGACTGCACCCAGCAGTCCTATGCAGGAACTCAGGGTTTGCATTTTTAGGATGTTCATCTTTAAGAAAACATGGCAGCCTTGCCCAGACAGAAGCAAATGGTCCTCCTCTTTCATCATGGTTATAAGAAAATAATTTAGAAAGGTCTGCGCTGAGTTTGTTTGTTTGTTCCCAGCACTGGCAGGTCAGGAGCTGGACAGGCTGTTAGGGATAGCTGCATCCTGGCTGCCTGTACTTCCACCAGCACAGGCAGAGCTGTACTGCGGGCTGAATTGCCCACCAAGCATCAAGACAAGAATTGTTCATTATAAAAAATACATATTTAAAAAAAAAAGGAAACCACAAAAACAAAACAACCCAAAAACCCATCCAGAAGACTCAGATGTCACGCCAAGCACCAGAGCAACAACTCCTGTGTCATCCAAAGCGCTGCAAAATCCTGCTGCACAGCAAACAACTCAAACACTTACTTGAGACCTCCTTCTTCCCTCATGCTCTTGGTGCTGAAGTTGGTGTGGCAGCCAGCACCGTTCCAGTTCCCGGGGATGGGTTTGGGATCGAAGGACACCACGACCCCGAAGTCCTCGCACACCCGGTGCAGGATGAAGCGCGCGATCCAGAGGTGATCCCCCATCTCGATCCCTTCGCACGGTCCCACCTGGAACTCCCACTGCAAGGAGGAGGCGTCCTGGGCTCAGTGGGGTGGAGACAGGCACCTCCCACCACCCCCTGATGCCAGGCACAGCCACACAGCTCAGAGCAGGCACACACAGCTCCCCACTGCCTGGGGTTTTTCCACACAGCCCTCTCGCTCCATGAGGCGTCTCAGAATGATTTACCTGGGCTGGCATCACTTCTGCGTTGGTTCCTCCGATTTTCACGCCGGCATAAAGGCACGCCCGGTAGTGGGCCTCCACGATGTCCCTGCCATAGGCTTTGTCTGCCCCTACCCCGCAGTAATACGGACCTGCAACAGCACAGGGCAACATCAGCCTCCACAGGGAAAAGCGTGACATTCAGCGAAGACCCAGCACGCACCGAGAACTCTCCAAAGGCTTGGGGGGGGTGTGGAAAAGCCCCAAGATTTGTTTTTCATGGAAGAATTTGCAGAGGAGAACGCTGATGGAGAGCAAGTTCCCCCTGAGTTTAAGTCTCCCCCTGAGCTTAAGTCCCCTGCAGACCAACAAAACCAAGCAGCAAATTTGGACGTGGACAATCCCCACCTCAGCCTTTCTGTAACAAAATTAATCTCCTGGTTAGTTTTTGCCAGTGTCCCGCTTTCTACTGTCCACCTTCGGTTCTAGGAACACCTTGGATCCCTCAGCTTGCCTGAAGCTGTGCCACACAGATTTCAGTTCAAACACTCCTGTCTTGGTCCAGGCTCCCGAAAGATTACCTTGGGGTCCAGGGAAGCCATTGGAAGGCCAGCCAAACGGATGTCCGTCTGTCCCCAGGAGGGTGTACTCCTGCTCCATCCCAAACCAGGGGTGCTGGTTGGACACCATGTCCATAATCCTCCTGCAGGTGTGCCGGAGATTTGAGTCTGGAACGGAAAAGCGACACGAGGCTCATGAGCACCTCCACCTCCACTCCCCATTTCCACTCATTTTATAGTCTGAGTCCCAGCAGCGTTGAAGAATCCCAAGCCCAGCCCTTTGTCCATCACCAGCACTTTGTTCGCCCTTTACTTTCAAGGCAGGGGTTATTTCTGTGTCATGCTAAGGGCACAGAGAGCACTTGGGCAGCTCTCCCAGTCCCCTTCCCGGGATCACCACCTCCACCAGGAGAAGGGAGAAGGTCCATTCGTTCACCTGCAGACTGGCGGTTGTATTTGAAGACCTCGCAGAGAACAAGTTTGTTGGGGTCCTTGCGGAAAGGGTCCCGGAACATGGCAGCAGGTCGCAGGTACATGTCACTGTTGGAGCCTTCGGACTGGTAGGTGCTGGAGCCATCGAAATTCCACTCGGGGAGATCTGGAGCAAAGAGAGGAACCAGCCACAGTGACCCAGGGTCCCCTGGTCCCCAGGATGGGCTCCCTGCCACCCTCCAGTAAGACAGAGGTGGAGATGGTCCTAGAGAATAGGTTTAGTCCCAGCTCAGCTGATTTTGTTCCAAGTGGGGGAAGCAGAAAAAAAAAAAAACAAACCAACCCAAAACAAGCAGAAAAACATAGGAGTGCAACTCCCCAGCCACCCTGGGAAATAACAAGTTGCTGGGCTGCTGGCCAAGCCTGAGTGAACAGAGAAGCACTGAGGACATTTCCCATGTCACAACAACCACAGGGATGAGCAAAGCACCCGGTCCCCTCGGCTGGGGGAGGGCAGACCACAAGCCATCTTCCAGCTATGGGAGTGAGGGGAGCCATGGAACACCCCCATCCACCTGAAGAAGGTGGGAAGGCAAATCATAGACAGGTGGAATCTCATATGGAAGGTGAGTGTGGCCAGCGTGGGCCCTCGCCCACCCCTCCATGCTGAGCACTGCCCTCCAGGTCAAAGCCCAGAACTCCACCCAGGGAATTGTTATCTCCTCCATATTCCAGGGGGAAAGAGGGAGGATGGGAAGCCACAAAGATTTCAAAGGAGCTGTGCCAACCACTCCCTCAGAGGGAAAAGGGGAAAGGAGAACGGGAAAAAGGGAAAAAAAAAAAAATGGAAAGAAAAGAAAAGAAAAAAAGATAATTCTGCTCAGTCACACACAGTATTTTCATTTCATAACTGTCTCCAGCCAGCTCCATGGCAACCTGGGGAAAATCCTAATGCTATTATTGTGTAAGCTGGGACTGTTTGTTCGGAGGGACACAAGCTCTTAATTACACCGGATAGCTCCATTCTTTCCCCTGCACTTTCTTCTGCCAAACTACTTCCGGCCAAAACGAGTACTCGAGAGTCAATGGGCAGCCGAGCCCCTGCCAACAGCCCCCAGCCCCTGCCAACAGCCCCTCCACGGCAGGGACAGCACCAAGGACGGGCTCCCAGCCCCAGGCATCTCCCTGAAACTCCACATCTGGAGAGCTGGGAACGTTCCCCTGCGGTGTCTGGGGAATGAGGTAACTGGAAGGGCACGAGGAGGAATGTCTTCCCTAAAAACCATCCTTCTGCCACGGCAAGAGGGAAACGGCGTCCTTCCTCCACCCGGCGAGGGGCTACGAGTCCTGCACCTGCCCTCTCACCTTCCAGGCTCTTGGGCTCGTGGTCCAGCGTGCGGGTTTTGCAGCGGAGGTGCTCCCCCGTGCCATCGATCCAGATGTACATGGCCTGCACCTTCTCGCCCTGCGGCAGCTTCATGTACATGTGCTTGATGGCTTTGCTCAGGTGGGAGCTCGCTGAGGTGGCCATGGCTGCAGTCCTGACGAGGGGGTTCCTGCAGGGTGGGAATCAGAAACAGCCCCGACTGTGAGCCCTTCCTGCGCTCCCACATTTCACAGCCACCCCCAGGCCAGGGAGGAGCACGAGACAGCTCGGCCACAGGGCTGGCTGCCATCTCCAGCGGTTCCCTGCCACTCCTCAGGGAGAACACACAGCAGCTCAGGCAGATGCCGGCAGCCAGGAAAGCCCTGCTCCAGAAGCCCTTCAAAAAAGTCCCATTAATACCCAAGCTCCTGCTCATAAACCAGAGCAACAGACTTCCAAAAGGCTCCTTAGCCCCACGTGAACTTTTCACCTCCACACTCCGCTCCAGAGCAAGGCTAATGCAAAGAAAGCTTAGCTGGGGCTTTCTTAATAAATCTGCTTCACCGAGGAGGGTTTTTCTGCCCCAGCTTCTCAGCCCGGCTGAGGCTATCCAAGCCCGGTCCCAGGGCAGCAAGAAAAGCAACAGGCAGCACAAGCGAGCCCTGAGTGCCCCAGGCAGCGACAGGGAGGCGGGATGGGCCGGAGCGGCTCTGGAACCAGCCGGTGGGAGCTGCAGCATCCCCAGAGCCCTGGGAGCCGGGCTCCCAGCTCCAGCCAGCCCACTCGTGTCCGACCCACAGCACCGGGCTCCACGCGTGTTCTCCGAGGAGCTTGGAAACGCCAACACTTTGGAAATGCGGGCTGACTTGGGAAGTCGCTCCAACATCCCGTCGGCCTGCGGGGGGGCTCGGGATGAGCCCTCCCCAGCCCAGCCCGCTGCGGCTCCCACTGCCCTGCCAGAAGCATCCCCCACGCGTGCATCTCCTGGCAGCGAGGGAGTCCCCGCGCTCCAGGGAGCAGCTGAAGAGCCTCGTGGCGGGGAGGATAAAAAAAAAACCCCAAAAAACTGCAAGGCGAATGTTCCCAACAGAAAACTCGAGCTGCCACTTCCTCCCCACCACCATCCTCCCCTTCGCCCAGAGGAGGAATTTTCCCTTGGAAGCTCTGTCCGCCGGAAGCCCCGGGGCTGCCTCCCTTGCCTTGCCGTCCCCGGGGGGCTGCGGCGGGTGGCGGCCAGCGGCATCCCCCCTTGTCCCCGTGTCCCCCCGGGCCGGTACCTGGGCTCGGCGGCGGCTGCGGGCGGGCGCGGGGCTCCCACGCTCGGCTCCCGGGGCCGCGCCCGCCGCCCCTTTATGGCGGAGCAGCGCCGGCCCCGCCGCACGGATTGGGCAGC
>VZTF01001850.1:2452566-2473662 GCA_013397755.1 Cnemophilus loriae | reverse complement strand
GGCATCGCGGCCCGGCCGCCCCCCTCCCGCACTCGGTTGGAGGGGGTTGGTGGGTGCGGAAAACAGAGGGGAGAGGGGGCAGAAAGCGGAGGGTTTGGGTGGGTTCTGGGTCTTGTTAACAAGGCTGCCGACCGGAAAAACAACCCCTCGTCCCTGGGCAGGCGGGAGCGGATCCAGGGCTTTCCGCAGCGTTTACATTAGCGACTGCCCTGGCAGAGCTCGCAGGGATGGAAACCGGCCGCCCCGGGAAAACGGGGGGACAGAGGGAGCGGGCCGGAGCTCCACCAAGCCCCACTCTTGGTGCCCACTCTTGGGAGGGGGACAAGAGCCTCAGTGCCCCGCTTCTCCTCCTCGGAGCAGGTCACAGCCTCCAGCACCTGGATTTGCAGACCCTCGCTGCAAGGCACGGGATCGGTCACTGTCACTCGAGGGAGGAGAAATCCCCCAGCCCCACCGTGGGAGCACCCACTCAGCACCTAGCAAACCTCAGGCAGTGGCCCAGTGTTTTTCCACCGCGCCGGGTCCCTTGTCCCATCTCCTGCAGCTCCGTGCAACTCCCAGCCCGGATCCAAGGGGCAGGAGAGCCACGGCAGCACGAGCAGACGGAGCTGCCACCCGTGTGTGCACACGCTGAAGGGACACGCAGGTCCCCGGCCAAGCACACACCACCCACACGCCTGCCACGGGGCCCACAGGATCCTGCTCTGCCCCATGCCAGCCTCGGGGAGATGGCACCAAAACTGCCATTCCTCGAGAAGCTGGAGCCTCCTGGCCATCACAGCCACCCCACCGCGAGCACAGCCACTGTACAGCCAGATTCCAGAGGGAAAATGGCCAAGGGAGAGCCGGATCCTCAGGCGGGAGGAGGTGGAAGTGCTGGCCAAAACCACGCTGTGATTTATTGCCCATCTCAAGAGCCAGATCCCCACCCTCCCTGCGGGGACAAGTCGGCTCATTCCTCACCACCCCCTTGGAGCAGCCGTCAGTGTGTGGCAATCCCCCGAGGCTGTCCAGAACAAGGTGAAATTCAGGTGCTTTTCTCCTCCTGGAATTGCTTGGGCACCAAGGATTGCTTGGGCAAGAGCCACCAAGGATTGCACCAGCCTCCCCTCAGCACCCCAGAAAGTGCCTCCTGCCAGCAGGAACCCCAGTTCCTGCACCCTGTGCACAGAGAAACACAAACAAACGTGGTGTTTTACCCGCAGAAATGAGCTCAGGATCTCACGTTCAGCCCAAGTTCAGCTGTGGTCACCCAAATCTAACAGCTCAGCTGGAGCAAAAGGAAGCAGAGCAGGAGCTAGTGCCCAAAATAGCTCCCATAAAGGGGAGCTGTCAAGCCACAGGCAACGTAAAGCAGTGTCCAGCCCTCTTCCCTAGGTTTGTTGAGTGTTTCTTTCATCGGGACACTGAGAGCTCCGACAGCTCCAAATTCTTGGAATTACCCTTGCTACCTGCTAATTTCCCAGTAACTTTGTCCACCTTTGGCTGCAAACAAGCCCGGATTTTTACAAGTGGAAGATCCTTTGCAGTGGGGTGACCCCGCTGCCGTGCAAGCCTCGGGGCTGGGCAGCTCCAGCCAGCCCTGAAGGGAAGCGGGGAGCAAAGGCAGCTTGGCCACGTAAACATCATCTCTCCATCCCAAAAATCCACGCCAGGCAGCAAAGCCCAGCCTGGGGGAGACCCCCAGGGTAGGCAAGGCTGTGATGGGCGGGGGTGGGAGGATGGAGCTGCCAGCCCCGGGGAGGGTTTGGTGGCTGGCTCATGCCCAAGCCCCCGTGCTCGCCCTGCACGAGTTGTTTACGAGCCAGCAGAGAAGCGGCAGCCGCGGACCCAGCGCCCTCTCCCGGGAAGCGTTCCGAGCCTCCTCGCTGGGCTCACCCAGCTTGTTTACCGCCTGCTTTCCTTCCCCTCCTCCCTTCCAGCCTGGCTTTTTTTTTTTTTTTTTTTTTTCTGGGGGGGAAAGCCTGCTCAAGGCTGTGGCTTGGCCCAGCTGCGTGCTCCAGTGACCTTCGGTGTCGCCGACAAAACCCTCCTCGGGGAGCTGGGGAGGGCTCGGCGCCAGCAGGTGACACGACCCACGGGTGGACTTAAATCCGCCTTCAAAGGGAGCCACGCCACACGCGCGGCCAGAGGGTGACACAATGTCCCGCTCCAGGGGCGAGTCCCAACTCGCACAGGTTTTTCCTTCTTCCTCCTATTAATTCGTGGGAACACCTTTATTGGCCTGGCCCGGCACTTCCCGCCGGCGCGGTTTTATATCCTGAGAGAAGTGCCAAGGTTGGGAAGCGGCTGGTGAGCGGCGAGGGTCAGGCAGGCTGGGCTTTGCAGCCTCCTGCCTCCGAGGCAGCTGGGCAAACCCTCTGGGACAGGGCACAGCCGGGTCCCTGCACTCTCCAGGGAACGTTTGGGGACCAGAGTGAGTTTCTCACAGGTAGCATGAGACATGCCTGCCCTTTTCCAGCTCCAGCCAGCAGCCAGGCAGTAAAGGATCAAGGCTTTCCTCTCCACTGTGCCTTGCTGGGGCTGCTGTGACCCATCCCTTGTCTGTGTGTCCCCTTCCATCCCTGTCCTCCGTTTGGGAATGCCTTAAAATGCAGAAATGTCACGCTGCCAACTGGGTGGGAAGAGGAGGGTGGCAACTTGAGGGTTAAATAGACAGGCTATGAAATTTCCCTGTGGCTCAGGCCCTGGGGCAGGTGGCTGATGGCTTTGCTCCTGCAGGGCTGGGACTTTCCCAGCACCCTCACCACAGATCCTGGGATCTCAAGCCCAACACACTGCAGACCTGCACTGCTTAGCCCAGGTACCCATTTGTTTTTCACCAGCACTTAGAAAAAATTCTGAAGTAGAAAGGAATGTGCTTTTTTTTTTTTTTCTGACAGATGTCACACAGGGAGGAGGAATTGCCCATTTTGTTGTCATGGTTGGGTCCCAGGAGGAGGCTGGACACACCCAAAATGGCCCAGCCTCCAGCAATGGCACAGCTGGGAGGGAGGAGGGACGGGCATAACATCATGGAATCACAGAATGGCTTGGTTTGGATTGGAAGGGACCCGAAGGTCATCAAGTCCAACCCTCTGCAATGAGCAGGAACATCTTCAGCATCTCGCCTCTCACCATGCCCAACAGTCAAGACGTTCCTAAACTGAGCTATACCACTTTCAGGGGCATCCAGAGAAGTGCTTTGGGCTGGGAGGTTCTGCATGAGGAACTGAACTGCACCCAAGTGAGACCAGCCACGAGTTGGGTGTCCTGATGTTGCATCACCTCCATCTCTGCCCACCCCTGGGCACAGCTGCCCCTGCTTGAACCAGTGACAGTGGGTCCTGGAGGGCTCCCGAGGTGCTCCCAGGCTGGGACACCTGGAGATGCAGCGTGTTTCACCCACGACTGGCAACAGGAGGGCTGGAAAAATCAACCCAATGCCCGAGCAAGCGCTTAGCTCCGAAGTGGCCGAGGACAGGGAGCTCGCCGTGGGGTGGGGGGGATGAGTGCACTGGGGGGACTGACCTTGTGCAAGCAGCAGTGGCCGACCGGTCTCCCCCGGAGCGCTGCAGGAGGCTGACGAAACCCCCCAAGGCAGGCAGGCAGTAGCTGCTGGCCCTGGCCGTGAGCAAACATTGCACACTCCGCAGCAGGCCCATGCTCCCTTTGAAGATGCTGCCAGGGTCAAGGGTGGCCGCGGGCTCGTGGCCAGAGGGCTTTCAGCTTTCCAGAGCAGATCACCTGGGCTGCGCTAAAGGGCAGTTTAGGAAAGCAAATTAATGAGTGCAAACGTGCAGAGGCACACGCAGAGTTAAAAAAAAAAGCTCCCTCCACACGCAGCTCCCCGGAACACGCGCCAGGACGTATGGAGGGAAGAGGGACCTTGGGCACAGCCCCTGGGACAGCCCCCAGGTGCTGCCACCTCCTTCCCCACCCCTTCCTGAGCCACCTGGGTGCCTGTCCCCGTGCCCACCGCCCACCTTGCCACCCCTCCCAGGAACCCATGGCCTCGCTCCACGCCCCAGCAGCCCCTTGCCCAGCTCCCCCCACCTGCTCCGGGAGATCCAGCAGCATTCCCAGCAGGCTGCCCTTACCTGCTGTGCTCCGCAGACCTTGCACGGGCGCCGAGCGCCTTCCCCGAGCACGTGCTCGCCTTCAACAGCGGCCGGGGGGAAGCTGGAAGATGAGAACGTCAGGGGGCAGGCGGGATTTGAGACCTAGAAATTGCTTGGCTCAGTTCGTTCTGTACAAGGGTGGAGAATATCCCAGGGAGCGCTCAGCACATGCCTTTCCCCGCAGTTGGAAATTGGTCACACTGTGCATTGGCAGGGTTGTTTCTGTCGGGATTTTTTTTCCCAGATTTTTTTTTTTTTTTCAATTGTTCGCACTGTTAAATGCACTCCCGGCCAGATCGGGGCTGTGTTAGCTGAGGCTGGCACATTAATTTCAGCCTAACACACCTCCCAGCTCCGTAAGTGAGAGTACAGAAATCCTCAAACCTAAGTGGATTAAGCGGTGAATCCGGGCCTCACACTGTAAATTATAGAAGGTGACAGCAAAGTGCCACTGCTCACGTCCCTCCCTTGTGGCTGAATTAGGTCCCTGTCCTGCCACAACACGTACTTAACCCAGGCTGCTGAAATCAACAGCCCCAGACGCTCGGATAAGGTTACACCAGTGGTTCTGCTTCAGCTGGAAGGGAGACAAGTGAAGGCAGAGCCTGCACAGGTGTAAGGGACAGAGCCCAGCCTGCACGGACAGTCCCAAGCAAGGAAACCACAGATAGAAGGCAACAGGCTCAAAAATACTCCTGAAGCAAACACCAGTGGTGGCCTTGCTGAGCAAACAGATCTTACGCACTCAGGAGACATGAAAATCACATGTAAAAAATAATCATAATACTTTCAAGAAAGGAATTAATAATTAAGGCTGAACTGGAATTCCTCAGGCCTCGGGCAGCTCCAGTTTTAAGGTGCTGTGGGCCCAGTGTCCTATAAACTATTTATATAAAAACAGGATGAGGCTGTACAGGAGGAAAAATCCCAAATCCTCCCCCAAAAGCTCATAGTGGGGATATAATACTTATGCTAGAGGGGAGAGCAGGTTTCTGCACTCAGGCTGGAGTTTCCCGGATTTCTGAGGCTCCAGACCATCACCCAGAACCAGAAGCAATGTTGAGGTGTTCGGGACGGGGGGGAAACAATCCCCACCCTCTTGATGGCACCAAAAGGGACAGGCTGGGCTGCTGGGCGAGGCTGTGAGTGGCCAGTGACCACAGGCAGTGAGGCTGACATTGTGTTTGGGCAGCCTTGGACTTTGCCACCACAGGGAGCAGAGCCAGCTGATGTTGGGCAAGGAGAAAAATCCCAGTCCCATCCCCTCTGCCACCCTCAGAACGTGAGGCTCTGCCACTGGTCACCTCATGCCTGCCAAGGGAGGGCTGCTCCCTACATCAGGGATGGATGACGTGGGTGATTCAGGCTGGGGCAGAGGGGCAGCGAAGCCCTCTTGACGTGTTTGATGTTGCAACCCTGCCCTTATCTTTTTATGGGGTCCAGCCACTCCGAGCTTCCTTCCAAATCTGGGCTGTGCTCATGTGTCCGCCTCTTTTTTTTCAAAACCTTTTTGGTTTTTCCTAAACAACCGCCCAGCTCACGTGAGCTCCTCTTGTGAGGAGATAATGCGTCCTGGGAAAAGCTGGGAAGCTGCAGCCAGGCTGAGCAGAGCTCCATCCTGCCAGACCTCTTGGGCTCTCCCCGTGGGGAGAAACTCCGTGGAAATGGCCCTGTGCCCTCCCACAGTGACCACGTTGGCCAGTTCCTGCTCACAACCATAGTCCTTTCCTGGCAGAAGCCATCACAGTCCCACTGAGGGCAGTCCAGAGCGGGATGAGCACCCAAGGAGCCACCCCAGCTTCTGAGGATCCTACTGGGCATCTGCTCAGTTGCCAGCTGGAAAATGTGTTGTTTTTTTTTAAAGTTTCGACCTTTCTCTGAGGACTTTTGAGTCTTTTAGGTGTGAGACAGCCACCGTTTCAGGTCATTCCTAGCCCCCTCTCTCATCTCTTGGGCTCAGCAGCATAAATCTTTATGGATCCATGATCGGAGCTGCTCCTCCCCAGGGTCTTCCATAACTCCTTCCCACAGCTCTGCCTGGCACCACCGGGACAAGCAGGGCTTTTGTGGCTCAAGGCTGCCCCTTCCCCACGTCAGTTTGGGTTTTGGCACAGTGACCAGCCCATGTGGCTGGGCTGTGACCAAGGAAGGTGAGTGTACATCCCCGAGAGGCTGTGCCGGTGCCGGTAGCCCAGCACTGTCCCCCTGGGGTTCCCAGCACCAGCCCCACAATCAATTCGGAGCTGTCCCTGTACTCACTGGCGCTGTCACAAGCCGCTTGCTGAGTTGCAGAGCCCTGTCGCTGCTGGGAACAGCTTCGCATTCCTGATTTGACAGCGCCACCTCGTGAGGTGGCCCCGCTCCTGGGGACACTGGGGGACACTGTCCTGCCCCTCTGCTGCCTGTGCAGAGCGCGGCTGCCCCCAGGTCTGGCACCACGGCATTACAAAGAGCAGGATCAAAGACCCACCTGGGGAGCAGATTCCTCCTTCCGCCGGGTAAACAGGTCACTCCTGCTGCAAGATGGGTTCCTTCTTTTTCTGCTCCTTCTCCTTCTCCCCTTCCAGCTGGAGGGTCTCAAGGCTGGGTCTCAGCCCCAGATCTGATGAAGCAAGATGGCTGATAAGAAATGTGGACTTGGTCTGCTTGGGGCAGACACAGTGGGGTCTCCTGTGAAATTTCCATCCCAAGCTGAGCGGATGCGCTGACAGCGACCACACCCAGCGCTGAGGTGCCACCAGGAACCTGCTTTGAAGGCAAGAAGTTTGCCCAAGCAGAGAGAGGGGAAGGGTTTCGTTTCACGGCTGCCCGAGTGTGCCTGCAGGGCTGGGGATTTAGAAAGTGACATTTCACAGAATCACAGGATGGGTAAGGTCAGAAGGTCCAACATCTCAGCCCTGAGCACGGTGCTGAGGATTGTGCCCAGATTGTTCTCGAATATCTCCAGTAAGGGAGACTCCACAACCTCTCAAGGCAGCCTGTTCCAGTGCTCAGTCACCATCACAGTAAAGAAGTTTTTCCTCGTGTTCAGGTGGGAATTCCTCTGTTCCAATTTCTGCTCATCCCATTGCTCAGCACCACCGAGAACAGCCTGGCTCCATCCTCTGGACATCCTGCCTTCAGGCACATACAGACACTGATCAGATCCTCTCTCATTCTCCTCTGCAGGCTAGGCAGGCCTGGAGGACAGCCAGGAGGGAGATGCTGAGAGCCCTGTGGTCCCTGAGAGCCCTGCAGCCCCCCGGGAGTCACCAAAACAAGTGTGTCACAATCAGGGTGGCACTTCGGAACACAGCACCAGAACACAGCACCATCATGATGACTGCTGGTGAGTTACCCTTTGCTGGGGGCTTCAGCCCCTCTAAACACACCCCAAAAAGGTGGACAAAGTTGGGGAAAAATGCAGTATTAAGCTTTGAAATATGGGTCCTCCCCATAACACAGCTGTGCCTTCATGGAAGAGGACATTTCCAAGGGCATCCGCCCACCAGCAGGCTGATGCCAGCCCACCTTCTTGCATCCAGATCTTTCAGACATGAATAAAACTTCACAGGGTGGTGGGGGGCGTTGGGCGCTGACACTTGCATTGAGTGTTGAGTGGATCAGGTGGGTTATGCCCAGTGCCTGGGTAAGGCAGAGGAGCACAGCTTGTGCCCTCCAGCCACGGCACCTCCCTTCTCCTGCCCTGTGGGTGCCACCACATTTGTGCCCAGCCTCTATGAACCATGTAGCTTTGCTGTTTAGGAGGCTGCCGTTCAAACTTCCCAGCTCCTGCATGCTGCTGAACCTGGTGCCTTCCAAACAGCCCGTGCCACCCATCCCAAGACACATTTCACAGGCTGCCCTAGCTCCAAATCCTCCCGCGTGCGCACGGGACAAGCTTGTACCACATATCCCCTAAAGCTGATTCCCCCCCAAAACTCCTCCTTTGGCTCACACTGATGTCACAGCTGGCAACACAAAGCCCAGGTAACTTTCTCTCCTCCCCCTGTAGCATCCATAGCCTCCACGGACATGGGGCTGCTGCTGCGAGATGAAGTTTTTGTTGACTTTTTCAACACCTTTCTGAACCTTCCTGTAAGTCCACTCTGCACCGTAAAACCTGGGACCTTTCAGAGCTCTCCTTAGGTGAACTTTCTGTGGCATTAGAGGCCCCAGGAAAACCGGGAGTACACCACATTCAGGCTGGAAAATGAGGGAAACCTGAGGATCTCAAGTTGGAGACAGAGGTCTAAAAGGGAATTCGATGCCCTTCTCTGTAGTGGGAACTAACTAGAACAGCTGGGCTCTGGGTTCCTCTGCCACCCTCCATCTCTTTCAGCCCTCCCTTTCCGTTTCGATCCAGGTTTTTGGCCAGACACCCGTTTACATCAGTGGCATGGGCCGGTGGTACCTGTGGCCAGAGCTGCCGAGCCACCTGGTGAGAGAGAACATGCCCTTTGTTAGACGGGAGGAGGGGGAGGAGGAGAGAGGAAGGGCACAGGGCAGGGGAGGGAAGGAGCCGGTTTCTCATTGCCAAGGCCCCTCTCTGGCTCTCCTGTTCGTGCAGCTGGGGGATCATTTCAAACCCAGGCGTCATTTCGCTTTTAAGCCCTGGGCGGAGCACAAGCCATTTGAAGTCCTGCTGCAAGTTTATGGGGTCTGTCTATAGACACCGAGAGCTGGAGCGAAGGAGAGCGTGTGTGGTGGCGGAGAAGGACAAAAACATGAGCCCCTTGTCCTGTATTCCTCCTGAATTCAACAGGAGTGAAGCCCTGTTGATCACCGGGCTGGCTCAGCCCTCCCTCCCCACGCGCGTCCCCGTTCCCCACAGCCGCCAGCGCCGCTCGCAGCGCTCAGATGCCGAAGCAAAAGGGAACCTGCTCCTCTGGCAGCTCCCGGGAAGCTGCCATGCCTCCCTGCCTGGGCTCTGGGAAGGCTGCGAGGAGAGGCGGCATCGCAGGAAGCCCTGCAGGCAGCGCCGGGGCTCCCACGTTTGCAGGCAGAGATTTTGGGGACGCAAGCAGCGGCTGTAACTTGAGTATCGCCCTTCTGCCTCAGCACCAGCGTGGATTTCATCGCCATAAAGCAACAGGGCGCCTTCCCCACATCCTTCCCCTGTAGCAGGGACCTGTTACTCACCCTAATCCCCAGGCAGGAGCCGGCTCCTTGCTCACAGCTAATCCTCTCCTTGGGCAACGCAGGATCCCAGCCCTGCGGCTTTGCTGGCTTGGTTGGAAAAGCACCGGCTGCCTCACTTCTGCAAATCCAGCCTGTGCCTCCACCTCGTCCTCTGCCAGAAGCTCCTGGGTTTCATTCGGTCGGGGGAAGCAGGTGAGTCATCGCGGCACGGAGGAAATAGGATCGGCTTCTCCTCTGCCGCTGGGCTTCCTCTCTGCGGGGCTGTCACCGCCTGGTGGCTGCCCAGTGGGTCGTGCCTCTGCTCCGGGTTACGAAGGCGTTGCACACCCCGTTTTTAGGGATGCAGCAGGTCCCGATGGGGTGTGCAGGGATTTACTCCACCACCCTGTTAATACAGGCTGGCTAAGTACCTGCCTAGCAGGGTTTACCGAGGGGTCCGGGGTGGAGCGGGGCTGGAGAGCATCCCGGGCCACGGGAAAGCGAGGTGCTGATGTTTCGGGTTTGCTGCTGTGTAGGGATGCCCTGGGAGAACAGGCCGTGGTCTCTCTTAGTGGCAACAAGTCTGGATTGTGCTCACTTTGCCCCTAAAATGAGCCTTCTCAGTCCAGGCAGGTGCTTCCTCAGTCTGCATGTCAACTGCCACTGGAAAGAAAGCCGTGGCAGCAGGAATGCAGCTTCTCATTTCGGAAAAATAAGCAATTCACCAAGGCTTTTCCTGAGTATACTGCAGCTGCTTCTCCAGTCGGGTTGAAACTCAAAGCTGGAGGAAGTTGAACTCGGGCAAGGAAAGATGGACATTTGCAGGGAAGAGAGGCACAACAGCTGGACAGGCTGTCCCTGACGGGAGCGAGTTATCCTTGCAAACACCACGTGTGCATCCCACAGCCTGTCTGAAACTCCCAGTTCAGGGTGATTTGCTGGTCTCCCTCCAGCAGCCTCTTTCTGGGGGATGCTGGTGGGAGCTGGAGAGCTTCCTGGGGATCTTGCAGGCAACCCCTGATGCCATCTGTGCGCTGTGTCCCACAGCAGAGCTCCTGAACTGGCGGAGTGCTGAGCAGTGGCTGATGGAGAGGTGCATCAGCGGGAGCCACGGCATGCGGCACTTGCGGGCCTTCGTCCGAGGAACGGCAGGTGGGCACGGGATGCTCCACGGGCTGCCTGCCTGGCAGGACACTGGCACAGAGCTGGGGGCATGGGTAAGATCCCAGAGAAAGCTTTGGAAGGTGAGCCAGCAGCAGAGCTGGGAGGGAGATGCATAACCCTGGCTTTTCTCTGCTCTGTTCCCTCAGTGATCTTTCCTTCTGCTTCATCCATCCTCGAGGCTTTCAGGGACTCCTTCCAACTCCCATCCCTTGTCTGATACGTAGGGGAAGAGCTGATTGACTTCTGGCTCATCACTGAAAGGCTCCTGGGTCTGGACGAGTCAGATGGGAGTCAGAGAGACCTGTTCTTGTCCCTGGTCCACAGGCTGAGAGCCACTCACCTGCGCGAAGGCTCCAGCGTCGTCACCCTGTGCACCACCATCGTTGGTAAGAAACACGGGAGCTGGGGATGAGCCCTTCCAGAGAGGGGGTCTTTCCTGGATGCTCCCAGGGAGATGGGATACCTTCACCTGCCTTGTTTGGCTGGGCAGCAGCCTGCACGGAGCCATCTCCCCGTCGTAATTCCCTGCATCCATCTCAGGCTCTCTGCCGAAAGCCAGGCACATCCAGTCCATCAGCACCAGGAGGGAGATCCTAAGCAAGATGCAGGAACAGGCCCTTTTTATGATTCAGAGTTACTGGCTCCCTAAATTCTTCGTGCACTGCAAGATGGGAATGGAGGAAGAGGAATCATGCCAGCCTTTGCTCCAGGAATATCAGGAACGTTTATCACAGGCCTCCTGGCAGGAGCCCCCAGGCCTTTCGGAGCCCCTGCCCACGATGCACATCAAAAGGAGCCAGGGTGTGTCAGGGCCTTACTGCAGCCAGAAGGCCAAAGCAGAGATCTGGACTCTGGTCAAGGAGGGGAGAGACACCCAAGAATTGAAGATGGCCACTTTTCGGGTGAAACCAGAAAAGCAGCCAGGGCCAGCTGGGAGCACGGAGGAATTGTGTCTGGATAAGGATGCTTTGGGATCGATTCCCCAGCAGTCAGAGCATCCTGCAAATACTGCCTTTGGAGGCAAAGGAGGAGTAACATTTCCTGGAAGACCTCAAACCAGTGCAGAGCAGGATCTAGAAAACCTCTGTAAGGAGAAAATCCTCTCTGACCTGCCTCCCTCTGCATCCCTTGCCCGGCTGCCATCCCTGAAAAAGCCAGTCAAGACCTTGGATTTCCTTCCCTGGGCCCTTAGTGCCGAGGCCTGTGCAGGACGGCCCTTCAGAGACTTCCTGCAGCGCCAGAACCGCTCCATGGAGACTCATCTCCTGGACCTGTGGCACGACCTGGAGGAGTTCCTGCCCGTGGTGCTGGACTCCAGCAGAGAAAACAGCTTCTTCCTGCGCCATCTGATTGCAGAAAAGATCTGCAAGACCTACCTGGAGGAGGACAGCATTGAGAAGCTTCCCTTGGAGACCAGGACTCTCGTGAGTTTGTGGAACCATCTGATGAGTGGAGAATTCTCCCCCTGGATATTCAGAGCCCAGAAGGAGATTTGCAAGGTACACAGGGGTGCTGGCAGTGGTCAGGCTGGGAGGTACAGCAGGCACTGGCACCCCTGTGGCGGTGTGAGGGCTGTGGGAATGTTTAGGAAGTGAAACATTTGGAGAATTAAGAGGAAAAGAGATTAGGAAGGGAAAAACTTGCAGTCATGAGTCACCTTGCACCGCACCAGTGACCGAGAAGCCCCAGGCCAGTGGAGAGGAGCATCCTCACTGGTTTGCTGGGCAGCAGAGCAGAGGTGAGCAGTCACTGAGTGTCTCTGGTGACCCTGGCTAGATGCACGTTCCAAGGGCTGGGAATGACAGGGCGGCCAGTGGCCATCCTTTTGCATCCATCACTGGTTCCAGCACAACCCCAGTAAAACCCATTCAGAACCCCAGCCCTTCTGGGCAGCCAAATGGACCAAGCTGGATGTGCAGGCGTGTCCTGGGGCATGTCAGCAAGTTGTGAGCCACCCATGGCACCAGCACTGAGGACAATCCCTCTTTGCTCCTCCTCAGGTGCTCTGCGGCCTCTACGAGGAATTTCTGGCTGACGACGACAGGACGTTCCTCCAGTTTATGGTAAGGGGGATGCACAGGGGCATCCAGGCACCAGTGGGGATGTGAAAAGTTGGAGAGGGAGAGAGAGGGAGAGAGGAGAAGCCCAGCATTAGATGCAGTGGTCTGGCATCCCACGATATCCCCAGCCAGTGCTGCCACAGGGTGAGACAGCAGATCCTACCCTGCTCCAGCTGCCTGGAGCAATGATCCTGAGCTCCTCCAGCACAGCATCCCGTTAAGTCGGCAGCACTGCAGTCACACCCTGCAAGAGCTCCCCCGAGACAGGCTGTGACCCTGCCTAAAAGCAGGGAGAAACGTAATTGCAGGCTTTTAGGGTAGGCACGGGTGAGCCCAGCACTTCTGGAAATTGATCTCCCCCAGCTTTTTTCCTTGCCCACACTATTAACGTGTAATTATTGCTGCTATTAATGTGACTCATGTGCGTGACACGCATGGGATGACCCTGTCCCAGCACCAGTGCCTGGCCAGCACAGGGGGGAAGAGGCCATGCAGCCTTTTAGCCCATGACTCAACCACCCTCAAGTTTTTCCACATATTTTTTTCCACCAAAAGGAATGATACAAGAAACCAGAGTCACACAAGCACTCTTCCCAGACTATTATTCCTCCTGGCATCCAGAAATCCCATAATACCTATCCCAAATTCCAGCATTACACCCAGAAACCTCCTTGCAGGCAGAACCCTCCAAGCATCCCACCTGAACTGGTACCTGCACAACCTATGCAGGCAATTTTTCTCACTGCAGATGGGGATGCTTTAAATGTGTTAAGGCATCAATGGTATTCTTTAAACCAACTGTTTTCCCCAAAATGAAACGTAAAATCAGCAGCTCATCCTGGAAATGTTAAGGAGAGTCTGTCAGGGCTTGGTATCCTCAAAGACCTGGCTCCCAGAGGCTCAGTCAGTGAGCGCTGAGCATTTTGGAAAAGTCAGCTGGCAGCTCCTGACCCTGACTCATTAACTGCTCTTCGCTGGAAGTTAATTAGCTGCCCAGGCTTTTAAGCATCTCTTGTCAAGGAAATCTCCCCTCGGAGGCCAGAGCTGGTCTGGGAGTGCAATTAGCACTTCAGCAGGCATCGGGGCTGTGCTCTCTGTGGGCACCATCCCCTGAGCCAAACTCCTCCCGGCTCTCCTGCTCTGGTGTCAGGGGAACTGCTGGGGGCTTAGCAGGGTTATTTTTGGTGCCTGCTCTCAGATCTCAGCCCGAAAGCAGCCGCTCTGCCCCTGCTGCTTGGCGAGCTGTGCAAACTGCTTGTCTGTGGGGAGAGGCAAAACCTGCAGGAGGGTCTTGGGGGGAATGAGTGAGGCACTCCCAGGGCACCAGCCGGAGCCAGCCCCGGCGACAGCAGCCAACAAAACAGCACACGAGGCTACCAGGCTGCTGGGGATCCTGCAGGGTTGTTTTCAGCCCTTTTGGGGGGATTTTGAACTCTTCAGGAAAGCTGCAAGGCCGTGTCTGGCCTACCTCTGGCTGCGTGTCCCCAGTTCATGCCAGCCGCAGGCCGCTGTGAGCCAGCTGAGCTTTGTGCTCACACAGATTCCTTCTAGACTGCTTAAAGCTCAAGCAGAGATCCAAACTGGGCAAGTTTGTGGTCTGAGGCACAGTAAGACACGTGGGCACAGCGCTGGAGATGGGGAAGGCGCTCTGTGCCACCACCCCGCCCTCTTCTCGCCGCAGGCTCCAGGCATGGATGTCCTCATGCCCAAGGTGCCGGGCCGTGCTGCTGGCAGAGGGGAACATTTCCACCTGTCCCAGAGGATGAACCAGTCCCTGAAGCTGAGCCAGGCCTTGCACGGCACGAGGAGCTTGGAAGCGGTCTCCTCCAAGCACTGGCAATTACTTGCTGCTCGGGACCTCCAGAAAGGGGGCTCCATCCAGGCAGAGATGGAGCTGCTCCTGGGCAGCGCTGGTAAGAGGAGGATCTCAATTCCCCATGTGGCTCACGTTGGCTGAAGCCAGTAAAGCATATTTTATGCTCTGGTGGTGATCAGTGACCCTAAACAGGCGATGGACATCATGGAGTGGGTTGGGACAGTGGGTCTGGGAGCCTTCATTTGTAATCAAAGCTTTGGCAGTGACCTAAGGGGCAAATTCCCTCCTGCCAGTACCAGGGGCACCAAATGCCACATCCCTGCACTGGCCTGGGTCACCAGATCAAATGAAGGCTGCAGCAAAGTGACTGCAGCCCAAAGCCAGTGGTGGCTCCTGCCACCCCAGTTCCATATCCTTCTCCTGAGGGTGCTGGGACTGGCCATGCTGGTGCAACCCCTCAGCTTCGTTCTCTCACGCAATCTTTTGGTAATGACACCAAGCTTCTGGGCACCCGCGGTGCACTGAGGGTGACAGCAGTCACCTGTAGCACCCCTGTAGCTTGTGGGCCCTCGGTTGTACCCAAGAAATGCAGTGTCACAGGTAGATCATGGCACAGGACACACAAGGGGACAGGGAAGGTAACAAAATCCAGCCCTCAGAGCCAATGTTGAAGGGCTGTCGTAGCCAGAGGTAATGGACATGGGATCTGTCCCCTCTCCTCTCTCTAATGCAGAATTCCAGAGGATGTTGGCAGATGAGCTGGCTGTGGGTAGCCCGAGCAAGGAAGAGGAGCTTCTGCAGCTCATGAGTGCAGCACTCGGTGAGTCCAGTGTGGGCAGGCAAGAGGCAGGGTGGGCTCCCAAACATCCATCACCCTTGGGGGTGCTCCAGGGACTGGGCGAGCAGGGGTCTCCCCTGCAGGCATCGCTTCATCTGGTGGGGCTTCTCCATGAGGAAATGCCTATCCACCCACGACAGGCCGTGCTCTGGGGCATTAATCCAGCCAGGGAGGGTGGGAGTGGGGGATTTCTCTGAAGCAGACGCTGAGGAGGTCAAACCATGAGAGGTGAAGAGCTCCCACAGCACCCAGTGTCTCCTGAGCCGGAGTCACCACAGGGACACCGCGTGGAGGGTCCAGCTGGGAGCAGGCTGTGGCTCCTGAGGAAGAGGCCAGCCCTGTTCTATGCCCACAGCTGTTGCATCCGAGAGGATTGCTAGGGAGGAGGCTGCCGCTGCTGCAAGGAAGAAGGCATCCAGAAGACGCAGGTCTGGCACCTTGCAGCACAGAGCTTTGCTGCTTCCACTCTTTCAGATTTTTCCCAGTGCTCCCCTGCAGTGCCACTGCTCCCTGTTTTGTCATTTGGCCCTCTCAGATGTAGGCATGGGTGGCCTGTGGGTCTAAACTGCAGAATTACCAGGGAAAGGAGAAAAATTAACACTACACTTCCCCAGTTCAGATTTACTCTTCACACCTTGTGCACGTCTCGTGTACTTCATCCTCAATGAACCCCCGGAATGCCACCTGGGCAATGCTCAGATTCCCAGAAAAATCACTTAAAATCACACTGTAGCCACACTTAAATCTCTGGACTCGTGTCTCACCTCCTGGGAATACTCCAGCCGTGAGTCCTTGCAGCTTCACGCTGGGATATGAAGCAGATGGAAAAATGATGGTGAGCACCTGGGTTGAGCTGATTTAAGCCCAGTTATGCAAATGCATCCTGGCCAACATCCATCCCACCCCAAGGGACCAGAGAGCAGCTGCTATAAAAGCATTTTTCTGTGAACCATCAGCCAGTACATTGATATTCCATCCAGACCCCCACCCCAAACCTACTGAATCGCTTCTGGGCCTGCAGGCTGCTGGACTGGAGGAGCAAACACTGCAGATAAGCAGGACAGACACTCCCAGGGCTGCCAAGTGCAAGAAGAGAGCCCAGGGGAGGGTATCTAGTGCCCTGTACCATTGTCCAGCCTCCTCCAGGAACGGAAGTCCAGTGGGACCCCAACCCTGGGGCTATCCCCCATCAGCTGCTCCCCACCTTAGCCCCCCTTCCATCAAACCAGTGCCCTCCTCATGCCTCTGGCTGCTCTTGATGCTCTCTCTGCTCTCCCATCTGGCAGCGCTGAGGAGGAAGATGAGGAGGATGAAGAGGATGAGGAGGAAGAGGAGGAAGAGGAGGAAGAGGAGGAAGAACACTACCGGCAGAAGAAGAGGAAGAAGCAGAAGCAGACACAGAAGCGGAAACAGACACAGAAGCGGAAACAGAAGCAGGAGAAACAGAAACAGAAGCAGGAGAAACAGAAACAGAAGCAGAAGCAGAAGGAACAGCAGCAGCAGCAGCAGGAGGATTTGTTGCCCTGGAGCAAAAAGCCCAAGTCTAGGCGTCGTCAACACGTGCAGGAAGGGAGAGAGGACATCAAGACACAGAGGATGGTAAGGAAAGACCCTGTCTGCTGGCAGGCTGAGGATGTTTGCCAGGCAAGAAAGAGAGCAGATGCTGTCAGACAAGTGATGTCACATAAATGGGGTGAGGGGGTCAGACTTGGAGAGTGGCAAAAAGGCAGCAGGGAAAGGCTCCTTCCTACCGGCTCTGCAGTCCTGCTCCACGCAGACTTCACCACATCTGGTCAGGACTGGCCGAGCGATTCAAACCATCCCCTGCAGCCACCAGTGAAACGGAGAAAAACTGGAAAGCAAAGACGATGGATGGGTCACAAATCCCACTGCCAAGGCTGCTCCAGCTCACAGTGATGGGTCCAAACAGGAGGGCTCTGTCCAGGAGCAGCCCCAACGCTGCAGCTCCCTGGCTGATGCCACCTGTGCCGTGTCTCCGCAGGGATGGGCCTGGGATGCCATCCGGGAGCTTGTCAGGAGCTTCTGCAAGTTCCAGAGGGAGATGGAAAACCCCAAACGCCGTGCAGAATTTGAGGAGTTTCTCCGTCAGGAGCGAAGAAACGAGAGGGAGAGTATGTCCAGTGTCCTGCCACTCCTTCTCCTCCCTCCCCAGGACACGCCTGGGTTTAGGTAGAGAAGAAAATGAAGGAAATTTGTGCCTTATCTCACACCACCATGACTCGGTGTCCCATTATGCTGTTGCATCTCTCTCAAACAATGTTGTATATGCAAGTTTGCATCCCTGCCTCAAAAAAAAAAACCAAACCCAAAACAGAAAACACTAAATGGAGCTAAGGTGAGACAGGCCAGAAAAATAAACAAAAGTAAATTGTTTTCTGGGCAACAGGAAGCTGATCTAAACAGAAAGTTTACACACAGGTTTGAGAGGAGGCTGGAAAAGCAGTTAGAAAAGTAGTCTACTAAACACACAGAAACCCTGTCTAGACCAAAAGAATTTTGTATATGGGGGAAACAACAGATTTTTTCCCTTTCATCCTCGCTCATTATCTGCTTGTGGGCTCTGTCAGAGCCAGGGCAACAGCTAGACTGACCAGCAGGCTTTAGGAACAGGCCATTCCCTATGGAAACAGGGAACATACACACTCCGTGGGTGCAAAGAGGAGGAGGGATGGAGGAGATCACCAAGCTAGAGGGCAGGTGTAGTCCACAGAGGTAGAAAGGCCCTCAGCAAACTGCATGCAGGTAAGGGAAGCACAGGTGAGGCGAAGGAGCAAACCCAGTGCTGGGCAGCAGGACACAGCATCTCTTCCCCTGTCTCAGATTTGCCCGTCAAGGAGAAGAGCAAAAGTCCTGCGAAGAGCCCCCGCTCCCGCAAGGGCAAAGCCCGGCCGGAAAAGGTGACGCTGATAAAACGCCGCATTTTGGACAAACAGCTCATCGTCGTCAACTTCCTCGTCGACGACCTCCGCTTTTACCTGGAGATGGACAAGTAAGTTCTCCTTCCACCAGGTGCTCGGGTGCCACCACAGAATCCCAGCACGGTTTGGGTTGGAAGGGGCCTTAAAGGTCATCTCATCCCAACTCCCTGCCCTGGGCAAGGACATCTCCCACTGGACCAGGCTGCTCAGAGCTCCATCCAACTTGGCCTTAGCACCAGCCTCTCTTGGCTGTGGCCTGAACCCATCTCTGATGGAGACCTCCAAAGCCTCCATTTCAGCCTGCAGAGCTCAAGGTTCCTATTTGAAATCCTTTTGGTTTGGTAGTCCCAAGCAATCCAACATTTTGCCTGCACCATTCTGGATGTCCCAGTTATGGTGGCATTTCTCCCCCAACTTTGCCCATGTTCCTGAAAAACCTGTAAGACCAATCCATGGCCAATGGACACCAGCCCTGCAGCCAACACCCCCACAACAGGCGAATCCCCAGCTTTCAGTCCTCCTCTCTTCCCAAAAAAGGGGAACATCACCTGCCCCAGGTGAATCCTGTGACCACAAGGGTGGCAGAAGAGGGAGGTGGCTTTTCATACCTCCCGTGTCACTTCCACACCTTGAGGATTGCTTTTCCTGGCCAAGCAAATGCTAAATTGAGCAAGAACACGACTGTCTAGCCTAACAGTTACCAGCACTTGTCTCAGAGCAAGACCCCACGTGCCTTTGCAGGTTTTCCAGGTTGGCTGACTCCGTGGAAGCTGTGGCACCATGCAGCATGCGGTCAGAAAGGCACACTGCCTTTCTCAAAAAGAAACTTGACATCATCAGCAGACTTTTCCTGAACTCTGATATCCCCCCCAAGCTGCGGGTGAGACCCCGGGACCCTCCCAGGAAGGGCTGGAGGCTTCTGTCTGCTCATTGCTCACGGCCCTTGCAGCACAGCTGGGAACAGCGGTGGGGAGAGAGGAACAGGCAGGGGTCTGGATCCGCTGGGGGTGCTTTGGGGTGTGCTCTGGAGCTTGGGGCTTCCACATGGGCTGTGAGGGGTGGGAAGCAACCCCCCACCAGACCCTGAAAAATTGAGAACAAGCATGTGGGTAAGGACGGGAGAGATGGGGATGATGCGTTACCTGCTGGAGGAATGCCAGGGCTGCACACCACCAGTCCAGCCCTTTCATCCTCCAGAGGCCAGTGTCACCATCATCCCCTCCCCACTGCACCCACCCCATCCCCTTCCAGTAGCTCTGCCATCTCCCCTTTGGAGGGCATAATGCTTTCCGCAGAAATCCAGGTGGGATCCTGCCCTTGTGTCTGGGGCAGGCAGCCAGGATGTGAGTTGGGTCTCTTCTTAGAGAGTGCTGAGGTGGACTCAGGGAGAGAAACCTGGCCCCCTCAGGAGTGCTGCAAAGTGCTTTGGTCTCTTCTGTGCCCAGGTCAACATCTCTGAGAAAGAGAGGGATTTCATCTGGCGTTTGTCTTCCAAGGGGCCGGTGACCCGAGCCATCTACCACAATGCCAAGGTCACCCTCTTCCCCATCCTCATGTACTTCTGGAGAAGGTACCTATCCATCCCCTCTCTCCCGAGGTGGAGGAGACTGTGTGAGCCTTTATCTCCAGCCACTTGTTCCTCTGACATGCTGAAAATGCAGATGCGACACTCCCCAGGAGCTCAGCTGGAATTGTCTCCTCGGAGCTTCGCTGTCCCCGGTGTTTCTCACGCAGGTTCTGCACCTGGAAGGTGATGAGGAGCTTTCGGGCCTACCAGGAGGTGGGCAGCTCTGAGATCCACGAGGAGGACAGGAGCTTTCAGCTCGTCAAGGGGGACGGGAGCTCTCGGGGCCGCAAGCAGGACAAGAGCTCCCAGGTCCAAAAGGAGGAGAGCAGCTCTCAGGTGCCCAAGGGGGGCAGGAGCTCCCGGGGCCACAAGGAGGGCAGGGTTCCAGCCTCCTCACCTCCTGCAAAAACCTCCTCCAAAGTACCCAAGATCCCTGGTCCCAAGAAGCTGGTGGCCACTCCCTCTGATACACGTTATGCTCCAGGTTGGTTCTTCCAGTGCAGACACATCCAGACCTCACATCTTTTAAGTTCCCCTTACAAGACCCCCTCCTTCACACAGCTTTGAGGGTGTATGTGGTGCAGGCCTGCTGGAAAAATGGAATGGAATATTTTTTTTTTTTCCTGTCAAAATTGTCCAGTGGGATGTCAGAAATTTTCTTTGGTGAATAGGGAAGTGAGCACAGAGACTTCCCAAGCAAAGAGCTGTTGCATAATTCCTATTTATTCCAATAACCGAGTTAAAAATACTCAGGCACACCCCCTGAAACAGAAATAAACTCCCCAGTCTTTCGGGTTGCAAGTCAGATGGGAGCAGGAAAAGGAGAACGACTGTGCAGCCAAACACCAGGCACAGTGGCATTCCATGGAGGGTGCTCTGAATATCTGGAATGGAAGATAAGCTCCGTCAGGATTTCAGGTGACATCTCCAGGGAAAGAGATGTTTTTTCTTCCTCATCCACTTGTTTAGTTTTGATACACTGAGTAACTCTAAACTGAAAAACACAAAAATGGTGCTGAGCACTGTCAGTCTGCCTGACAGCCCGCTCCTTGGCTGAATATTCATTTGGAAATTGTCTAATTGATTTTTGATTAAAGGGGAAACCAAAATAGGCACATACTAATCTTGCTTTGATGGATGAGTGGGCGTCAGCAAGCTGCTGTTCTGCTCCCTGTCATTTATCACTGTCAAGTTCTGGCTAAAAAGCAGCAGAGTTCGAGGATTTGGATCCCTCCAGGCAGGTGCTTGAGCTCCTGCTCCACAGCAGGGCTGGGGTGACAGAGCCCTGTGCTCCAGGAATGCCAGGAATTGTGCTCCAGGAATTGTGTCTGTAGCTCAAACCACCTTGGGTATTCCCATGGACAGCATCCAGCATTCAGCTTGGGTCTCCACCTTGTTACAGAGCCTCGCTGCTCTTCCAGGACCTTCTCAAATGTGGTTGTTTTAATTCAAAAGTCGCAAAAAAAAAAAAAAAAAAAAAACAAAACCAAAAAAAACACACTTAAAACACAC
>VZTF01001850.1:2390218-2446883 GCA_013397755.1 Cnemophilus loriae | reverse complement strand
ACTTTTCTCCTCCCCAATCCCCCTTTTTTTTTTTTTTTTTTTTGGTTATTCCTCCAGCACCTCCATCTGCCTAATCCCACTTTCATCTTGGACAGCTCTCTCAGGCACATGGTGGGGATTCTTGGGCTTGTCCTGGGCAAAGACAGGACTTGGTGATCCTTGTGGGTCCTCTCCACCTCAGGATATTCTCTGATTCTATGCACCCACGGCGGGGGCAAGGATGAGAACACGTACCATTCATCTTTGTGTTCATCCATGTTTCTCATGAACCTCAGGAGCTCGGTGACATCATTTGTGTAGCTGAATTTTTTATTCCTATATTTTGCTTTCCTAGGATTTTTCATGACGTGTAAAACACCTCTGTCAACCTGGAAGAAAGCGTACCGATTATTCCCCGCCTTTCACACCCCACAAAAACAGCACATCCACCACCACTCACCGCAGCCACTGACATCAATTTGAATGGGAAAATCTCCTGACCTTCCAAAGCCTACTTCCCACCACGAGCAGAAGAGTCCTGTCTGCAGGGCCTGCACCACACAACCCCCTAATTCTTCTAAATTCTTCCCCTCCTGCCTTGCCGAGGCGTGGCATTCCTTTTAGGACTGTCAACATGGCACAGAAGATTTTCATGGACGCCTGGAGGGCACTCCAGAGTCCTCATCTAACCGTGCCACTGATGAGAAAACCACATGGGCTGCTGTCCTGAACTGAGACTGTCAGATCCCAAGTGACGTGGCACAATGTCACCTGCCAAAGCAGGCCTGGCCTCGCTGCTTTTGAGACAACCAACAAAACACTTTCGCCAGAACTTTGCTGGCAGCAAGGGCCAGAGGACCTTATCTTAAGTGGTCACCAATAAACTTTGAAGGTTTGCCAGCTAGTTTGAGAATGATCAACCCCTTTCATCACCCCAGTCAGCAGAGCTCCCTTTAGCATGAACATTTTCTGACTGTGTGCCTTCGATCAAATTGTTTCTCCCAGTTGTCTGTGTTTTGTGTGGGGCTATGTTTTCCAGTTCCATTTTTAAACAGAGCCTGTGAAACACTCAGAAAATCTTCTGCCTGAATGTCTAGCTCAAACCTGATACCAGGTTGAAGAGGATTACCATTTTGGTCCACTCTGGATAAGGAGAAGTTTTCTCAGTGACATCAGGATCTTCAAAAATACATTCTCGGTCTTTGAAGTCTTTGATTTCATTCCATATACTCTTCAGGAAGTTGAACCTGCTGTGGGATGAGAAGCTTCATTAGCTGCAATGAGACATCACCGTTCCCAGCACTACAGGCAATTCCCACACCAAAATTCCACCTCCTTTGCACTCCCAGGACTTACCTCTGGTTGCTCCAGAAGTAGGGATGTTTGCTCAACCCTTCCAAGCCCTGTTCATCACCAGAGAAGAGGCTTTGTACAAGGTCCACAGCCTCCGCGTAATCTGGGGCATTGGGAGCCAGATCCTCGAGTCCAACTTGCTGGAGGGGTTCCCTACCCCCTGTTAGAACGTAGAGCACGAGCCTGCCCAGGGCCTGCAAAGAGACATCACTGCTCCCGTGCCACATGCACCCAGCTTTCCAACCTGACGGGAAGAGGAGTCGGACCCCTAAACCCTGCAGGTGCCCAGGAGTGTAAAACACACACCCGCACAAACCTCGAAGCCGTGTGCACAAGGACACAGCAGATGGGCACCCAAATCAACGTCACTCTTAGGCAACATCTGTCACTACATGGGCCTTCCCACAAATCGAGGCGTTTTCTAGCTGGGGATGCAAAAAGCCTTTCCCTAGGACCCACAGCTACAGAGAATATCAGAGAGCACCCAAAATTTTAAACCATAGGTTGATTCGCAGAGAACTTGCCTGTAAATCTGAGTTTACAAGTTCTTCTTGGCCTTGAATCGACCTTCTTTTATTACCGAAGTCCGCCAAGTAAATTTTGCCACCTAAATCTGAGGAAATAAGAGAAATTGTTAACAAATAAAGGTGGCAAACCTTCATACGGTCCATCGCTGACTTCTGGATGGCCCCTTCTTTAAAAAACAGTTCTCTGAAGGCATCTGTGGTGGGTTGATCTGCCCGCCAAGCCCTGGAGAGACGGGGGCACAGCTAATGAGATGTGTAAGGTTGTTCTCTCTGTGAACATACCTGTACTTACTTAAAGAGGAGATCTAAAGCCAGCCCATTCAGCACAAAGACATCTCCACTTTTACAGGCAGCTGTGAGGCACCTTCTTCTCTAAACTACAGGGAAAGCAGAATGAAAACATAAAGAAAGCAAAACATAACCTATTACGAAGTTGCCGGGCTGTAGATCCTGGTGAGCAAATCCGAGGGAGTGCAGCTCTCTCAGTGCCTGGAAGATCATCTTCAGAGTAGCTTTGTAATCCTTTCGGCCCTCAGGGTCCTGCAGGCGTTCCTGGAGGTTTTTCTCCCAGAGTGGGAAGCACAAGTACATCAAGTCTTTTTCCTTCTCGCACTGGAAGAGCTTCAGTAGATGTTCGCAGCGAGAACATTTTTCAAAGAACTCTTTCTCTTTGTCACCCTCTGCGCTGCGGGTTATTTTCACTGCTACCTCTGTCCCTCCGTGGAGCCCGAGGTAGATGTCATCCTGAATTTTCTGCCAGATGTATGGAAATATCTTGAGTTTGCCAATCATGGGGCGATACATTTGATCGAGTTTTTTCAGCTGGGCCCTCCACTGTTTGCTGTTTGGCTCCCACGCTCTGGGGGTTTCTGGAACAAACCTGGCCTTGTGCTCACGAAGAAGGTTTTCTATGCTACGGGAACGATTTCTCCCTGCAATTGCAATCAGGTTCCCACGATCAGTCCTCGCTCCCCTCTCACACAACAACTTTGCTATGTGGTAATCACGTTTCTCCACAGCCACCATCAGGGCCGTGTTGCCGTCCTCATCCGCGTCATCAATGTCTATCTCATCCTTCTCCAGCAAAGCTGTCACCAGCTCCGGGCTCTCCATTTCAACAGCCAGGATGAGGGCAGTTTTCCCACATTCATCTTTGCTCCTCACATCCACGCCGTGCTCCAGCAGGAAACGAACTATGGAGACAGCTGACTCGTACCTTTTTTTGCACGAACCCTTCTTGAGAGCGTGGATCAAGGCGTTCCTGTCTCTGTTGTCACGGATGTTCACATCAGCCTCCATCTCCTCGACCAGGATTTTCACAGCCGACAAGTGGCGCTCCCTGCAAGCGTCCATCAGCGCTGTGGCACCTCCTTTGTGCAGCTTGGCTTTCTCCTCACTCGTCTCCCTCCTCAAATTCACCTTTGCTCCTCTGCTGTACAGGAACCTCAAGGCTTCGTCCTTCCCGTACCACGCAGCCTCCATGAAAGCTGTGAAGCCGTTGATGTCCTGGTCATTAAGGTTTGCCCCACGCTCCAGGAGGAGCTTCAGGATATCCACGTTCCCTGCTATCCCTGCCTCAGTAAATGCAGTGCCACCGTTGTCCTTCCTGGCGTGCAGAGAAGCTCCCCTGTCCAGCAGAAGCCGGACCAGGTCCTCCTCACTGGCTTGCACTGCGGTCTGCAGGGGTGTCCAGCCACCGTCTACCTTGGAATTCACATCTGCCCCTTGCTCCAGCAGCTCCAGCACAGCTTCTTTATCTATGTTCTTCACAGCAGCATTTAACTTGGAGCTAAGGGCTTCTGCTGTCTTCGTGCTGGGAGGGGTGGAGACCTTCTGGTTATGAGCTGGGAGCTCCATGGTGGCCAGAGGGAGGGCTCTGCACCTCTGATGTTCCCACCAGAACCCAGGGATCCACAGAAGGATGGGAGAGGTGCAGTGCTCAGTGCCTTGGTTGTGGGGGATGCGCCGGGCGTGGCCGACGAAGCACGTCAGGTGCTGTTTAAGGGCTCTGTGGTCTTCTCCTGGTTAACGAACAGAAAATACTGTTTAATTAGCGTGCGAAACCTCAGCGCTTACACTCGGTGTCCTGCAGGTCTGTGAGAGGGGCAGCTGAGGACAGCAATGCCAGTGCCAGCCAGGAGAGCCAAGGCCTGGAGAGAAGCACAGCTTTAGCACTCAGGGACTCATCGTTTCCTTGCCTGGCCCCAGCCCCTCTCACGGCCCAGGGAGGTGTCCCTGCTGCTTCTGCTGTAAATGTTATCTCAGACTCGCTGATGTCAGGTAGGACTCAATTTACCTTTATCTATCTGGTATCTAGAAAAAGTGGGGCTCCAATACCAATTTTCAAGCGATCAGCACTTTCAGGAGTTACTGCCTGACAAGCTGAACTGGAAATAAATTACCTAAGCAAATCAGGAAAGTGATAGAGAAGTCTTAAAGTATAAAAGCAAAGTATAAATTTATATTAATTTCCCCTCAGGAAAGCCAAAGATTGGTTTTTGGATGGCTTATTTCCTTGCCCAGCAGCAGGAAATAAACACAATATTTCGTTGATTTAGATGCATTTCATTTGTCTTAATTTCTATACCTTTTGCCACACAGAAAAAAAAAATAATGTTACTTTCCTGGCCAGAAAAGCAGCACAGCATCCCCTGGGCACAGTGGGGCTCAAGTTCCTCACCCCTGTCAGGACGGCAGAACCCTGGGGAGGGGGGAGAGAGGGGCTGAGCACCTTCCTCCTCTTCCTCCGAACAGCAGAATCGCTCTCTCGTACTCCAGGAAATGTTTGGGTATTTCCAGCCCCGCCCCACTGCCTTTTGACCGCGTCTGCGCGTCCCGATGTGTCACCGCCCAGCCCTGCCCGCTGCCACCCACAGCGGCACGGCCAGCCAGGGGTCCCCAAATATTGTGCTGGCTCCTCCCAGGAAGGAAGGTTTCATCCACTTGCAGGATGATGCTGCGGTTCTCGGGGTGCGGCTTGGCGGCTTTTTTTTTTCAGCAGGCAGCAGGGAAGTTGTGAGCAAAGTGCTCTCCCCATCCAAGCGGATCCTGTTTAGAAACATCTGCTCAGCAGTGGTGCAGGAGCTGGAGGCATTAAACGCATCAGGGGTGTGGTTTGGGGGGACATTGGGGGTAGTTTGGGGGTTTGGTTTTAAGCTTTTCCTCACCTTCTGGTAAATCCATCCACGCGAGGGAACTAAATGCTGCTAAATTACACCCAGGGAATCGCAGGGCTGCACATCTGTGGGTTCCTCACTGCTTGGGCAGGCGGCTCCCTGGCATCACCCTGGCACCCTGCTCCTTGTAAACACCCAGCCTGGTCCTCCAGGCCTTCCTTATCTGCCAGGAAAACCTGTGCAGGAAATACACGAAGGAGCCCAGGCTGTGATGTCCCACCCAGTTTCCTTCACTGCCCCGTGACCTGAGGTGAGCTCAGCTCAGAGCCCGTGCAACCTCCCCCAGCCACCTCCACCGACCTGTGCCAGCGGCAGGATTCAGTTCACGTCTGAAACGGGGCTGGAATTGTGTCAATCAAATCATTCCTGGCTTTCCACGGTGCCTTGGCACGTGCACAAACTGGGAATCTGCGTATGGGCACGGAGACGTGGCCTGATACGGGCACAAGGGCATGGGAAAGCCCTCAAAGGGCCGGGTGGATGCAGCCCTGCACGTGTTTTCCATGGATATCCCAATCCTTATGGATGCCTGCGCTGCTGGCTCACGTCTCCACGCCAGATTCCACTAAACTCTGCCTCTGCAGGAGTCTCATCCTTGTACCTCGTCGTGGTGTTGGGCATCCTGCTCCCCACATCCTCCGCAGGGGCTGGGAACATCCCACGGTGTCCGCGTGGAATTTCGCAGGGTTCGTGCTGCCACAGGAGGCCTTGGCACAGCCCCGCAGGGACAGAGGCTGCGAAAACTCAGGGAGCAGCCTCCAGTCTGTCTCAGGGCTGTCAGGATCTCGTTTTAATTCACAGGAAGGATCTCTCTGGGTTTGAGCAGGGCTGTGGCTGTAGCTGCTGGTGTTCAAGTACCCGTTCTCAGGTGGCAGAACAGACAGACAAGCGGAGCGAGGGCACATCTCAGCTTCAAAGCCGATAAAGGCATCCAAAAAAAGCCAATATTTCAGTACACAACAACATCACATCGCCCACCCACCCAAGTACAAGAGCCCTCTTCAGCTTGCTGATTTAGTTAAAGTAATTTATTATCTTATGGTGGGAAGATGAAAATCCCTAGAACGGTGGGAACCCAAACCCTTTGATGGTGGGAGCAAGGTGTTTGCAACCAGCAGGGCTGTGGCAGGAGCGTCCTGTGCCTGCCTCCCAGTGAAGAAAGGTTTGCTGGTAGTGCTTTCCTGATCCAAATTGTTTTCCACAGAGCCATAAGTTTAAACTCTGAGTCCCTGCAACGGGCAGTTTTCGGGGAATTAGAGGATCTCAAAGGTTTTCTGAAGCATGGCAGTAACAGAGCTCCTCTCCACCACCATTCTGTAGCCTCTGGGTTGTGGAGTTCCTGCTGTGTTTTCACATTTGCAGAGTCATTATTTGCCCCCACGCACCCAGGGACTCAGGAGATGAGCTGCTGAGACACAGGTAGCAGGGAAATCGAGGGCACAGCTGAGCAAATCTCCCTTTTCCTCCATTCTGATGGACTTCCACCCATTTTTGCATCCCTTCCCCTGAGACGGCATCTCCCGAGAATCCACGTCCTCCCAGCAGCCACAAATAAGCACAAGGCAAAATGTGGCAACAAAAACTGCCTGCCAAGGGCAAAATCATTTTTTAAAGGAGCTATGAATAGTAGGATGAGGTTTTTTCTTCATGTTCCCTTCACGTGCTTCCTTATTATTTTTCCAAATGGGAATGTCCCAGGGTTTATGTGCTTGGCTATGCTGATGTGACTTTCAGTGCTAGAACACAACCCTGGAAAATATTCCACAGAAGGATTGGCAGGTGATGCTGCCCTTGGAGCAGCATCAGGCACTTCTCACAGAACCATTTAGGTTTGAAAAGACCTCCAAGATCACTGAGTCCGACCATCATCCAGCGCTGCCAAGTCCACCACTGACCCACATCCCCAAGTGCCATATTTACAACTTTTTGGAGTATTTTTACATTTTTAAAGCTTCATTTTCTAGTTTTTTAGGCTGCTGCTCAATCCTCATCACCACCAAAAAAGAAAAGAGCAGCGTTTTGCCAGCAGGGAAGGAGAGGTGAGGGCAACAGTGAGGCAGGCACATCCCAGTCCCTGGACAAGGAGAGCAGGGCAGATCCATTTAAAACAGCCCAGAGCAGCCAAAAAACAGGTCAGACAAAGAGTCAGGCTGAGCACCTGAGCTGAGATGCCTTTCCCGAGGAGAGCAGGTGGATCTCCAGCAGGATTTCTCCCAGCTGTTTCTCATCCCCATCCTTGCCCCCAGGCTGTGGCTGCACCATGTCCAAGTTCCCCTCCAGCACAGGCAGCCCAGCCCCGGGGAGGCAGCAGGGCTGCAGATCCCAGCACTGCCCTCGGTGTCCCAGCAGCAGCAAAAAGCGTGAAAATTCTCTCTCATTCTTTCTCAGCTCCCGAGGCAGCCCAGGGCTACGAATCCTTGTGCGCAGCTGGGGCGGATTGGCAACCTTGGCATTCTGCTGCCTGTGTCAGGGGAGGGCGATGGAAACACATCAGCTGTGAGTCCTGGCGCTTCGCGCAGGCAAAAAGACCTTGAAGTGGAAGCTGCGGAGCGATGCCATGCAGCTGCTCCCTCCCTGCTGGCCGGCCTGGGGGCTGGCAGAGCGCTGCAGAACGCGGGGCGAGGCTTTCGTCGTGCTCTCCGCTGCCCAGCTCCCTCCAGAAACGCATCCAAATGACGTTTTGCAGCCTTCCTTCGCAAGCCTTGCTTTAGAAAGGGGAGTAAGTCAGGGATGTACACACGCGCAGCCGTGCGTGGATCCGTGGAAAACGAGAGCTCAGAATTCCTACGCTTCTGTGTCAGCACATCCACCGGCCTAAATCCTTGTCCTAGTGCACTCCTGCATCCATGTCCTAAGGCCACCCCAAAGCTGCTTGGTCCCACTGGAGCAGGGACCCCCTGAGCTGCTGCTGGGAATGCTGCAGCTCCCAGGGCATGGGGAAACGGCTTTTTTTCCACCGAATAAATCCACCCCCTCCATCCTGGCTCATGGAAAGCTGGCCCCGGAGCAAGTATGTGTTCACAGCCTGGGGGGCAGGGCAGTGCCAGCCCCCACGGTGGCTCCCCGGAGCTCACATCCCCTCAGCTGCTTCCAAATTCGCAGCCTCTTCCCTGGGAAACTTCAGCCAGGGTTTATTGAGAGCGACCGCAGCCGGCCGAGGGAAGCTTTGGCTCCTCTTTCTCAAACGTGGTTTTGTGGGTTGGGGTTTTTGTTTTTTTTTCATCCTCCCCCCCTGCCAGGCTTTAAGGTTTTGTTGTATTACCGGTGGGTTTTGGCAGCAGCCACAGCTGGATGCAAGGCTTGCTTTTAGTGACTGGGTTTTGTCTTTGGGAAGCGTCTCAGAGGAAACTGGGCTGCAAATGGGATTGTCCAGGATCAGCTGTGGGGTCTGAGAGCTGCCACCAAGGCTGGGGCTCAGCCTGGGCTGTGCATGATGCAGCAAGAACGGACACGGCCTCACATTTCCTCCCACAGAAAGCGCAAAAAGATGTTAATTCTATATTTTTATTGTTGTTGTTTGCCTATTTAATTTATTTTTTTTTCATGGAGAATCAGTTTTAAATTAACTTCGAGGTATGCCAGACAAAGTATTCATATTTTTCATACAGAAGCTGCAGTTTAAAAAAAAAAAAAGCAACAACAACATTCTTTTTGATTCTAGCTGCTTCTAGTCTGCTTTAGTGCTCTAACTCTTTCCTGACAGGTAATTTAAATATTTCCTGGATACTTTCCGGCTCATTTCTTCCCTCTGACAGGTCCAAAGATCAGGCAGAGGTGTGAACTGCTATGATCCCAAATCACCTGGCTTGTAAGACAAGGCCATGCTTAATTTAAAAGGAAATGAAAGGTGAGGGGAAGCTCAACCTGCTTCCCTCTGGCTAGGTGGGGACGGAGCAGAGTCGATGTATTTCACGGTGCCTGGTGATCCTTGGACCCTGTATCAGAGGGGACAGGAGGTTCTGTTGCAGCTGCAGGTGCTTGTAAAATGCATTTGAGTGGCCTGTGCTCGTAGTAACACCTTGGAACACGCAAATTCCTGAGTTATTCCCCCGTGATTCCAGCTCCTCCTCGGCAGTCCCCTCACGCTCTCCTCCGCTGACGCAGGCCAGTTAATTTTGGCTCCCAGAACATGCAATAAATAGAAAGAAGGCAACTGGAAAAAAAAAAAAAAAAAAAAGCCAACGTGTTTTGGTTGGGTTTTTATTCCAAGCACTTCTTCGAGCTGCACTGGGGTGCTCCTCTCCCTGCGCTGCCACAGGCAGCCCTGGGTGCTTCCATGGAGAGCTCTCCCTGGAGGGACACAGACCCTGCAACCTTCCCAGAGCATTCCTCAGACCTCAACACACTCTGCACAGGAACAGGATGTTTTTTAATAACCCCTCTGATACCAGAGAGTTTCCCCCGTGTCAATGAACTCAATAATCAGGTGTGTTACTGACAAAAAAAGTCAAGTATTATTTATGTCAGTGACTCAAAAGCAGGTTTTTTTTGCAGAAAAATTGCTTCCTCCCAATTTGAAGACATTTGTGTTTTACTAATACTGAGCAGGTACTGGGAACTGCAGTCCTGTAAAGGGCTCGGGAATGATGAGCAGTACAAGCAGTACTGCATACCCTGGCAGTTCATATATTCCAAACTTCACTTCTGCTTTCATTCTTTCTATGAACCGTTCGGTTTTCTTCGATAAACCAAATACCACAAAGCTTTATGCTTCAAAAGTCTTGCCCTTTCCTTTTCTGCTCTTGACACTCACTTTTAAAGTGACTGGAAATGCCCCCTGAGTCACCCAACAAAAACAGCAAAGCATCCAGAATTAGAACGTAAATTTTAATGGAAAGTTCACAACCGAAAAAAAAAAAAAAGACCCAGCCCATGGTGTCAGGGTATTTTCCTCTTTACATTTTATTTTGTAATGACAACGTTACGTCAGTAATGAGAACAGACCATTGTGCATCGCTCACTTCAGTAACACAGCGAAGGTGGTTCCAGTTGTAAAAATAAATAATAAATAAGAAAGCAGCTGATTTCTCCCTGGGAACACAGCCAGGGCCACAGCCAGAGGCTCAGAGGTGGGACCAGGGTGGGGGTGGTGGAAGAGGACTCGGAATAACATCCCCAACCTGGTCCTTGGTCCCTTGCTCTGCTCAAGCAGCTGTGAAAAGCCCGAACGATGCTGTGCTCTGGCTGTTGCTGTGACAGGGGGGCAAAAGAGAGTTCCCTTGGCAAGGACTGAGCACCAGTGGGACAAGGATCTCCAGGTTTGGTCTTTAGGGATAACCAGAGCCCCGGGAAGCAGCCCTCAGCAGGGAGCAGTGCTGGTGGCACGTTCCCCAGGACCCAGCACAGGCTCCACATCACCCGCCCACACAGCTGCTGGCACCATTGCTGCCAGGTGGGATCCACACCTCCCCAGGACCCCGAAATTCCTGCTGAGAGGGACTTTCTGAAGAGCTGCCCCCAGGTCTGGGCTGATGATGTGTCCTGCCACCCCTCCGAGTCACCGAATTCACGGCACCGGTTTCGCTCACGCCACGGGTTTCTGGTAAAGTGCTGTGGCTGCAGACTGGTTTCACCATCCAAGGGAACACCCCAGGCAAAAGCCCCACGTTTTCTCTCCCACGTGTGAAAATCAAGTTTTCCATAGGGTCGCTCACCAAAGTGCCTGTTCGAGCTCTCTGTTCCCTGCCTAGGACAAGCTGCTGTGTGCCGAGATGCCTTCCACGTCCTTAAGGGGAGAAAGGAAACAACACGGGCTGCAAAACATCCTTATACTGCCATCCACGGTCCTCCAAATCCTCTGGCAGCTCTCCCTGCTAGAGAGTACCTAGCTCCATAATTGTGCTGCAAATCTGTCTGGTCCTCTCAAATTATTACACAGAAAAGGTGGGGAGGCATGCTAAGTGCTACGACAGCTAAAATAATTTAATTTACAAGCCCCTCGGAGCAAGGTACGCGCGTGTGTGTGTGCTTTCAGCAGTGCTCTTCTAATAAATATAGATATAATAATAACAACAACGATAAAATAAATAACAATAATAGGAATAAAACGTTGAGCACGTGACCTAAGATTAGGTGCAATCCAAAGGTCGTGGAGCTCAAGCGAGGGATAAAAACGTCACTGCACTGGAGGGAGGTGGAAAGCTTCGACGCAGAGCATGCAGAGGACACGGCCGAAGGGCGTTGGGATCAGGAGAGGGCAGGCGCAGGATCCCTCCAGCTGAAAGTGCCACGTAGTCCTGGGGCTTTAATCCTGGCCAATCCCTGTGTGTGGGAATGGCAGGCTCCTGTGCTGGCCCCACAGCAGGTCAGAGAGCAGGTGGGAGCTCTTCGGAATCGTGGATGCTCAGGGGAATCTCATCTCTTTTCCCTGGACTTGCAGCTCAAGTTTGATTTCTTTCTGTGTCTGCGGTGGCGCAGGTCTCCGGCCGAGCTGCAAGGGGAGGCTCTGGGCTCCCACCCGCTCCGGGGCGGAGGAACGCCGGGCCCAGCGGCTCTGTGCGGAGCGGGAAGCGCTCGAGGCGCTGGGGAATCCCGCTAAAATCCCAGAGCTTCGGCCGGAACCCCGCCACACGGACCTCGGGCCTCGCAAACCGCGTCCCTCCCTGTGCCCGGCCCCCCGGCTCGTCCCCCCGCCGCGCGTCGGGGCCCGGGTCAGGTGTGCGACCGCTTGCTGGTGCCGCGGCTGGCGGCCTGCTTGGTCATGTCCTGGTAGGAGGCGGATTTCAGGAAGCGCGGGTAGGAGTCCTTCTCCATCAGCGTGCGGGTCTTGGCCTGGGCCTCGTTGAAGCAGGCGGAGGTGGCCCCCGAGAGGTTCTTGCGGGTGATCTCCCTGGTTTCGTGGTCGATATTCACCTGCAAGGCAGCAGCACCCGCAAACGTTAACTCCCCTCCTATGTGAGGGCAAAAGCTGTTTTTAATCCGCCTTCAGATGAGGGTGAAGATGCTCCCAAACCTTTCTGTCCCTTCGTGGTTGGACTCAATGTCTGTTCCAGCCTTAACGGGCCAATGGTGATGGACCACACGATGTTAGAAATTAAAGCTCTCATGAACAAGAGCACATCTTCCCACTGATCCAAGAGCACTTTAATAAAACCCACCAGGATATTTTATTCCTTTCCCACCCTATTTGATGCCACAGAAAATGCTCTCACCTCCCTGGGCGCCTCACTTTGGACAAACTCCTCGAAGATCCTGTTGGCTTTGGAGGCCAGCTTGGTTTTTGAGCGAGTCTTTTTGAAGTCCTCGCATGCCAGCCAGAAGTCGAGGTTCTCCTCGCTGAATTCAGTCTTCAGGAAGGTGTGGAAGGCATTTACCCCACCTGGGGAGGGGAGAGAAGAGCAGTTAATGGGGCAGAAGGCAGGGAGGTAGAGGACCAGCAGCAGACACTGCCTGCTGAGCATCGCCCTGGGAGCTCAGACCGTGAAATCTGCAGATTTCCTTTCCCGCCGGGCAAATTCCACCCTGTGAGACACTGCTAATTGGCCTCTAGACTCCAATAAAATCCTTTCCCACAGACAAGTAATCCTCTGGTTTTATTTATCTGACCTTTCTGTAATGAGGCTTCGGAGTATTTTCTTTACAGCTTCGGAAAAGAGCTAATTCTACCTAAGGAGGAGCGCGCTGACGCATCGGAACGCTGCAGGGACCGAGCAGCGGTGCCTTTATTTCGATTTCTCAGCCGAAGATCTGGGGGGGAACGAGATGCTGGGGATGGGAGAGTAATTGCAGCGAGGATTTCGAAGCCGTGCTGGGAGGGTGTATTAAGTTACAAAGCTGGAGATGCTCATTAGCCATCACAGCACGTGAGGAAGGCTGGGAAAAAAAAAAATACGCTTGGCCCCAGACTAGCGGTGTGGATGGATTTTGTCTGGCTGGGGAAGAGCTTTTAAGGTAGACAACTATTTCTGGATTAAAATTTGTCTTTTCTGCCATTGTGCAGAGCCCAGTGTAAGGAAGGGATGATGTGTGGGATTAAAAATGAGGTCCCATCTCTGGGTCTGGAGGAGCTGCCTGCATAGGGAGAGGGAGACAGCATCTCACAGGAGCCCTGTGCATCGCAGACATGCAGCTGATATCAGAGAGGGAAAAGGCTACGGTTGTTCAGTAGAACAGCTGAATTCCTTCTCCCTGTGGAACAGCCATCCCCGGAGGCACAGGACAGACAGACAGAGGGCAGCAATGCCGTTGTCTGAACAAGCCCGAGGGGAGGTGGCTGCATCGCTGTTCCCACCAGACACCGAGAGCAGATGCTGCCTTCTCCCGAGTGTGGAGAAAGGGGTGGTCTGGGAATACCATGACGTTTCCCCCGGCGGGCTGCTCCACATGGGGTGCCCGTGGCAATGCTCCCGTCCCAAGGCAGCAGCGAGGCGCTGTGAGACAATGCTTCTGCACCCCAAAAACACCCAGCCAGGAGGAAAGGGTACACCTTCGTGAGGCAGGCAGTGAGCCCTGTGCCTCAGATCTGGGCAGGAAAGGGAGCTCTTTCTAAATCCTGAAACACCTCATTTGAGGAGGAGGCGGATTTCGTCGTGCACTGACTTCAGGCATACAGCTCGCTAAGAGTACGTTTGTCCCACACGCTCTCACCAAGAGAAGAAAACAAGATATTACTCACTTTTGCTCTTGAGGAGCTGGTCAAAGGACTCCCTCCATTCCAGCACCTCTCGGGAGGAGTCTCTGGAAAAGACAAAAGGATGTGAGGCTCGCTGTCCAGCGGCGAGGGACGGGAGCACTTCAGTTGTGCAGCTCCATCAGTGGGAGACAGCGGCATTCAGCAGGAAACCAAAGCCAGAGGCCAATCTCCATTACCTGTGGGCTCTCTTTCCTCTCTCCTCCCTTTCTTTTACCTTCCCCGATGGCTCACCCGACCTCAGCTCCATGCTGCTGGCCAGGAGGTTCTCTAGGGGATGCTCAGAAAAACCCTTTTCTGCCGATACAAGCCCAGCAGGTTCTCTAGGGAATGCTCACAAGAGCCCTTTTCTGCTGGTGCCTCCTCTGCAAGAAGACCCCCTGCCCTCAGCAGCAATATTTAGTGTTTTGTGCTTAATGCTGCCTGCATTCCCCAGGGAAGTGCAGGAAGAAGTGCAGGAGCCCTGCGGGTCCCTTGCCTCTTGCCAAGGCCCTGCTCTCTGTGCCTAATGCCAGAGCATCCGTTCCCCCGTCGGATTTTATAACCGCTGGAGCTGGGAAGTGATCCGCCTTCCCGGCCCGCCTGGGTGGGACTACGGGGAGGGGGGGAGCTGCGCAGATGGGCAGGAGCATCCCTCGGGAAAGCCTGCTCCGTGGGGACCTGGCCCGGGCTGAACCTGGGGCAGAGCAGGGCTTGGCTTACCTCCGCCTGGAGCCCAGCTGCAGCTTGCTGGAGCTCCCAGTCTTGTGTCCCAGCTCGGGTTTATGAAGCAGGATGCCTAAGCGGGTCTTCAGATCCTTGGCTCTGGAAGGGAAGGAGGAAGAGGAGAGGTGGGATCGCTGGACCATCCGACTGCTGCTGCCACCCTCCTCCCCTGCCAGGGGCTGCACCCCACGGGCTCGAGGGCCCAGCCCTCGCTCGCCAGCTTCAGCCACTTCTTTGCTGTCTGGTGTGTGAAATAAATGCTCCCCGCTTGCTTTTCCTGCTCCTTGGCAACCACGCTCGGCAGCGCATTAAGCCTGGGGGACTGGTTTCTCCTGCTCGCTTCCCAGGTAGAGACACATGGAACAGAAAGCACAACGAGCTCCTTCCTCTGGGGCAGGTAACAAAGCACCTGCTGAGTGCCCAGCTGGAGCCCCCCCAGCTCCCCGGAGCTAACCTGGTTCCTTCTCCCATCCCGCTCTCCCGGCAGCGCTCCGCTGCTCCCAAACCGCTGGAAAACCACAGCGATTTCTTTCCGCTCGGCTGAGCCGGGAGCATCTCCCTGCTGCCAGGCTGCTGCTCCCCTGCTCTCTTTTCGGGGTGCCCCTGGGTCCCCAGGAGCCTGTCACCAGGCCGTGGAGAGGGCTGCGCTCCGCAGCAGCGCCATCCACCTACCCCATGCCTTTAGGAGCCAGCGGCAGCGCGACGCTCCTGTGCCAGAGGCGGGGATGCTCCTGCCTGTCCCCGCGGCTCCGCGGCGAGGGCACGGAGGAGGCACCTCCCTACCGGGAGGTCTCTGCGGCAGCAGGGCAGGGGGAGCGGCTCCTGTCCGTCCCCAGGGTGCCCCGGAGGCGGCGTGTGGCCCCGCTGCTGTTTGTGTGTTCACGCGTCCCAAGGCGCCCATACGAAAATAAGGGTTTAAATGTCAAGCCGGCAGCGTGGGGCTTTGCAGCCCGTGGTTGGAGAGACATGTCACTTAACAGCTCAGCCGTGCTGGCAGAAATACTCCTGCTGCTGTCAAAGCGCAGCAAGTTGTGCAGAGGCAGAGCCGGAGGAGCCCTGGTGTGTTTGTACAGCCCTGTCCAGCCTCCTCTCCCTCCGCTTGTTTCACCTCCGTGTTCCCCTCCTGGCGGGGCAGAAAGGACGCAGCCACAACAGATCACTTCGCTGCGTGTTTCCTCGAGGTCTGCACCCCGCTTTCTACCCTAACATCACATCCGCAGCGGCAGAGGCTGGTCCAGGCGCATCTTTTCCGGCGCGAACCCTCTGCCTCCCAGAAGCGCCTTACCTTTCCAGGCAAGTGACGGGCAGCGCGGCCAAGCCCCGGCACATGCTGAGAGCTGGGCACCCAGGCATCCAGCAACTCATCGGCTCCTCACGGGGACGGCAGCGGGGTGCAACAGGCGGCTGCGGCACCACCTGCCCCGCGGTCGTGTGCTGGAACAGCGGCGAGGAGCCGCGCTTTATACCGGGTGGGAGGCGGGAGAGCGGGGAGGGGGCCCCAGCATCGCTCCAGCCTCCAGCCAACCAAAAGCTGCTCAGGCAGCGCCCGTGAAGATAAGAGCTTAGGTAAGTTTGTGTGTGCTGGTGAGGGAGCGGGGGGGAGTGGGAGGCCCAGGCTCGTCCTTGAGCATCACAGTCACAGCCGCTTCCTCGAGAACAGGAAAAAACAGGCTCGTTTCCACCGACGTGTGGAGGCTGCTGAGTAACCGGCGGCGAGTGGGAGAGCGAGGGAAAGGACAGGACAGACGCTGCAGCGCACGGCGAGAGCCGTCAGCTCCATCCCGCTGCTGCCCGAGGGCTTCCAAACCCTCGCCGCACTCCCAGCAGCAGGCTCTGCCCGAGCGGTTTAAGCAGGGGATGCCAGTGCCCAGCAGGGTCGGGAGGGTTTGTGCTTCCTGGGGCGGTGCGATGCAGATGGAGCAGAAAGGTGTAATGTTTCCACTTCCCCCTTAATGGCACTGCCAGTTCACAGCTGGAATATATAAGGACGATGTCTGGCCCTGTGTGCTGGCTGGAGTTGCATTTCTTCATCCCAAATTCCCTGCTGCGTGTGTGGTGAGAGAAGGGAAGGGAAGGGATGCACATCAAAGGAAGCCAGAACCTGGGAAATCATCTGATAATGGAGGAGCCTGATGAGACCTGGAAACTGAAAGGACATTAAAAGCCGGGGAGAGGCTGGAAGCTGGAGGGGAAGGACTGAGGCAGCAAAACAGAGAGATGAAGAGAAAGGGTTAAACCAGTGCACACCAGCAAGCCCCGGGGTGTGGTGCTACAAGAACCAGAGGTCCATGACAACCAGCAGGTCCCCTGTGCCGAGGTCAGGCTCACACAGGATCCCAGAGCTGCCCTCCCTGCAATTCCCCAGCTCAGGGGCTCTGGAAGGGAGTGACCTTAAACCCCCCTGCTCACCTTCCACTCCTCATGCTCTCCTCTCCTCCCTGCTATTCCCAGCTCAGACATTTTTCCAGAGCTCAGGCTGTCTCCTACCCTTGCTGCCTGCATTCATCACACACAGCACACTGCCAGAGCAGCTTTCCCATTGCCAGAGCATCTTTCCCAGGAGAGATGAACCGTGCCAGGAGAGTGGCAGCACGAAGCCATCTCGGCCCCGGGCCAGGGAGAAAGGCTCCTCTCAAGCTGCCTTTCGGAGCAGGAGTGTGAGGATATCTGGATGGGAGACTTTGGGAGGAGCAGGAGGCACCTCAGCCCCATTGAGCAGTAAAGGAGGGTCCTGTCTTTCTCTCATCACTTAGAAAAAGCCACAGAATTGTTTTGCTCACGGACAGACAGGAAAGATGCATCAGGACTTATGCCTGAACACACACTTTTAGCTCCTGTCTCAGCTCTAATGTAAGAGCAGCCTCTTTCCCCGTGGCTCTGGGGTTTTTCACTCGAATAACCAAGTTTAAGCCTTCTTGGTTAGCAAATATTCAGCTACAGATAAATGTCTGGAGCTACACAAAGCTCTTATTCACGTCTTCTCTGTGCCTTAAAACCGTGATTAGAGCTGTGATCCTTGCTGTGGATTTAAGGGAAGAAACAGAAGAGTAAAGGAGAGAGGGCTGTAAGGTTGCCTTTGCCTGTCCAGCTGCTGAGAAGGTCTGTGCACACCCACAGCGTGGACAGTGCCTGGTCTGAGTTTTGGAAGTGCTCGGCCACACCAGCCTGGGGCTCCACCCCAGTTCAGCACCGTGCTGGGAGCACTGGTGTCACAGCAGCAGCGCCACGTTGACGTGGGCACAGGCTCCTGGTACCCACAGGGCAGGGCCACGCTCAGCTGTTCCACAGAGTCACTGAATGCTCAGGGTTGGAAAGCAGATCTGGAGATCATCCAGTCCAACCCCGTGCTCAAGCAGGTTGGCACTCGCCTCCCAGCTGCAGCAGCTGACCAGAGGGTTTAGGGTGGCAGTGCCCCTTCTCCTCATCACCTACATCTCCATCTCCTCCCTGGTTTTCCACACAAATGCTGTGCCTGGCGATGCCACGGCGTTGTTCTGCCTCATCATTTCGGGGCACGCCTGGTGTTAAGCAGGAATTCACCTCTGTCCCTTTCCCCTCCTGAACTGCGGCCCATCCTCCCACCTGCGGACCTGCAAAGCCACAGGATGCCCTGGTAACTCTCCCTGGTGTTTGAGCCATCGTCTGAGCAGGCCATGCCAAGAGGAAAACCTCCAGGAGCCTGGACACGTGTTGCAGGCACACGGGACAGATGATTTCTGGCTGCAACTCCATGGTGCCTGGCACAGCCACTGTGCTGGGAACCACGTGCTGCTTGAAGCAGCCAGGCAAATGTAACTATGGCAAAAACACAGCTGGGATGGCAGGCAACAGCCACTGGTGAGGAGCACGGGGGATGTGAGCCAGAGCAGAGAAACTCTGCACATCTCTGCCTTGAGATTACAGCCTGCTGACCCCCCTTCTTTGCTTCAGTCCCTGTCTCCCTGCTGCTTTATCCCAGAGGAATAAAGTGCGTTGGACAAGAGTGTGTGTGAGTGGTTTTACCTTGTCCCCTGTGGCAGCTTTTGAAGCTCTGGGCTCAGGTGAGGCCAAGCTGGCAGTGAAGCACAGGAGAGGAACTGGCCGTGGTGAGAGGGAGAGAGCCCTGCACAACCCCGGTGGGAGGGAAGGAGTCAGTCAAAGGCTGTGACTTTTTGGGCACCACAGGGGCTCAGCCAGGAGAGGCACAAAGCCGCAGGAAATGCCACGCTCATGCCAGGGTGTTTGATCCAGAGCGTGGCTCGGGGACACGGGGCAGTGCCAGATCCACGTGTGTGCAGGTCTGAGCCCAGGCACAGGAGTGGGATTGGGCTGTTCCAGCAAAGTCCTCCTCACCACGGCTGGCACAGACCCTCTGCCCACTGTGCCACAGCCACCAGGCCCCTGCACAAGCCACCAGCTGACCCCTCTGCTCCCTCGGGCAGCTTTTCTGCCTCTCCCCTCTGATGGGGCTGTTCGAGGACAGGCAGCTCGCCAGCACGGGCTGCACTAGGTGAGATATTTCATATTGCAGAGCTCTTCCCAGGGTTATGCAATAGCCTCTCAGCCCAGCCCTGTACGTGTACTCAGATGTCTTCATGCTGCTCTGTATCTAATTTAATTACGTGCTTCCTGTCTCATTTAGCTTAGCAGCCTCCCGCGGCTCCGGCTCCGTTGCCTCCATTATCAGCCCTTGTTTAGGAACACAAAAAACTCATCTGTGTCGCAAGGCCTGGGGCCAGGCTCCCTTCCCAGAACCGTGCCACAGCCTCGCCAGCACCAAATCCACCTCCCATCCATAGGGACAGGTTTCATTTCCAGCAGGAAGGTCCTGGCAGCCCAGGCAGGTGCTGTCTGCTGAGGCTGGGAGGCGGCTGGGCTGTGAAGGCACCTGCTGCACCCACAGCCAGCATTTGGGGGGTACAGCCACTGACTGGCTTCACCCTCAGCAGCAAAACACACACACCCCATCAGCCCAGGGATTGCTGCTGGTGTTTCTGGGTTGGTATTTCCAGCGACTTTGGAAAACACGACAACAAAGGTTTCAGCCCCAAACTACAGAAATGGGGTGGGGAATAGGAAAACAAGGGTTTGGTGACAGGTTTGGTGACAAAGTGCCCTTGTGTGTGTGCCCCAATGCACAGCCGAGCTCTGAAGAGAGTTTCTGGCAGCACTATTTTTGTATTTTTATACTGTTCCAGTGGAATAAGGGGAAGATACAGAAATAGATCGGGGAGGGGAGGCAGGGAGAAGGAGGAGAGGAAGAACCAGGCTGAGCTGTGCTGTTGGGGTCTCACTGCATCACCGGGCAGGCTCACCACGGAGTCTGTCCCCGATTTCTCCTAAACCAGTGCGGAACCACAGAGGTGGCAATCAGGAATGGTCAAACCTGAAGGCAGCACTGCACCCTCCCTGCAGAGCCTGCCATGAAATCAGGGAGATGCTGGATGCAAAGGAGCAAGAAATGGGAGGTTTAAAGGTCCTGCTCATCCCAGCTGCCCATGTAGGATCCCTCACCCTCACCCATGGGGCGTTTGATGGATTCCTAACACTCCCCATTCGCATGCAGCACGGGAGGAAATAGCTGCTCTGGAAATTTGTAGCAGTGCGGAAAGAGATTATTGAAATAATAATAATAATAATAAAAATAATTAGAATTACAAATGAGGTTTTCGAGGGGCAGCTGTTATCCACTCTGCTCACGTGCTCGCTTTGCACAGCTGCACAGGGAGAGGTAGCTGACAGCAGGTACTTTTAATCTTCTTTCCTTTCCCGGCACCTGCTTTTTAAAGCCACTGAACAGCCAGAAAAAAAGCTAAAAGATGATGGCTAAATATATCCCAACTAAGAGGAGAGACAGAGCAGCACTAATGGCAGATCCTTCCTTGGATGCATTCAAATTGGTTTGGCTCAGAGACAGGCTGAGGGAAGAAGCAGCAGATGAAAAGGAAAAACAGTAAAAGAAGGGATTTAGGGTTAAAAAAAGGGGGGATAGAAAGAAGCCAGAGGGACTGATCAATTCCCCTACACCCATTTCCAGAGGAAAACAGGCCCATTTCATTTTTGCTTTTAAATGCAACCCCGTGCAGGCCACAGAGCAAACACTCACCTTTCGCAGGGAGGGTGGGTTGTGCACCAGGCAAGGCGAGCCCTCGGTGTGCCCAGGGCCAGCTGAGGTCCAGGTCATTGCTCTTCCTGCTGGCCAGACCTGCTCAGGAGAGGCTCTGCTTGGCCTCAGCCCTTCCTCACTGAAGCCCCACACGGTTTCTGCAGCAAATCTCTCACCATGCAATTTCCCACTAAAACCTAACTTGCCTCAGTTGCTCTGCTCCCTGCCCCTGCTAATGCCTCCCCTTCCCCCCTTGCTACCCAGGACTGCCCTCAGCTGCTGCCTGATCCTTTCCCAGCACTCCCAGGCTCCTCCAGACTCCTCAAACTGCCTCATGACTGGCTGGTGACTCTCACCCTATTCCTGCTCACCCCTCCCTGGTTTATCCCATAAGGATGAAGCAAGCTGAGACCTGGGTGCGAGCTGCCTGCTGGAGCACAGGGTTGCTTTTTATGGTCCGGAGAAAGCTCTTCATTTGTTGTTTGCTCTTCGTGGCCTGATCACGCTCAATCCATCCACGCTGCTCCCTTTCCCGGGAGCTTGTGCATCCCCCACCGCTGCTCCTGGTGCAGGGAGCAGGCTCAGCACTTGTTTCCATCTCTGGCCATAAAGGAGTGTGATGGAAAGGCTGGCAGAGGGACAGGTGAAAGCAGTAGCAGGTGATGCCCCAGCTCTGCCACCTTTGCCACAGCCACTTCTGGCTGCGCGTCTGGGCTGATAAAGAGCGTTTGCTCCGGAGCCACCCGGCTCCTCCCGGCCTGCAGGCACGATGTGTGGTAGAGACAGAGCAGCCCCGTGTCCCCCTGCCACGCTCCCGGCAGGGAGAGAGCCAGACCCCTCCAGGAAGGCCCTGCAGATTGGGTTTGGGATTTGGGGCAGGGAATCCATCGCAGGCAGCAGTGGGGTGTACGCAGAGAAGGACAGCAATGTGCTGCTGGAAGGCTCTTGGGGTTTTCCTTCCTCGCAGGTCCTACTGACACGTTTCTGACTCATCTCCCCAGCCTGCACCTCCGGGGAGCTTGGTTCTAAATTGCTCCAACTGAGCCATCAACTGCCTGGAGCCAACACATCCCCACTCTGCTGCCCCATCCAGAGTGTGAAACCAGGGGCTGAGGAGAAACAGCTTCTCCCATCCTCTTCCTCCTCAGCAATTCGGCTGGGAGACACCCCTCCACCCCCGGGACTGCAGTTTTTCAGACACTCAGGCAGAGAACAAATAGTCTCAGGCTGTTTATTACATCCTCAGGGTCTCTATACAGGACAGAGTGGGTAACACTGCACAACGTGGTGACACGACTCGGTGGGGGGATTGTTGCCAGCGGGACGTGTGGCGTGGCAAATAAGCAGCTAATGCAGGGGGAACCCGGGGAGCTGAGCCCATGCCTCTCCCTGAGCGGGAAGGGATCAGACTGAACAACCTGCGTGGCCTGCCCAAACCGCTCCTGCTGGTTTCTCCCCACACCAGCAGCGCCCGGACACCGCGGAGGTGGCAGCTGCAGCAGCAGGATCCCATGGAAATCAAAGCGTGGCAGAGGGAAGCACTTTCGAGCTGTTCTTTCTACCTGGTGGCTCACTTCTGAGTCCACTGCGTGCAGCAGAGCCACCCTCAGTCTCTTCTGAGCCACCCACAAGTTTATTTCCAGAGGAACGAGACATCTTTGTTAGTTCAAGCAGCCTTGGATTTGTAGTCGGGTCCTCGAGGGGACACTGCCATCCCACCAAGGTGGAGGTGCCAAGGAGCTGAAATACAAATCTGAGCTCTGGTTTGGGTAGCTCATAGAGGAGTTGGGGGGACAGGTTATAAGAAGATGAGATCTTCGAATCGTGGTTCTTAAGGAAGGGGGATCTACCCCAGGGTGTGCTTGTACCCTGCCCTCTCCATTGCCAGGAATCCCACAGAGGCCTGCAGGAGTAAACACAGCAGAAGGTGCCTCCTTCCCCTCCCTGCTTTTCAGCTGGTGGCTGCAGGCACTGATAGAGCAACATGAAGACTTTTCTCTCAGGATAACGCTGTCATCTACGCTGGAAATGCAAAGCTGAGCAGCTCCTCGTCCGTCGTGCCAGGGGCACGCAGCGCGTGAGGCAGACTGGGAGGTGTGGGGCTACTTGAGACAAACGATTCACAGCACAGCTGGTCCCCAGAGCTCCCTGGTCCCTCCAGAAGCAAGCACTGCCTTTCCTCCCGTGCCTTTTTGCCAGGAATGTTGGATGTTTTTGGTAACAAGCTCATCCCCCTCTGCCACCTCCCTCCCACGGCCTCAGTTCCCTGAACTCCCGTTGAGTTCACCGCAGTCCCAGATTAGAGACACATCCTCCTGTAGAGCCAGGAGGAAGCACAGAGTACAATGACTGACTTTGCCGAGCAAATACAACCCACACACCTTTATTGAGACTATTTTTATAAACCAGAGAGCCACGGGGGTGCCCAGCTGTGAGTGACCCCAGCACGGCCACCCTCTACCCTAGCCAGCCCCTGCCACAAGCACTGCGTGTGCAGCGTGCATGGAAGAAGGAGAAAAAGAAGGAAGACAAAAGACTTGGGGACAAGACGAGCCTCTGCAAAGCCCAAGGGGTGCGTGGTAGAGAGAAGCATTCTGGTCTAGCAGCAAAATGAACTTTAATTCCAGTTCTGGGATATAATGCTACGATGCCGGAGAGAGCGCAGCACCAAGGAAGGAGACAACTGCAGCAGCCCCAGGGATGAAATATAATGCAGAAATGATGTGAAACGTTTTGTTCTTATATAACGGGCAAGGAAGAGCTCCTAGGAGCTTTACAGTGGCGGTAGGAGGCGTGTAGGAGGGAGATGGCATGACCAGAGACGAGTGTCTGGGGAAGAGAAAGGCAAAGAAGAGAGGAGGGGTGGATGGGGATGGAGGATAGGCAAACAGGGGGAGGTTGGGGGAGTCCCAGGCTCAGACAGATGAAGACAAACAGTGCTGGTGGACAGGAAGGTTTGGAGTGCTTCGAGGAGGAGGAGGAGGAGGAGGGAAGACAACCAGGACAGGACAGAGAAGGAGAGAGGGGTTTGGAGGGAGAAGCCAGAGGCCTCCAGGGAGGGGAGAGCTTGCACTGACGGGTGAGAGGCACTCCAGGACTGGCATGAGGTATGCTTTGCTATTGCTCTGAATGCTGTAAACATTTTGGTTTTGTGTCTATCAGTGAACATTCAGTTCAGTTTGATACATGTGCTCTTAGGGGTAACTGGAAGCCTAGCAGAGTTTTACATCTCTTACTACTACTCGGACTTATACACGAGGCAAACACAACACTGGCTAAAGATCTCAGTTTATGTCATTTATGCCTAATTCTCCTATTTTAACATGCACATCTATGTCTCAGAAAAGCTTCTCTAGTAGAGGACACTGAATAAGATACAGATGAAGTCACATGCACTCTCATCCACCAACACCTCCAGACACACAGAGCAATTTCCCCCTCCCCTGCTTAGACTGGCAAGACTTTGCCCTTCACACCTCCCCAGCATGGACAACAGGGACCCCTTGGTGCATTAATGAGTCCACTAAAAGTGATGGAAATCATCCCAAGCCTGGCTGAAGGACCAGAGCAGGAGGAACTTTAGACAGATTAGAGTTCTGCATCTGATCCTGGAGTTAACACCACCTGAAGCTTGTAGAAAAGGGAAAGGAAATTTGTAAACTCTTTTTTTCCCTTCTGCCATCAAACTACCTGGGACCTGACTGGATATGTGCCAGCAAACAGAATAAAAAGAACTGAGTGAACCAATTTTTTTTCCCCTCTCTTCATGTGATGGCACACTTTGACGCTGCTCCAAACAGGAGGAAAATTTTGGAGGTGTGTGCTTGTGGAGAGGGGAAATGGGTTTGTAGGTCGTGAATATCCCTTTCACACCAGGAAGAGATGAATCAAGGATAGGATATTTGTCCTTGGTGGGGATTGGTCACCACTCAGCTCTTTCTGAAGCTTTGGCTCAGTCATTATTTCCTTGATCAGCCCCTGGTTTAAGGGGTAGAGCTACAAGCTGCCTATTTTATTCACTTCAGAACAGTATTTGGCATAAAAGAAGCAGCTGGTGCCATTTTCTTGTTTAAGAAAAACAGGATTTTACTTTAAATAACTAGTCTGCTTTCCTTTGAGAGACACAAACTGCAAGAGCAGCAACAAAAATAACCATGGCAAACTCACATGCCTCAGACAATACTTTTGCTCCACTCTGTGTTCTGGGGACCAATTTAATGGGGAAAAAACCATTTCTCCTACATCAGCCAGCCCGATTCCAGCTCCTGTCACCACCGCAGCAACGGCATCTCCAGGTGTGCCCTGCTCCAAGCAAATCCCCAGGTGGATGGAGGAGAGAAGGGAGCTTGGATTTACAGGCTGTTGGCCACTTGGAAGTTTTCCCATGAGTTCTGGCATGAAATGAAAGGACAACAGCACCAACGCTGCTGGAGGAGCTTGTGGAGAGATGGAGCCACACTCTGCACAGGACCAGGCTTTGTAGCCACCAGGGGAGCCTGGGGATTGTCCCCACTCACACTCCTCGACACAAACATCTCGTTTCTGCTGTGTCCCCTGGCCTGGCTGTCTCTGTGACCCTCCCCAAGGTGCTGCAGAGCCTTGTCTGGGGTGTCTCAGCTGGCACTAGAGGTCAGCACCACCCAGCCCCACTCAGAAGGTCTGCCTGGAGAGAAGAGCCACGAAGCAGTTGTCGTGGCCTTCTGCCTCCTCTTTAAAACCTGTGACTGCTTAATCCTCCTGCTGCTGGCTCTCACATTCTGGGCAGCTCCGGGATGCTTTTTGCATGTGCAGGGTGGAAAGGACAAAGGCAGGGCCGGGCAAGGTGGTCTCCCTTCACCACCTGCAGCACTTGTTTGATGCCACGGTGCTGGGAAGCTGAGCTGCCCTTTGGCAGCAGTGGGGTCACCGGGTAAAACCGGGACCACCCAAGGGAAACGGCTTCAGCCAAAGCAGCCTGGGAGATCCCAGTCTGTCCCGTGTTCCGCACGGGTGGCAGGCAGCGTTTCTGGGAAAGGGGAGTTCTCTGGTGTCCTTGGATAAATCACGGCAAGTCTGGAGCATTTTCCAGATGTCTCTCACTGCTCCCACTTTCGAGCGAGCAGCAAAAAGTTTGTGTCAAACTGCCACGCCCAGACCTTGAGCTTTGTGCCTCTCGCGTCCCGTGAGGGACCTCAGTTCCAGGAGCTGTGTCACTGAGCCTCTGCGTGGCTGCAGAATGCCACCTCTGCCACCACACGCCAGCCCCTGCCCCTCAGGTGTCCTTGCAGGGGCAGAGGACAGCCAGGAATGCTGGGTCACTGCTGCTCTTCCTGGCCATTCCTCACGGAAATTTAGCTGGAGATGGTATTTGCCTTCCCAAGACCTGGAGGATTCTGCTGCTGACCAGCCAGGCATGGAAAAGCAGGTTTCCCTACCGAACATAAAGTTTGCATTTGCACTGTATTTAGACTTCAGTGTCTTGGAGACCACAGGAATACACCTCCAGAATGAACCCAGCATGGTTACCACCTCTATCCTGATCCTAAACCTATTTGTCCTACTGTCCTGCACATCATCCTTACAAAAAGCCTCAAAAAACCGTTTCCTACTTAATTAATGGACAGTAATTTTTAATATCCGACCAGACTTTTTTTCATCTTGTTCCAAACACATTATGCTTGGCTTTAGAATTCATTCTACCTCATTTACACCACATTACACAAAGTCTTTATCAGCAGCTTTCTGATGTATCAAACCCACCCACCACCCTTGGCTGGAGCAGAGGTTTACAGCCTCTGCTCTGGGGATGACTGAGAGAAGGAAAAGATCCATGGGGTCGCTTTCCAGGCCTTCATTAAATTAAGAAAACAGACCTCTGCTCTGTCGGCTCAAATCCACAGACAGGCTGTCTGCTTCTCCCCTCGAAAATATTGCAAGAATCTGCCAAGCTGGACCAGCAGTGCCATGGAAATGGGGCCATCAGATGGAGGCAGTTATTGCACGGCACAGAGGAGGTGCTACAGCCCTGACGCCTTGCACAGAGTCTTCTCCTGCAGTGGCCATCCAGGCTATGGGAACAGGGCCGAAGAGCACCTCACACCCCACTGCCCACCCAGACACCCACCCTGCTCACTCCACGCTCTCTGTGTCCCGCTGGAAGCAAGAACCCTGCAGCAGGGTCCGTGTTTTGGGGAGCTCTCTGCAGGGCACTGAACCCACAGTGGACAGTCGGTAGGTAGGAACAGTCAGTAACCAGGAAATAACAAAAACAGAAATGTGATTTTTCACGTTGCCACGCGCTGGCCAGGTACCACACGAAAAATGCCATCTGCTGTGGCAGACGGGTCTTGTGCTTTTCTTACACCTCAGCAAGGGGCAGAGGGGACATTCCTTCTCTCCACTTTCTCCCAACAGGACGCTCCTGAGGAGCCACCAAGCCTGGGGCAGCCAGGAGCCCCTTTGTGCTAGGTTTTGGTCCAGTGCCCAGCACAACAGAGCCTGGACGACGACTCTGTTGGGGCCCTGAGGCTGAACTACCACGCAAATAAATAATAGTCATGGCAAACAATCGTTCACATTAGAAAACTTGCCCGCCCAGGCCTAGTGAGGGCTTTTGGGATCACCTTCCTCACGAGGAAAACTCAGCTCCTCGACAGTCCTGTGGAGAATACTCTGAGTCTCCATCCCTGAAGGATAAGGGGCAGTGCCAGGGTAGCAGCTGTGTCATGAGGTGTGCAAACAAAATGGGGAGGTGAGCTGAGTTTGCTGATGGTTTCCACTCCAGGAAGGGGAAATGAATCCTGTGCCTTTGTCTCCTCTCTCCCTCCCCTCGGTCTCTGGGTCCAACGTGTGAGACGTGGGCTGGATGTGGCTTCACAAGTGTCAGAACTGCCCTTGGGGCCCTTCCAAGCACGAGGGAGAGGTGAGAGACGGGGAGATGTGTGGAAGGATGGAAAGGTGTTATTTACACACAAACCAACACAGCGATTTTACAGGAAACCTGCCTTGCCCACAGATGACCCCCAGACTCGAGAGGGTCGTGGGTTTGTGCTAGAGAGAGGCAACGACTGCAAGGTGCTACTGCTAACCGAAAAAAAAAGCACAGAAAGTTCGTCAAAGAGTCTTAATATCACGCCTGGATCACTCTCTGGAAGCTTCCTCTGCCCCTTCTCCCTCTTTTCCCATTCCCACTGCTTTTAACACCAAGAAAGTTTCACATTTAGACATGGGTTTTGGCTGCTGAGGGAAGCACATGGTTTCTGAGGGCCCCATCGCTGCTCTAGCTGAGCCTCCTCTGGGTCTGAGACAGCAGGTCTGTGTAAATTTTGGATCTCAGGAACCTGGGATACGAGTCTTTCTCCATCAGGCTGTGCACCTTCCCCTGAGCTTGGTCAAAGCAAGAGAGGGAGGGCTCCTGCACATTTCTTCTGGTCAGCTCCCGTGTCTGGAAGTCTATGTTCACCTGGGGAAAGCAGCAGAAGAGAGTTTGGCACTGAGTGTCCAGCTGGCCTCCTGCAAATGGCACATTCCCTCTCAGCCACGGCTGTGAAACAGCAGCAGAACCAACGTCCCACCCTCGTCCGTGCCTGAACAGCCCCCACAGCTCTGGGGGGTTTAGTGATCCAGGGCTGTGAGTCTTGCCCCAAGCCTGGAAAAGTTGGATTTGTAGTGATCTGAGCACTTCTGAAATCAAATTACTTTTAGTCAGACCCTTAGGCAGCACATCACCTAAAACTGCTGACTCAGCCTGACCTCTCTCCTGTCAACCACGATTTCTCTCTTCCCTCCATTCTTCACTACATGCCCAGTATATGGGTGAATGAACTTTTAATTTGGTTTAAACTATAAGTACATTCTTATTAAATGTTTCTAAACTCTGTTGATCTAAAATAAATTGTTTGATTTTTCCCAGAGCAGCCTCACGTTACAATATCTCGAGGAGAGGCTTAAAAAAATAAACCCCCCTGTAATGTTATGACTGCCATTTGTTTGCAAAGCCAGCCAGTGGAGTTTTTCCTGCTTTCCATCCCTAGCAGAGCAATCAGCATTTGTTAGGGAAGAAAAAGCGGCTGAAAAGATGTTATTTGTTGTTATTAACTCCGTGTCCAAACTTGAAGGAGCCTGGAAAGTAAAGCTGTCTGCCTTAACGTGAATGTCAGCAACATGGATTAGCTCTCTGCATTTGCTTAATCATTTCATATTCTAACCATGCCAAAATTACGTAACAATGCTAAGGAAACTTCACCACAGGACCACGTTTTAGGAAAGACCCCATCCTACCTGCATTCCCATTTCTAATCAAAATTCAGCCCTCCAGTCCTAAAAATCTCATCTGGCTTCCTGAATAGCAGCGGGAAGATGCTCGAGGAGAGCGGTGGGCACTGGGACACCCACACACCTCGGTGTGAATCTGGGTCCTTCCCCGTGGCCTTGCAGTGGCCTTCCTAGCTGGGAGAGGGAGTCAAATGAGCCCTTTTTGGGGTCCCTGACAGGCACCTGTGGGGTGGAGCAGGAGGGGCTGGGTGCAGTAAGAGCCCCCCTGGTTGTGCCGTGAGCGCGGTAACACAACCCAGCACCGTCACGACGCAGGATCTGACAGTGCCATCAGCCTGTCAAGTGCTTGGAAGAGGATTTAACAACCCCGGGCTCCGGGTTGTGACTGCACTTCTTGTTCAGCTCCGAGGTATTGTTCGCATCTCTCGGGAGGTCTGGGTGAGGCGGGAGTTAGTCAGCAGAGAAACTCTCCTCCCTTGGGACTCACCAAGTTACTCATGGGTGGGATGGTCCTACGGAAAGTGTCCTGCGAGGAATGAGCCCGGCAGCCTGCTCGAGGGTTGATAGTAAATAAGAGCAGCACGGTGAAATGCTCCTGGGGAGCTTGGCGAGGTTAGGAAACGTAGGCTGAGGTTGCCAGTGAACTCCCTGGCTGTGACTAATTTAGCATCATCAAAGCAGTTGCCCTCATCAGGGATGAGTCACACTGAGCAGAGGCAGCCGGAGCAGGCAGGATGGCACTGCCACCCTCCTCAGCCGCTCTCTGAGAGCGAAGGGAGGGCACCCCTGGGGCCAGCTGGGGGTCTGGGTGCCCGCAGGGACGCTGTGCCACCCCGGGGTGCTGCATACCCACCTCCCGAGGGGCCTGCACGTCGATGAACTCCTCGAAGATGCGCTGGGCCTTGGAGGCCAGCTTGGCGGCCGAGCGCGTCTTCTTGAAGTCCTCGCAGGCCAGCCAGAACTCCAGGTTCTCCTCGCTGAACTCCGTCTTCAGGAAAGCACGGAAAGCTGCCAGCCCGTCTGCAAGGGAGGCACAGGGAGTTACAAAGAGAGGACAAAGAGCTGTTCCTTTCACAGAAACCCTTCCATCCACTCCTGCCCACCAAAGGCCGTTTGATTTTTCTCCCGAGGTCCGCAATCCCGGGATGCGTCCATAACTCTCCTGAGCCGCCACAAAGCCAAGCATCACTTGATGTAACTCTGAAAAAGTTTCCAGCTAACGTGGCAAAAGGTTTTCCTCGAGACTGGGACACCCACCCTTTGGGAAGTTCCTCGTGGAATTAGCAAGCTTCAACTCTTTGCATCTTGTTCGTGCTAATGCGACACTTCGTAACACCCTGTCACTAAGAAAAGCCTTTAATAAAACACGGCTGCTGTGGACTCGTGTCCTATGTTTTCTGTCACTTTGCTTTATTGCCTTGTGCCATTTTTAGTTTGTATTTAAGCAGAGGAAAGCTCTCGGAGAGTCTGTTACAGCTCCAATAAAGGGGAGAGGGAAAGGACGTGGCATAATTACGGCTTGTCTAGTCAGTGGTAAAAGTGTGCTTATCACTTGCTAATGCTCAGCAATTGTGACATTTCAGTAATGCAATCTGAGTCAGCCGGGGCAGATTAGAAATATGGAAAGATTTATTAGGCAATCTGTGTCCTCTTAAACCCCTGCCTGGGCCTATTTATGGACACAGCCATTGTTTTTTACTTCCTTTCCCTGAACGGCACCAGCAGAGTTGAAGTAGCTGGAGGCTTCACACATACCCTTTCTCCTCAGGATAAATTTAGCTTCTTATATATATTTTTTTTTCCAGTAACAGGCTTCTAACTCTTCCTGTTCTTTTGCAATAGGGTCTGGGTTTTTGTAGTTCATGACTGGAAAGCTCTTGAGTCAGCACTGGATACTTCCAAGCAACTGCCTAAAAATATTGATGGAGTTGGGGATGCACTTGGCGAGGTCAGACTCCTCGAAAGGATGGAGGGAGCAAGGATAGGGCATGTCCAGCCTCTCCAGCATCCTCAAGTCCTTCTGGACATCGCTGCTCTTGATCTGTTCCTCCCCCAGCCTGGACTGATACTGGGGGTTGCCCTGATCCAGGTGCAGCACCTTGCACTTGGTCTTATTAAACCTCATGAGATTTCCGTGGGCCCATTTCTCCAGCTTGTCCAGATCCCTGTGGTTAATCCTAACATTTTTTCAACCAGTCTATAAAGACAATTCCTTCCCTATGCTGTATATGCTATCTATATGCTGTATATAATATATATGCTATTTATATGCTATCTATATGCTGTATATAATATATGTGCTATTTATATGCTATCTCTATGCTGTATATATGTTATGTATGCTACAGATCCATAGCAATGTAACACTGCCCTGCATCTCCCTGGCACGTCCTCAACTTTTTCCTGCTTCTCTTGTTCCTGGTAATAACTTAGGACATGGAGATATTTTCCAGCTCCTGCTGAAGCCTCAAGCCCTAAGCAGTGGCCCTGGGTATTGAACAGCAACAAACAATGCTATTTCTGTCTGCGTGTCAGTCAGAGGGGATGTCTGACTGCCCAGATCCTCAGAGGGAAAGGCAGAGGAGATATTAGGCCAGACAAGCCCAAATTAGAGGCTAAACCTCTCTGCTCTGGGTTCCTCAAAGCTCCTTCATTAGCGGGCTCTGTGCGCTGACTGCTCCATCAGCAGTCTGCCCTCAGCAATAAAAATGGATCCATCCCATCTCAGCCTCCTGCTGTCAGCCCCAGAAATAGCTGTGTTATTCCAGCTCGTCCTGACACTTCTTCATTCAAGCAATTTTAGGAGGAGATCAGGGTTTTGCACCGCTGGGGTAGACAAAACCGGGGCTCTTGTCCAAGTAACGTTGCAAAGTGTGGGTCCAAGCCTGGGGCGATATTCTGACATTGGCCCCGGAGGAGCCTGCAAAGCAGAATGCCAAAGGCATCCCCAGGAGCAGGGCACCTGTCAGGATCACCCTGCCCGTGGCTGCTTTGAGCATCTCTGTGGGTAGATAAATATGGTGAAGGTGAGGGGTGTTTTAGAGCTGCTCCTCTTCCTGGAATATGAGACACAGAAACGTTTTCTGAAACCTGTGTCCCCCTTAGTGCCTATAAAATCCACAGGGACTGTGTGAGAGCAAGGCAGGGACTGGAGAACAGGGCAAGGAGTCCTTGCAGGCTGACAGCTTTCACAAAGCAGGAAATAAAACAGGGAGAAAGTTCCAGTTCCTCAAGATCTATGTCATTTTATATATCATCAGGATATATATGGGATGCTTGACATTAAATATTCCAGCACCCAAGCACACTGCTATGTCTCTGCAGTCTCTGCTGTGTCCCTGCTGAGGTCTTGCTCCCCTGTCTCTGTCCTGGTCTTTTTTTTCCCCCCTTTTCCTCTACAACAGCCCCAGAGCCCCAGCAGTGACAGAGGATCACTTGCAGGAATAGCAGTGTTGCACGGAAGTACCACATCTGCAAAAGATCGTGGCAGCAAAATAAAATACCTGGAAAATATAATACCTGGAAAATGTAAAATGTGAAAAATATAATACCTGAAAAATAATAAAATACCTGAAAAATATAATATCTGCTAAAAGAAGGGAATGTCATGAGTGACAAGGAGAAAAAGGCGTTTGCTACAGCCCTGCCCCAGAGAGCAGCTGCAGCAGGTTCCCCTGGGATCAGGAGGTTTCCAGGAGCTCAGCCTCCTGCTCTAATGTCAATCAGCTCCTTTTTATCCTGAAATAAGTTCAGACAGTGAATGGGTAAATAATAGTGTCTGGCTGTTCTCTGCTTTTTTTATACACTCCTGTCATGCAGTCCTCAGAGCCTTCGAGGAGCTGCAAGTGGTGAGGCTGAACCTGGGAGGACCTTGCACGGGACACTTTGGATGCAGGACAGGTCATCCCTGACTGCCTGGTTTTCCAGAGTTTTCATCTTTAGCCCTTGGCTGCCTGCCAGCCTTTCCAGCTGTGCCTGACAGCGGGGTTTGGGGAATCACTGCCAAAAGTTTGTCATGGAACAATGACAAATCTGATTGAAAGGGCAGGAGGACAATTAGGCTTGGGAACTGCCGCCACCTGAGCTGGAATTTGACCTGGATGTTGACTTCAATCTCCTCCTCTCCTGCACAGCACATGAAGGCTATCAAAGAATGACCACTCATGAACGATCAGCATTTCAAAGCTCATCCCATCCAGCTGGACATCTTTTTTCCCAGGGGCAACCACCACTGGAGTGTGGTGTGATACGAGCAGGAGAGAGATTTCACCTCCTGAAATATCCCAGCGTGCAACTGCAAAGGGATGCTTTACAGAGAAAGCACAGAAGTCAAAAGCAGGATTGGAAGTCTGCAGATGCAGCAGCATGAGACTGTCCCCAACCTGAGGCCCAAAGGCACGGCCACTCAGGAGGACAGGCCGTGCTGGTGTAGGTGCACAGCCCTTCAGGACAACTCCTGGACAATTATTCAGGAATTTGACTCAAGAGTCCTTTGCTTGAAGGAGGAAATCGATCCTGATGGAGCAGATGAGTTGAAGGCAAAGAAACAGAGCTCTTTACTGAGTGTCGAGAGTCTGAGGGAGAAGCAGCAGACGTTTGCTATTTTACTTTTGCAGTGTAAATATGAGCTCCTAAACGCCCTGCTCTCCGTTCAGACCGACTGAGGAACGTGCAGGAGGATTGCCAGGAGGGATTGTGCAAGTGCTCAGACATTTCTCAGGATCCTGCGGGTCACCTGTGAGTTAGGCAACGACAGGAATTTGTGTTTGATGAACGGGCAGTGCCAGGCAGTTCAGTGACCTTTGCGAGGGCAGGGACTCCTGGAATCCCGTTCAGGAGATGGAGAGTGGATCCTTTCCAGCAAGAAGGGACTGAAGTGGGGAGCAGAAAACACAAGACAGGTCTTAACTAAGCTTCATCAGCATGAGGAAGAGCCCAGATTAGTGGCCTAAATAATTCAGGCAGCTCAATAACCAAGCACCTGCCTCGCTCAGAGCAAGAAAGCAATCAACAATCGTTTATTTAACGCACGTGTTTCACCCCCTCAGCAGCCAGACTTCATGCAGGGAGTAAAGGCAGAGTCCCTGTGGCTGGTGGATGGATGGATTGGCTGCATTTTGGGTCCAGGGCTGGAGAGACAAGGTCACAGTGCTCTGCAGAGCACACGAACGTGCTCTCACTGCTGCTGAGCAGTGCTTCCCTTAATCTCAGCTGCTTGTCACCAGCACAATGCTAATGCTGTTCTGGCTTAGAAAGAGCTGGGAGTAGGTTGGGATATTCCTGTGCTGTGTAGGAAGTGAAGGAATGTGTAGACAACAGAAGGAGGAGAACAACAATAAAGTTTGGGCGGAAGAGCACGGAGATCACAAAAAATCTGGAGGAAAATCACCCTTGAGATAAAAGTGGGAATTCAGCACGAAGGTTTTTGGTGGTGGGTGCTTTGTTGAGAAGTGACTAAAGGGTTGAGGACAGGCTGTCCTGCTGGATGCTGGACAAATGATAAGCCATGTGTCCAGCCCCGTGAGGCACGCAGAATGAGACATGCTAGTGCTTGTATTTCCCTCCAGCAGCCTGTCAAAAGAAATCCTCATCTGGCTGTGCCTCCTGGGCACGGGCACAGCGAGGGAGTTACTCCTCAGTTACTCACAGGCATGCACTCACACTCTGGGGACCACGCTGAGCCCACAAAATGGGAAAAGATGCCAAAACCCAGCATGTTAAAAACACTGCTTTTCCTCCCTGGGCACCCAAGGAAACGCTGCACACGGTCTGCCTCTTCCTCTCTCAATTCCCTGACAAGAGCAGCATCAGAATGCCCTCTCCTGTTGCTTGCTCAGAAGCCCCGACCCCAGGGAACACGGCAGCGAGCTCAGACAGGGCTCTCGATGTAAAATCGGGATTGTCTGCCTGACCCCAGGGTTTCTGAGCTGATTTGCTTCACCCATTAGCAAAAACAATTAGGATATCGTTGCACTGACCTATCCACCTGGGGCTGCTGCATCCTGCTGCTCACTCCAGGAAGGATGAGGGAATTGAGTCCCAGGGCCAGAGAAAAAGCGAGGTTGGGAGAGCCCTCCCGCATTTTTCCTACTCACAATCTCTTGTTAACGTCAACTCAAATTATCCTTTGAGTGGCTCAGGGAATTAATCCAAATCAGACCACTCTGGTGCAGAGGGGCATTACCCAGCCTGGGAATCTCCCAAGACAAAACAACTGCTTCAGATCCCAGGGGATTTCAATGCTCCCCACAGCAGCAGGTCAGCATCAAACACCACCTGCACAGCTCATTCATTAGAAGGGTGAGGGGAGATCCAGAGGGAGCTCCACAGGGCCATCACACCTCAAGGGCAAAGGTGATCACAGAATCACAGAATGGTTTGGGCTGGAAGGGACCTTAAAAACCATCTGGTTCCAGCCCCTCTGCCACAGGCAGGGACACCTCCCACCAGACCAGGTGGCTCAAGTCCCCAGCCAGCCTGGCACAGTGACACTCTCCACGGGGTCTGTGTGATGCACAACACCCACTCAGGTCACTTCCATTTAGAAACCTTTTGGAGACTCATGAAAATAGGAAGGGGAAGAAGCGTTTTTCCCATCTCACAGAGTACTGCAGCCCTGTGAGCCTCCTCCGTGTGCAAGGGCAGCCTGCTCACCTGGGCACTTTGGAGAGCCTCTTAAGGAGCTCTGATCCACATTCTTGCTCCTTGGAGCAATTTTACCACTTGTCCAACCCCTTGCAGTATTGCCCACAAGGTCTGCCCCCTTTTCAGCTGCTCCATCCAGCTCCTGAGTCCCGCTTGAGCACTTTGGGGTTTATTTTCCCAGGAGAACAGTTTGGCTGGAAGGGACCAAAACCATCTGACTGCAGCAGAAAGCACCACACAACCCCCCTGAAATCACAATCCCCTTTCCAAAACAAATGAACTGTCCATCTAGTGCAGACAGTTTCTGACAGATGTGTCAAGCAGAAGTGCTCTACCTGCCTATGCTGGGAGCCCCACGTGGAGGGGGGGGGGAATTCTCCCTGAGCCCAGCTGGTGCTTAGCCCATGCCCCCAAGCATGAATTCCAATTTTCCCTGGCTAATGCTGTTCACCTGAGCAGTCACAGGGAAATTAGACCGGGACAGTTCTGTCCTGTTGGCACTAAAATCAGAATATTTGCTGGCAGCTTCCCTACAGACAGATGCCAGCAGGCCAGGCACAGCTTTATTCACTCCCAGATTTTGGCCAGTTAAGGCATAAGGCTCCCTTACCTGTCTAACATCAGCACATCCTAACAGCAAAAATGCAACTCGTACAATATAATTAATTCTATGAGTACCTGCTCTTCTCTCCTTTAGACCAGTGTAACTAAAATAAGGCTTCTGTTTCAACAGAACTTTTTGTATTTGCATCATTATAACCCTTGACTGCCAGGCTGGCAATTGCAGAAACTTCAGGTGCAGAGCAGTTATAAAATATTCCTTTAGAAAGTAGTTTATTAAACAACAATTTTTTTTGTCACCAATCACCAGGCAATGTCACCGTGACTGCTGATAAAAAAAGATTAATTTAAATTTTAAAGATCACCTTCTGTTGCTATTAGGAACTGAATATTTTTCATTAGAAACTGAATATTTTTCATTAGTGCCAGAGAGTTACCAGAATTACTTTCCATTCTAAGAGACAGGAGAAATCCTGATAATTCATTTATCACTCTATAAGGCTAATTTATTAATAAAACCAGACACCCTTGTGGAGGCTGCTGGACGAAATGATTGAACTAAGGTTTGATTTAGCTTTTTTGCAGTAGTCAGCTGAAGAGGCAAGAATCTGTATAACACCAGGCCATAGGTGGGTAAATTCACTGGGGTTTGTAATCTAAGCACTTCTTCTGTGGTCTGTATCTAATAAAGAAAATTTCTACTTTTACAGAAATGAGTTTGAGTTCAGGATGGTAATAGGGATGTGAATATCCTGCCCTCCCCTCTCCCCAACCCCCAGGCACCCTATAATCTCCTTGGTGCATTTTCCCCTTCTTGTTCTGAATTTCCACAAAAGAAATGTTCCTTTTTAGCCATACCCAGCTACACCATATATTTTTTTTCCCCTATTGGCTGCAAGAGCAATGATCTCAACTAGATACTGCTGCTAAAATTACATCCTGCTTTTCCTGCCTTGGTCAGCCAGCCTGTTTAAAGTTGTCACTTAATTCCCTGCCAAAACTGTTGTCATCTCAGTAGAAACCTAGCAAAATTACCCTTCGCTTAATGATATAATTCTACTCTTATATATTTTAAAATGTAAGGAAAACCTCTAAGCAAGCCAGGCAGCTCCTTACTGCCATAAAACAATTCACCACCCACAGTGACTTTTTGCCAACCTCAACTCACTCGGGTTTTATTCTCCAGTAGAAGCCCATGAATGAACCCATACTGGGAACTTTGCTGTCTTGTTTATAATTTCTCGGCGTGAAAATGCTGGTGAAGCAGAGCAATATTTGCTGAACAGAACTCATAGGATGGAACAGAGCCGGGGGGGGTGCTGATTATGGGTTGGCAGAAGGAATCTGGACGTGAAATTTTCGGGTTTGCTGTGGTAACTGCGAATCAGGCTCTGCTCAGGGGGACCACGGGCGATTCCTCCGTGACAGGGCAAGCTGGTCAAGGGTACTGAGCTGGAAAAGGCAGCGCCTTGGGCTGACAGCTTTAGCAGTTGTGGTTTTCCCTGTGGTCAGGAGCAAAGCCGTGAAGGGAACACACAAAACTCCTTTTTTTTTACCTGCCTGTAAAGGATGGTGGCTGCTGGGGAGCGAGCAGCTCTGCCCCTGCTGTGCAGCACACACTCTGCCCTAACCACGACAGGGGCTGAGGGCAGAGGAGGGAAAAAAAGGTGGAATTTTCTCTCTACTCACATTTATGGGACAAAAGGACATCAAAAGAGTCTGCCCATCTTGTCGCTTCTTCCGTTGACAGTCTTCTGTAAGGAAAGGAAGGGGCAAGTTACGGACAAGCCGTGGCTGCTCATCCCCTCTGGAGCTGTTTGATGAGGACACCGAGGAAGGCTGGAATTCTTCTCGCCTGATTTTGGAGGTGTAGAGTGTAGAACTGAGCCAAGCGACCCTGGGCTTCCTTTAGAATCAGTGAGGAGATACCAAGGGACCTGCTGGGACTCATCTCTGCTCATCTCACATCCCCAGGCAGGCAGGTAAAACAGGCCAGATGAATCATGCCCAAAAAGGGACCAATTTTTCCTCATTGACTCTAAGCAGAGGCCCAGGGAACAAGCTCAGATGCAGACATTTACACTGTAAAAGCCAAAAGTCAGGCGAAATGAAACTCAGCCCTGCAGAAGTGTTTATTTCTCTTGCCTGCCTTTTAGGGGAGGGACAGATCTTAGCTCAGGTGTAAGCAGGGACTTGTGATCAGATGAGTCCCATCCCACACGTCTCAAATCTCTGGAGGACTCTGGAGGGTTTGAAGCATCTGCCTCAAGCATTGTGCAAACCATCACCCGAATTTTGGCAGTGTTAAACACAAGGCTGAGCTGAAGATGACCTGAAATTCCTGGTCACCTCTTACACCAAGCCGACTGCTCAGGCTTTGATTTGTGATGACAGAGGTGTAAATTACATCCCCAAATAGGTGCAGACATGTCCCACACACAGCAGTGGGGACTGTGAGCGTGTCCTGTCTCACAGCAGAGCTCGTGTCAAAGATCCAGGTATTTCCTGAGGCTGTTCCTTGCTGGATCAGCGCCGCTTTGTTTTCCTTGTGGAAGTAGTCACAGCTCATACAAAGTACAACAAAAGGAAGACAATACTGGAGGGGGGGTGGTGGGTGGGGAGGGGAAGGACAGGAGTGGGGTTAGGGTGGGATGCTGCAGCTATACTCACTTCAAAGCCCGGTTGGGCTTGTCCGGAAGAATAGCTGTGAAATCATTATATGAGTCTGATTTGTGAGACAGGCAGCCCAGGCGAGTCCTCATCCCTCTGTTCCTGTGGTCGAGGTGGGGAAGCAGGGGTGTTAGCAGGGGAAAACCAAAGAACAGGATGATTATCAGTCTAGCCAGCTTGGCAAAAGAAAACGAACAAACCCAAAAAAAACCCCTCAGAGGCTCTGTGCCAGATCTGTGTCCTTGGTTCCCTCGCGTGTGAGAGGGACCCTGAGACATCTCCAGGCAGATGCTAAGGGTGAACACAGCACCAGAGCAGCTGAAGGCTCACTCACACCAGGCATTCAGCTGCCTTGGCTGGCAAAAAGGCTTCGAAAGGCTGCGCTTTGGGATGGTTTCTTGGAAAGTCCTGCTCTGGCCAGGTGTGGGAGGAGAGCAATGGGCAGCAGTGCAAGAAATCAGTCACCACGTCCCAGCAGCACCAGAAACAGCACAAATACCAGAGGTGGAGGGCAGGAGGGGGCTGGAGGAAGGAGAGGGGTAGTGAGGCACCTGCAAGGGGAGCCTGTGCTGCAGCACCGTGAGTTCCCGGCCAGGATCGATCCCAAGCGGCTTCTTTAGACTCAGGGTTACATAAGCAGGATCAAACCGCCTGTTTCCTGACACGCTTACCCAGGCAGAAAATGGCTTTATTGCTTTTTTTTCCTCTAAATTTCAGCCCAGCCCCAGAGCCTTCGATCCTCCGCCAGCCCCTGGCGTCCTCGCCCAGCCCCTTCACGGGACAGCAGCCGCAGCATCCTTCATTACATAACCCGGGATGGGCAGGGACACAGAGGGACAGGGGAACGGAACACGCACATGCATGACACGGGACTGGCATCACCCTCTCCCCAAAAACATGTAGGGGCTGCACAGGCTCTGTGATCTGCCTCTCCAGCCCTAGGGCGTCTCCTCTGGGAGATTCCCTGGACATCAAACTAGGCCGTTCTCTCCTCCGGACCATGGGAGGAGCGTTTAGAGACTCAGTCTCCACTTCTCAGCTGCTGGACCTACTTTGGAGCTGCTGACAGCCCTTCTCCAAGCCCTGCTGCCAAACAGATGCCGAATACTTTCTGTGGCTGCAGAAGTACAGCATTTTTTCCCCTTCCATCTGTAATTCTTGCAGAACACTTCAGCACCAGCGCCTGAGCCAATCTGTAGCGCGCCTGTTTCCCCCTTCTCCTCCCGCCCTTCAGAGAGCTTCTATTATTGCACATTTTAATGTAATCTTAAAGCAAATTAAATGTTAATTAAATGCACTGAGTGTCTCCCTGGTGCAGCACAGGGAGCTCGCAGCGTTTAACAAGCACAAAACCCGGGAGCTCTTCAGTCACAGGAATTGTTGCACAGCCTCCAGCTACGGCCCCACGGCCGTGGGCCCGGGATGCTGCACTCCACAAACTCCAGATGAGAGCACTGGGAGTGCTCAAGTGGACACCGAGCCTGCTACAGGATCCTCCTGGTACCTCTCCTGATGCCTCCTACCCCCCACCTTCCTGCTCCCTGCTCTGTTTGCTCACGAATTTCCCAGCAAGAGGTGTGACAGGCGTTACCGCAGCGCTGCTCAGATTCCCCTCTGAGATCAAGGGACTGCAGCAGGGAATCAGAGCGGGCGGGGGGCAGAGGGAGTTGGTTCCTCGTGGAACGCCCTTCTCTCAGCGAAGACTTCCAAGACAGGACACGGGAGAGAGAGAGAGAGAGAAGGGGAGAGAAATTGGGTCTTGCAGGAGGTGGAGAGGCAAGGGAAGGGCAGGAGGGAAGAGGGGACACTGCAGTGAGCTGGAGGGCTTGCTGGACGAGGTGGACAGCGACAGGATGGGCAGGGGTGAGGGGTGCACCGAGTCTTTCCAGTTACCTCCGTGGGATCAGTAAGGCAGCCATTCAGGCATCCAGCTATGGTTAACCCTTTAACTGGCTGGCTTGGACCGCAGTCGGGGCTGCTTGCAGGAGGCAGGAGCACAGGAAGAAGAAATTTACTGTTTCATGTCCTGGCACTTAAAAATATACCAAAGAATCCTCTTTGCCAAAGCCAAGAAGGGCCAGTTGTCCTCAACCCATTTGATTCTTGCCTCCCAGCATGGAAAGTCAATTGTTCAATGGAAGACGCTGAGAGTTGAGGGATGGTCACAGAGGAGAGACAGCATTTCCTTCTAAGATCAGGACTGCAGGTAAAGTCCAGCTTCGGGTCTAAAGTGGTTTGAGTTTGGCGTCCCAGCTCACCAGGGAGCAGCAGGAGTTGGCATTATCCCACTCATCCTTCAACGCCTCTGAAGGTCTCTCCTCAATGGGCAGAGCTCCGGGCTGACCTCGCTAAGAAGACCAAACTACCTCTTGTGCCTGTCCCTCCAGGTCATGGCTGATGTTACTGGCCAGGCATCATGGAAAAGCTGCCGCTGCAAACAGAAGAACAGGAGGACTTCACGCATCTGCGGGCGCTGCTCCTTTCACCACCACAGGCTCAAGCACTCGCACAAAAATAACTCAAAGCAAGCAAGGCCTCGCTGGGGTGGTGGGAGCCCTGTGGGGAGCCACCAAGGGGGTGCACAGCCTGCAAAAGGGGAGGGAAGCAGGGAAGGAGGGAAGGAGGGAAGGAGGGAAGGAGAGAGGGAGATTGGAGATGGTGGGGTCCTCGTGAGCCTTGGCACACTAGGGAGCAACTGGTTGACAGCAGAGAGTGAAGATGAGATCCACCAGGCAGGAGAGCCAGGGGACAGAGAACTGGACTCTACAACGAGGAAAGGCAAAGGTTTCTGATTTGCCAGGACGGGTCCAAGCTCCAGGTACCCTCCATGTCGTGTCCTCCTGCTCGCTGGGAACAACCGAGGAGGAGCCCAAGGAGCTGACGAGAGCAGAGAGGGTGTGCAAGGAGTCAGGACCCTCTGCAAGGAGCCAGGACCCCGCTCTGCTGGGGCCTGGGGAGACCCCGGAGCTTGTGCTGCCCAATGCAACATCCCTCTTAAAACCTGATTACATTAAAAACGCACAAAGCCTCTTCCTCACTAAATTAATGGAGCCGGGATTGCGCTGCATTGCCAGTGAGTGCATTTCCTTAATCCTCACCCCGACCGGCTGCTTCACTGCGCTCCGACTGAAATCAATCCTTGTAATTCCTTAAGCCCCTCTAAATTTCCTCATTAACAGCCTCACCCGCATGTGGGGCCACAGCACATGACTTCCCAGAGTCCAGCAGCTCCTGCTCCTCTTTCCCACCGCTGCTCCGAGGTGACAGAGCCGGCTGCCCTCTCCCTTGCAGCCTCCTCCAGCAGCCTGAATTTTGGGGTACTGTTATGAAAGAGCCTTCTGCTCGCCCCCACTCCCACCCACTCAGCCCCCACAGCAATCACCTGCACCGCTGAGCAGCACCCAACTTCCCTGAGATCCCAAAGTCTGTCTGACTTGAGGGGTGCTGGGACCTACGTTTCCCGTGAAGGCAATCCCACTGCTCGGCTGGCATACCCACGGATGTTCCCTCTGTTTGCAAATAAAGCCAGTCAGTTACGACTTGAAAATGTAATCTGTGCTGTCTGGTAAATTGCAATAAAGGTCCTGGTGAGGGGTTTTGCCTCCCCTGCTCCATCCTTCATCCTGCCTCCCCCTCCTATGGAAGGAACCCGGTCAAGGAGAATTACCAGCCTCATCATGGATGTGTTTTGGGGGTTTCTCCTTGAGACACAAAAAGGGAGAGGCGTGATTAAGGACGTTCAGGTTATCAAACTACCTGAGCAAAGATAAAGAAGCCATCCCAATACAAAAAAAAATAGCAGCACAAATGTTAAAAAAACCCAACCAAACAAATAAACAGAACGGTAAACCATGAGATCTCTCGGGGGCTTCAGGAGATTAAGACCATCCATTCACATGCAGAGAAAGCCAGGGAAAAAAAAACGAGAACAGAGGCACTGCAGACAGACAGACAGACACCGAGAAAAAGATACTCACTGCCTTTGACCTGTCCTCTCTGCCGGTGGGTCTGCGTGCTCAGAGAGGCTCTGGGGAGAGAGCAGAGCGGGCTTCTTCAGAGACAGCCCCCTGCTCGGGATGACAGTCACACCTCGGCACCCCTCCCCTCCCCTCGCCACCTCTCCCCGGGCAGCAGCAGCAGCAGCAGCGCAGCTCGGAGCCGCTCTCGCATCAGCCCCAGCCCGGCTGCGCAGCCGGCTCCCAGCGCATCCCAGCGCATCCCCGCCTCACCCACCTGGCAGCAGAAGCCCAGCTTCTCCCCCCGAGGGGACGGGGGACCGCCGCGCACGGGCGGAGGATGCCAAAGGCTGCCGGGGAGCATCTGGGGGCGGGGAGTGGGGGGATGCCTGCGAAAGCGCTCGCTGTGTCGGAATAAAGCACCCGCCCGCCTCGCTTTGAGCGGCTCTCCGGAGCTTTTAGGGAAGGCTGCTGCCCTCAGATCGCTCATCTCCAGGAGCTGCCACAGACAGGAGGGATGGGAGAGTTTCGTCGAAGAGCCCAGGGGTCAGCAGGGCTAAGGGAGATTTTGGCACAAAGCGAAGGAGGACCTTATTGCCGGGCACGGGATGACAGAAGCCAAAATCCACCCAGTGGTGTGGCAGAACCCCTGAACCCATCTGGGGTTGCACATCCCTGCAAGTTCCCTCACCCGAGTGTATGGGCTCCAATCCCCCTTTTTTCTCCTGCACCCACCTCCATCCTCCCAGAAAATACATATGGGATGTCCTGGTGACTCTAACAACAACCTAACCCATGGCACCAACATCACCCCAGCTCTGGGGTCAGCACAGCCACCAGTGACAGCACCTGGTGTCACACAGGCACTGATGGGGCTCACTGAGAGCTCAAGCCACGGGATCTCCATTGCTTTTTTGATCCTGACAAAGCTGATCGACTTAAAAAAAAAAAAAAAAGACAAAGAAAAAAGAAAAATAATTATAATAATAAAAAAGTCCTCTGCAGTTTAACAAATCATTGCCTTTTCCCTGGAAACTTGTAGTCACCTTCCTCTCTGCTAAAACACTGCTGGCCCTGGCAGCCTGGTGCTGTTAGCAGGAAACATGCCTTGAGACAGCACATTATCACCAGCAACCATCCCTGGGGAGAGGCAGAGTCCTGCAAAACCTCCTAGAAAAACACAGGGATTAGCAGCACTGCAGCAAAGATCCCGGCTCTCCATCAGCGTGGATCCCGTCCTTCACAGCCCGGCGTGGCATGGAAGTGTTTGCCTTGCTCTCATCCTCCCCTGGCAAAGCCCAGGTCATCCTGACTGGGATTAATCACATCTCCAGTTACCGCAAGACAAGCACTGAAAAAACGCTGTGGCCAGCGAAATCGCCTCTAAACCAGTCAAAGGTTGAGGTTCATCCTCTGCCTCTGTTACCACAGGCTGGTTTGTCCAAGTTAAATAACAGCCAGCTGCAGCCCTTGCCCAAAAAACCCAAGCCAAATTTAACTTCTAACGTGTCATTTTTGGTTTAATATGTTATTTCCAGGCTCCCAGCTTCCCTCTGGGCACTGCAGCGGGTCACAAGTGACAAGGTTTTCATAACAGTCCCAGGACATCCCTCAGCTCTCATTCACAAACACACACGTTGTGGGCTGGAGGAGGTCACTAAAATGCTCAATCCACAAAGCTCTGGGTGATTCTGCTCCATTATTCAGATACTCTGAGACTTTGCTGCAGTCCCAAACAGATCAAACTCTGGCCCACTAACACTGGATGGGACCAATCATTGGATCACGGGAGTGCTCCCACTTGTCCCTCTGCTTTTACACCAGTTTTAGATACTGCCATCTCACAGCCATCACCAGTATGAGACCCCCAGGTCCTGTTTCTCATCAGACCCTTTTTGTGAGCTCAGTGAGATCCTGAATAACACACAAATGACTCTGAATGCCAACAATTTTTCCTTCCAGTTTCCTGGGGCAGGTGTGAGTTAATAGAGAACAAGAATAAGTGAACTGTTCTGACACAAGCACTACAGGGAACGTAATTAAATTGCAGATAAAGAGAATTATGGGGTTTTTACAAGGTAATATTTTAGAAAGCTTCTGTTCGGTAGGTTTATAGCAAATTCCTTCTAAAATAGCCCTCCTGCTTCTGACCACTGTTTAGTTTCTATTTAAATGCTTTTAATAAAATAACTCATTTTGATATTAGGCTTGAATCCCATAAAAAATTTTAAATCTCTCCAAAAATTACACTAGAGCAATTTCCTCCTGACCTGGCAGCAGCAAACACACAAGCAGTGAACACGTGCAGCGTTGGGAGTGTTGGCTGTCACTGTGGAGGGCAGAAGGGAATTTGCCAGCGTCTTCCCTACACATGAATCTCCCTCCCCAGGGTCCTTTTTATTTTCAATGCCTCCCTGCCAATTCCAGGTGTTTTGACCATTGGTCATTACTCAGATGGTTTTTAGCCAAAAACCTCATCCAGACCAAACAGCTCACTTCCACTTCTCGCTTCCAGCTTCACGGCCTTGTTGTATTTACAGTGATCCCTGACACGTGTTGAACTTTGGGTTGTGCTTGCTTTTACTTCGTGACTTTTTTGGGTCTGTGGCAGCATCTCTCCTGGCTGGCACCATGCTCCAAGGGGCTCGTTGGAGGGATGAGCTTTCACAACCCGTTGGTCCAAGAGGATTTTCCCTCCTGCCAAGAAAAGCACTTCTTCACCCTGCTGTGGTGCTGGGCAGCTACATCCCCACACGTGAAGTCATTCCCTGGTGTGTTTCCATGAGATCCTGTTGCCTCTGAGATCTCTCCCGAGGGTGCTCAGCAACCAGGGGAAGGTGCCCCTGCCCATGGCAGGAGGTTGGAACTTGATGAGCTTTAAGGTTCCTCCTAATCCAAACCATCCTGGGATTTTGTGTGGGCTCTGTGACTGCGAAATGCCAATCACAGCAGGCTGGCTGCCTCCCACAGTAGTCCTGGCTCTGGGAATTCAGGTGAGCTGCAAAGCCTGCCTTAGGCTGAGCCACAAACCTGCAGCCACACTGCTGTAACTCAGGGGGGCTTTGGGCTTTTGCTGGACTACTGAAAGGAATAAAATGTCATTTGCTCCCCTTCACAGTCGTTCAAAATTTATCCAGAATCCAGAGTGGTACCGATATGGGCCCAACCCCAAGGGAATTCAGATTAGTAATTAATTCATCAGTCTCCAGAGACTGCTGTTCTCCACCACCGTTTGCAATTAAACCTGGAAGGAAATTACTTGTAGCTCGCATCCAGCTCTGCTCACTGTGCCAGGCTGCCCTGCTGTCTTGGCTGAAAACACACTTGGTCCAGCACAAGGTGACTGCCTTGGAAGGAAGGAATTACAACTGGTGGAGATCACTTGCTAAACTACAAAACAAGCCACACACTTGTCTTAATTGCAAACAGAATCCCCTTCTAAAAAAAATCTCAAGTAGGAAACATCCACAGATGAAGCCCAGAATGTTTTTAAGGAGTTGATTTATCTATTCATCTTAAACCTCAAATCATTCTCCATGTCAAGCCTGGCAGGGAGGAAATCCTGAAAGGTGAAGGAGAGCCAGAGTTTCAGGAACAGGTGAGGAGACCAAGCAGAGCTGGGTGGGGATTGATCAGGGAAGCCACCTCACATGTAGGAGATGGGAGACACCCATCGAGTCAAACTCCCCTTGAAAATGAAAGAATACGTTCAAAAATAAAAATGAGTTACATAAAGCGAGATGTGTGGCTTAGCTCGAGAGCACGGCAGCTATTTAAATTCTCCCCTGTGTCAATGACAAAAGTGTCTCCTGGCCATGGCTGTGGCTCCCGGGCACAGCAGCAGAACAGATGCTTCCACTGCGCTCCCTGCACCCTCCCGGATTCCTCCAGGCAGGTGGGACACAAAACCAACAGCGAAGCAGGGCAGGAAGCTCCGGGCTGAGAAGGGCAGGCAGGAATCAAAGGGAAGAATTTCCCCTTTAAAGCACTTTGTTACAATTTCATAATTCTTCTCCGAGGAAACGCGCTGCCGTGCCCCAGGAGCAGCTCCGTGGAAAAGGAGCTGCTGTGCGTTGGGGAGGATGCTGTGAGTGTGGAGCAGGGATGCAGAAAGGATCGGAGTTGACACAGAGCTGCTCTGTGCAGCCTTGGAGCCCTCCCAGCTCTCAGCATCGCTGCTGCTGTCAATATGGCAGCGGCTGGAACGCAGCTCTGTGCACGGCTGGGGAGCTGGGACAGATCCACCCCGACAGACAGAGCTCCACCCCGACAGACAGAGCTCCACGATGGCCCCCTGCCACGGATTCTCCGTCCCTCGCAGGGTTTGATGGAGATCTGATGCTCGGCACGGGTCAGGGAGCGAGGCTTGCTGACAGACAGGGTTAATTTTCTGCTGGGAGATCATCCGAGGTGCTTGCAAGCAGCCTGCATTCTGTGAGCTGACTACTGCAAACGAGCTGTTTATTGAGTGTTAAAAACCAGCCCCAGACCTCGGGGTTGCAGCCCCAAAGCCATTTATGATGGACAAGGTCTGCTCTGCTTCTCTGCTCTTATCGCTGTTTATTCCCAAGGCTGGGGGCCTGCAGGGCATCCAGGTCCCACAGCAAGGATTTCCTGGGGCCATTTGCTGCTCCATGGGCACACAGCTGCGCCACGGGGAGGTCACTCCCGCCGCGGCAAAACACCTGAGCACGTGCCTAACTTTAAACACCGGACGGGTATTTGTAGGATGAAATACAGAGTTAGCCACAGGGGTGAGCTGGGATTCCTCTTTCATCTCTGGAGGCTGCTGCTGTAGCCTTAACTAAAATATAAATGAGGTGAGCGAGATGAGCTCGTCCTCTTTCTCCAGCATAGGGTGATTCTTTCATAAAAATGCCTGCTGTGTCCAGCACCAGTTTCTCCTCGGGAGAGGGGCTGCCGTCAATGCCCATGTCCTGCCAGGCTGCAGAGAGATGCTCCCTGAGCTCTGCCAAAGCCTGAGCCAGCCCTACAGCCCGGGCAATGTCCCCAGAGCCACATGGAAGGAGGGCAGGGCGACAGGCCAGGCTTGTCTCAGCGCTGCTCTGGGGGCTGCAGGGACGAGAGAAGGGCAGCACAGCAGGGCAGAGGAAGCTCAGCCCGTTCGTTATGCGACCTGTGGGCTCCCCAGATGGAGGAATGCCACGGCTGGGATGGGGCACAGCAGCCGGGATCAGCTGCGGGGAGAAGATGCCAACACAACGAGCCCCTTGCATTTGTCAGCTGTGCCAAATAACCAGTTTATTTCCCCCACCCGTGGGAGAGCAAGGAGCTGACCCTCACCACTGTGGGGGTCTCCACGAGTTACAGCAGCCCCACAGTCACGGCAGGAGGAAAATAAACCCCCCCAGTTCAGCTGGTTCTTCCCCCAAAGAGTGCACATGCCTCTGCCATCTGCAAGTTCTCGCTCCAGCCTGGGCTCAGCGCAGCTCTCTCGCCTCCAACACGGTCTCTTTTCGCTCCAATTAGTCTTATTTTTAACCAGCTCAGCCCCGGCGTTAGTCACAATGTCACAGATACCCAAATATTCAAAGCAAACACAATCCACCATTTTAAAACCACAACAATAGCAAAGCAGAGAGGGGGAAGGTGCCAAGATGGTGAAGATCTCAGAGGTGCAGGCACAAGCACAGGCTGATGTTTTCTCCCAGCATCAAAGGCCCAGCGCTAATCCCATTGCAACGGAGATCACCCCAGAACCAGTCCCGCTCCTCCCCAGTCAGGGCCGGGCAGAGCCTAAGAAACGCTGCTCTTTCCCCGCCTGCTAATTAATTACAAGCCGTGCCTGTGTCCCTTTGACCATTCACGAGATGCCACGGGAAGATTAGCGCGCGGGGAGAAGCACTGCGGTGGCATTAACAGGGGTGACATCCCAGCAGCACCCTTCCCCTCCCACTTGGCCTGCAGAGTCCTCCTTCCCCGCAGGAAACTGGGGCAGGAGCAAGTCAAAATCCCTCCTCCCCCAGGGATGCAGCCAAGGGAGGGAAGGACCATGGGGCTTTCCATCACCCTCCAAGGCCCTCCTGGCTCTTACCTGTGCTGCAGCTGCGTGGCTTTTGGTGCTTGATGGACATGGCTGGTTGGGGCCCTGAGGAGCTGCGGGGTCCCGGTGCATCGGGGAGGGCGAGGGACCCGGCCCGGCCTCGGTTATCTCCGCAGGAGCAGCGGCACTGTGCCACTTTCCCCGGCTCCCCAGCCCTGCATCTCGTGGAAAGAACAAGAGCTGGTGGAAGGAGGGGGGTTAGGAAAGAGAGGGAAGGGGGAGAAGGGAGAGCGGGAGCTCTCGCAGATGCACACACACACAGAGCAGACAGAGGCTTGTATAGGATGGCACTGCCTGACTTGCTCTCATTATTGCCGCGGGCTGGCTGCTGCCCATGGAGGACTCGCCAGCATCCGCTGCTGACCGCGGGCACGGGGGGAAAGGGACAGGAAAGAGATTAGGGCCTCACGCGCCATCGGAGCGAGGAGAGCGACTGCCTGGGCACGGGGGACTCCGTGGTCTTTGTTTGCTTTCACCTGGCAGAGGAAGAGCTGTGCTAGAGGGCAGGAAGGGATTGCAGTGATAGTTCGGCTTTTCGTGGGTGACTCCTTTCTCCCTTTGAACATAACAAAATCCCTGAGCCCAGTGCTCCCCAGGGACACCGAGGGATGGCGTGGGGCTGGCCTGACCGAGGGTTGCACGTCCCCAAAGCACCAGCACTGCGTAAAGCTCAGCCTCCCCCTCTCATCCCCATTATCTGGGTCGTGCTGATACAGATCCAAAGGGCTGGCAGGGCTGTTTGAGGGGGTGGAAAGACTCTCCAGCCATGATACCTCCCCTTTGGATGCTGTCAGGAAGCTGCTGGCAGAGCTGCCTGCAATCCCTGACACTGCTGATCTGCTGCAATGACAGACCCAAAACGGTGGGAACCAGAGATCCAGCCAGAATCCTTCCCAAAGGGCCACCAATTCCTCACTCCACAGATTTTATTTTTCTAAACCATCGCATGCTTAGAAGCGTGTGCCCCTCTCGAAGGAAGTGAGAGCTTTGTATGTCATGCCTTTTTCAGCTTTCAGAAGCTCCCAAACCTCTTCCCCTCCTCTGCCCCAGTGCTTTGCCACTCAGAGGGTCTGGGTCTCGCCTGGGGGAGCTCAGTTCGAGTTAATCAGAAGGATTAAAACGAGCCAAGTCAGATGCTTGAGGTATTATACCTTCTCCAAAACCCCCAGTCACCCGTTTTACTCCAAGGTTTCCCACTGGTGTTTGCAGACACATGGATCTCTAGCCACAGGGCTGCTGTTAATAGAAATCAATGGGTGATGCATGGAATTACAAGTGCAGAATTTCCAAGTCAATACCCTCCCCAGCAGTTAACCTGGGAGCACACCAGGCCCATCCCCATCTCTGGGTGGCTGTGTTCAGTAACACACCTTCAAGAGTCGCCTGGGATGACAAACATTCCTACAGCACAGGATAGGATCAGTCCTACCGAGCCAAAATCCAGTTTCCTGCCTGGCTGCCTGCTCCACTGCCCTCAGGATGTTGGCACCCAGCTCCAGGAAACCTCCCCCTCACGGGTCACCCTGCCAGGAGCTGTCAGAACATATTTCAAGTCTCAGCATTCCGTCAGCCCCGCAAGAGAAAAGGTCTCGCTGTGGATCCATGGCTATGGATGGCTTCTCTGCCGGGAGCAGCACATCCAAGGCCCAAGGGATGATCAGTTCAGGGCCTATCACCAGGTATCCCATCCTCATTCCCACCACAAGAGGAGCGAGAAGCTGAGGTTTGATGCTATGCCAAGATCATGATTGTTTCTCCATCCCAGAGAGATCCCAGTGGTGCTGGGGAGCTGGATTCCTTTAGGATGCTAAAATCAGGAGCAATATCACTGCAAAGGCAGGGGGGTGGGCATCTGTCTTGCAGCTCTGTGCATCTGTATTACTGAAATCACTAACGAAGCTGCCAGGAGTCTCTGAGGATGCACAGCTTTCCTACACCCCAGGGCTGGGAGATTTCCGAGTGATATCCATTCTCCATAGGGCTGTTTTTAATGCGGATACACTGCACAGCCATTGAGGGGGGGTGGGCAAGAACCATTTTTGGGGAAAATAATCCCCACTTCTGTGTCTTGTGGGGAGTGAGGAGCTGGCTGCTCCGTGCCCCAAGGCATGCAGCCAAACTTCCAGTCTCCAGGAGGACAGACCCTCTGGTGGGCTGGGGTCTGACTCTCCCAGAGGAGAAAAAAAAAGGCAAGGCCCCTCGGATGATTTGCAGTGTGGTGTCCAGGACTTGTAAGAGGACACTGTCAGTGCCACTGTCTGTCACCACTGTGAAGGTGCCCCCCAGCTTTACAGGGGCAAGGACAGCTTCTCCCTGGGCGAGCCAGGATTTCCAGCTGCGTGTGAAAAAGCAGGTTTGTTTTGTATGCATGCAAAAGCCTAAACTTAGTGAGCAAGATGTTAATTTGTGAGGGGGAAAATAGGCCATATTTATGTAACTGTGAAAAGCTGCAGCGAAGGCTACAGATCCAATGGGAGAGGAGCGTCTGCTCCCAGCTCAGGGCTTTGTGAGAGCTCCAGCAACTGCATATTCATTGCCCCACACCCCAAAGAACCAGCTTTGAGGCTTTCCAGGCTAAGAATAGAGGTCTTGTTGTGTTTGCTGCTCCACGGGCCGGGTTTTGTCCGGGATTAGAGGCACCAGGCTGTGGAGCTGCAAATGGCAGCATCTCCTCCCGCCTGCGAGCGGGGCAGGGCTCCGGGCCCAGCAGGGATGGAGAGCATGGAATAAAGGGTGAATTCATTCCCAGCCACACAGGATGGCATTAGTGCTGGCCCTCTGCTCACAGAGACGTCCCCCGTGGTGGACGGGGCACCCGCAAAACACGACTCCCTTGTGCACAAACAAAACCCAAGCGTTTTTCCAAGCGGGGCGCAGCTGGGGCAGTGCCACGACTGAAATTAGCAGCTCGTCCTGGCTGTGAAGCCTGATGGCTTGGATCCACCTCGGGAAGCCCGGTCCCTGCAGGGGCAGACAGCTCCTCGCCGGCCTGTGACATTTCTTTCCCCTTCCACTCACATTCTCTGCCCTGCTTAAACCAGGTTGTGAATCCAGCGATCTCCAGCCTTGGAAATGGAAACCTCCAGAGCCAGTCACTCCAGGGTTTTTCAGACAACCCTGCACTTAAGAGGGTTTTCAGCTCCAGAAATCATCATGTGGCAGTGCTGGCACTGGTGGGAAACAGCACGACACTGCTCCTTGTCTGGCTTTGAATTTGTCACCCTGGGACTCTGGGAAAGCCCTTTAAGGGCTAAATTGGGCTTGCAAATGACAGCAAAGTCATTCCTGTGGGGAAACCAAGAGGAAAAGCACTGAATTGTGGATGCTTCTGTGGCCTCTGGCTCCACTATTCCCTGAGCCTGGGGCCGTATTCCTGGACACTTATCCTAAAGCAGCAAGGGACGAGACTTCCAGAAAGGATGGTGAGCCAGGGCTTTGAGTACCTGTAGCCAAGGGCAGCACTGATCACAGGCACGGGCTGCAGACAGCAGGATGACTCCTGTCCACCTGAAGTCCAGCCTGGGAGGTGAGGGAGGCCATCACATCACAGACTGAAGGCTACAACTGATATGAGGTGTTGTTTTCAAATAAATGGGGACAGAAATTGGTTTTTTGAAACATGCAAGGAAATGCTCTGCAAAACATGAATCCCCTGAGAGAAAGCAGTCTCTGGAGAAGGTCTTTCTTGCTAAAACATCACATAACAGAGAAGTCTCTTGGGAAATGACTCCTGAGATAACCTCTCTCCTAAAATAAATGCCCCTGGGAGCAACAGTCATGGCAAAACATTTCTGGGGGAGAAAAAAAAAAAGTGTTCTAAAACCTGCTATTGATTCTGTATTTACCCTTGCTGCAGCAGCAGCACACAGAGCTCAGAGGTGAGCCAGCACCTCCCAGTGCTCCTTCCTAATCAGAACTGAGAAGGATACAACAGCCATCCTGCTGCTCCCTCATTTCCTCCCCGATCACTCAAACCACCCCGCTGTGAGCAGCAGCCCCACAAAACGTGTTCTGGAGTCGTCTTGCGGCTTCGTGGAGCACAACAACGGGGGCCATCCCATCTGCTGCTGTTTGTTTAGCCTTTGCATTGCTAAACGAACATCTGGGAACGCTGCTGAGCCTCTGTTCAGAGAGCAGGGACACGTGTGTCTCTCTCCTCTGTGGAAGTTGGTGTGACCCTAGGATTATTTGGCAAAGAATGAGAGGCCAAGAACCAAGTGATGCCTGTCCACTGCCCAGCCTGCTGTAATTAGCTGCTCTCGTGATGCTGGCCACCATCCAGACACTTGGCCAAAAGCAGCCCAGACACTTTGACCCTGAGAATTGGCTCCCATGCCTGGAAAACCACATGCCAGCTCTGACTAAGCACCTGCAGGGTAATTTATCTCTCCCATTTCCATCAGTGCAGCCCAGCAAAACCCAGAGCCATGCTGGGAGCCAGCAGAAAGTCCCTTATAAATAGCCAGGAGTTGGGAAGGTCTGAAAATTCTCCAGGAAATACTCACGGAGGCAGAAGACAGCAACTGAGAGCTGTTTAGGATCTGCTGCGGGGAGCATTGGAGACCAACCCATCTGCTTCTGGGAGTGCTACAGAGCCAGAAAAGATTCTTCGTATGGCTTAAGGAGAGGAAGGCAGAAGCATTCTAAAGCCTGGTCTAGCAGCTTGTTAAAACCTACCTGTCCTAGCTGTGGTTTAAAGCCATAAATCTGTATTTATTGCCCAAATTTTGCATATCCTGCAGTCCCCTTATACATGACCAAATATGTCCAAACAAGGTGACCCCCAGAGAGGGGGTTCTATTTCAGGGTATTCCATCACCTGCCTTTAGCAGCAGGCAAATGAGATGTTCCTGACACCCCACAGCTACACGGACGTGAGGAGTTGATCCAGATCCATTCTGAGCTCAGACTGACTGCAAAGACAGCGTGGATGCAATTCCCAGGAGTCCTGTGAACTTCAGGCAGCACCCACAGAATGCAACAAGGTACCGTGTAAATAACATCTCCCTAAAAATCCAGTATTGGGAACACGGTGATCCTCTGGGACTGTACGGTTAAAACTAAGAGAAATATGCAATGAGATCAAGAAAAGAAACAATAATGGACATCCACAACTACCTGAGGATGAGCATCTCTTCGTCTTGGAAAACATGGACACCTGCTAAAGAAGCTGGAGTGGTCACACACTGTCACAGCACACTGGCACACCAGGTCACCTCTGCGTGGGCCAGGGCAGCACCACGCACAGCACCCAAAAGAGAACCCCATTTATTCACCCACAGCAGCCTCTGCCTTCCCTGCTGGCAGGCAGGAGGAAGCAGCTTTTCTGTGTCAGACAGGCCCATTCAGCACCCAGGTCACGAGGCAGCAGGTGAACAGCTCTGCTCTGGCGCAGCACGGACCGGGATTAGGGCAGCACGCAGGGTCTCCTCAGGAGCACAGCCCCAAGCCCCAGAATTGGGTATTCTGGGTGAGAGCAGCAGGAGGAGCCAGCAGTGTGTGTTTTGCTGTCTGCACCACAGTTTACACCCAGCGTGGTGTTTTTCTTTGCACAATGGGCCGAGTTTGTTGACTCATGTTCAGCTTGTGACCCAGCGGCAGCGGCAGCAGCTTCTGCTGGCACAACAGCCGGTGCCTGCTGCTGACTGCAGGGCTGCTTCCTCCAAATACAGCATCTCTCACTCACTGCATGCTTTTCCAAGCTTTTCCATGACCATTCCTCAATTTATCAAGGCTTGACACCTCTCCCACTAGCCTACAGGTTCTCAAATTTGTACTGGTTTGCTCACAAATATAGGAAACAAAATTTTCTATTCACCGTCCCAGATTGAATTAAATGTTCTGGGGACCTGAAAATACCCATTTAATTTACATTATAGCAGCCTTCCAGTTTCTAAAAGGGGCTTACACGAAGGCTGGAGAGGGACTTTTCACACCAGCACATAGTGACAGGACAAGGGAGAACAGCTTTAAGCTGAAGGAAGATAGATTTAGATTAGATATTAAGAAGAAATCCTTCCCAGTGAGAGTGGTGAGGCCCTGGCACAGGTTGCCCCATGCCTGGAAGTGTTCAAGGCCAGGCTGGATGGGGCCCTAAGGAACCTGGTCTAAGTGGAAGATATCCCTGCCTGTGGCAGAGGGGTTGGAATGAGATGATTTTTAAGGTGCCTTCCAGCCCAAACCATTCCACGATTCTGTGATCATCCAACCATTTTGCAGCCAGGTCCCCTTTCTTCGTATTAGAGACAGGTACTGAATGAGTTTTACAGCAGTCAGGTTCCTCACCTATCCACCCAAATGTACCAGAAATCATCACAAATCATTCTGAAATCACATCACAGCTCTTTATTGAAATTCCTGCCACCCAGGCAGCCTGAGAGTGCCCGATTTCCCAAGAGCCCTCTTGAATGGAAGTTTTTCCCCTCCGTTCTAAGCAAAGCCCTCACTATTTGTCAGTAGCAGCAGCAGTGCTACTCAGCGTTTCTTTCTCTTGAACTTTCTAACAATGAAAAATAACCATTTTGGCCTTCTTGACATTTTTTGATAGGTCTTTCTGTCCCTGTGATTATCCCACATGGACACTAACAGCGTGAGGAGGACCAAGGGGAATGCTGACCTCATTTGTTGTAATTACCAGGACCACTGAAAGGAAGGGTTGTCACAGTCAGAACAAGTATTTCTTACATTAATGGATCATGATGAAGCAAAAAGCATTTTTCCTGCAGGTTTAGAGAATAAACTAAGCCCAGGGTTACAAAGGGAGAAGAGTTTTTATTCACAGAGTAGTGGCACCTTAGGTCAGTGTCACAAAAAGCTCATTCCCAACAGTCCAACACTCCATCTATCATGAAATGTTATATGGCAAATTTATAACTCCAGCTCCAGGGAGGGAGAAAAACCCCAAGACAAACCTGCAGCAGTTCAAAAGCAAAGCCAAGTGAAATGCAAGAGCTACCAAGGAGGTCATAACTCAAATTCAGCTCAGTTAGAAACATCCCAGTGTTTTTACAGCATTAGGTTAAAGTCCTGACTGTTGAGAGCAAGGTGAGTGAAGCAACTCACCCTCCTGAGCACCTTCTTAGTTAGTCCTGTTTTATGATGGACACAGCCTCCAGCAGATTTCTCATCCTCAATTTTCCCTATCCTCCTGGTGTGCTTAACAAATAAATGAGCACCATACATCCACTTCCATGTTCAATGACATTTCCTGATTATGAATTCGTTAAAATGACTACTGTTTTCTATAACTGTGTGATGGTTTGACAGCTGTTAAAAAATATTATTACCCTGCAAGGAACTTGAACACTTCCTTTGGATGCAGCAGAACCAAAAAGCTGCTTAGACGTCCCTGTGACTACCCTATTTCAAGGAGAGTGGAGTTGGAGACTTCCTCTTTTGCTTCCTGCCTTTGAACAGGTAACAGGAGGGGGAGGGAGTCCGTGCCAAGGCAGGTCTCTGGGCCGGGCCTAGCCGGGCTCGGCCCCCTCTGACCATCCATCGGGCCAGGGCAAGATTAACCCTTCAGACACCGATTCTTTCCCGAGTCAAGAGAAAAGGGTGAAAACATGTGAGGGAAGCTACATGAAGATACTGAAGTCAGTGAAGAAGGAGAGCTGAACCAGATGAGAGGAGAATGAGGAGATGGCCTAGCTCTGGGGCTGAAATTCTCTTGTGAGGCTATGGAGGATGGGTGATTGATCCATCAGACTGTCTCCTGTAACTCATGACATTTTATGAGTGGTGGAGCGTAGCAATGGGGAACAAAGACACACGGACCTCCTTGCTTGTCCCTAAGAAGATCGTTTTATTGTAGCAAACCAAGCCCTTTTATGCTCTAAACTTAACCCAAAACAAGCCCCCACTGGCTGCCTGCCACTGTCCATGTGTCCCTTTACCCCATCAGCTCTCTGATCACGCGGTGTCCGTGCACCTCCCCAGCCAAATCACTGCCTCACACACCAGGCAAGCACATGCCAGCCACACAGCCCGATCTCTGCTTACAGGACCTGGTTTGTACCTGGCTGTTAGCTGAACCTTTCCCAGAGTGCTTTCTGTTGAGCTA
>VZTF01001850.1:2335320-2390098 GCA_013397755.1 Cnemophilus loriae | reverse complement strand
GCTCTGTATTAGAACAGCTCATCCTTAAAACTGGACCCCATAAACTGACGTGGCCCACGAAAGCAGCTGTGGGAAGGCTGCAAGGCGTGGGAAGGACTTCTACACAGTGATCAGATGCTGTTAACCCCAGGCAGCTGATTCGGTGTGACATTTGAATCACAAGAGAACTGTTTTCTTGTGAAAAGTCTTCCAGGGCATGGCAAGAGAGACTCCTCTCCCTAAGTGAACTGAAGAAAGGTTATTCTAGAGGTGGTAGACTGACTGAGAAACATCAGGTTTTGTGTCTTTGCATTGTCAGTGGGGAAATATCTGAAAGAGAAGTTTGGGGGGAGGAGAGGTTTCTGAAAGTTTAATCTGATTCTTATTATTTTTTTTCTTTCTTTTAGTTCTGTTAATAAAACTTTCTTTATATTCTCTAAAGTTTGAACCTGCTTTGCTTCTCCTAATCCTTATCTCACAGAGGGAAGTGCTCTGGTGATAGGCCCGAGCTCGAACCACTACACTTAAATCGGATTGGTGAACTCAAACCACTACAAACTGCACATTATGTGATGCCTGTTCTTCACTGTAGGATGCATAGAGTTTATATATCTACACACAATTTGTACCTCCAGCTTTTAGTCCCCACTCCTGTGAAAGGCTAAGGAATAAAGCAGCAAGCTATTCTATGATTTCAAAAGGAACAGTAACCCCCAGGAAAGCACACAAAAATCTTCTGTGGCACTGGCTATTTAAAGAACAGCTTCAGTATTTCCTACTGTTGCATAATAGATTCTGATTATTTTGACGCTTTTCATCATTTTTAATTTTTTTTAAGCAGGAGCCATGGGGAGGCAGCGTGAATTAGCTGCACGTTATTTTATCTCTGTCAGTTAATTTCTATATCCTCCAAAGCTCAGCTATTTACTCCTGTTCCTCACCAGAGCTGCAGCAGCTGTCTAGGAGGCCATGCAGTGTTCTGGGTCCAAAATGTGGTCCTAGTTGAAATAATGAAGGGCTGCTCATCAGGCACCCCTCAGATGCTTTGATCGGCGCTGCCAAGGAAGCAGCGAGGAGCAGAGAAAAGGGATGGAAATGACCTTGATGTGAAGAAAAAATGTCTGCAGGCTCACAACTTCAACAGGAGGTTTTTCAGGTAGCATTAAAGAAAATGATAAACTCGCAAAAATTACCTTTCAGAAAGCATCATTCCAGCTGAACGTTCCTGACTACAAAGTACCTCTCTGCTCATTAATTCAGTCAGCACAGTTATTTAACTGGTGAGTCTACATTTAATAGGTGTTTATATTCATTAATATTTATCTCATCTTCCACAAATGAAATTAGTAACAGCATGCCAGAGATTTTTCTCCACACGGCTCCTGCAAATGCATTAAACCCAGCTATCTCCAGAGGCAACTGTGGGCTGAGCTTGGCCCTGTGTGTTTCTGTAGCAGCTGTGCTAAAATTATGCTCCTCCCATTAAAAGAATCCTTTTTTTGCTGGATCTGGCTTTAGTTATACAATATTAACAGTGAAAATAGGAGCTGAGAATTCACGGTTTCATATGCTTTCAGTTTAAATTCTATTTAGAGAATTCTCAGGATTTTTACAAGACATCTTAAACATCCAAATCAAGCTCTCGCCTTCCATAATTGCTTTTTAAATCTTTTATTATGAATAAGAAAGGGTACCTTTTATTGAAACTCCAGCATTCTTTCCTTGAAAAGAAGCATGGGAGGTTAGAGGTGAGTGAGCTTCCTATGTGAGCTTTAAAGCACTCAGAGAAGCATGGAATGGTTTGCGTTGGGAGGGATCTTAAACACCTCATTCCACTCCCCTGCTGTGGGCAGGACACCTTCCACCATCCCAGGTTGCTCCAAGCCCCATCCAACCTGGCTTTGGACACTTGCAGGGATGGAGGAGCCACAGCTTCTCCGGGCAATCTGTGCCAAGGCCTCCTTGCAGGGAAGAAAGTACTGGAAGGCCACAGTGAGGTCTCTTCCTCAGCCTATTCCTGGGATTCTCCCTCTGGGACAATACCCTGTGGCACCTTGAGCTACTCACCCTGTCATCCACCCACACCTCCTCATGGTTCTCTGGTAGGTTTGTACAGAGCTGCAAAAAAAAAGGGCAATTCCACAGTTAGCAGGGGCTGTATCATCCTCACGAAAACTCCCAGCTCTGGGCAGTATTTGGCCCTGGACATTGTTGTTTTGCCACTCGGAGTGAGGTGATGCTGTGTGAAAGCACGGGAGTCACTCAGTCCCTCTCCTCAGAGCCCTGGTGCTGTAATTGCTGTCAAATTAGTTCTGTTCATGCTGCAGGAAAAAAAAATCTATTGAAGGCTTTTCTTTCCCAGAGCCGCCCCGGATGTCTTTTTCCTTTACATACAAATAAAAATCATGACAAGGAAAATTGAATAGATGACAAACAAGGAGCCTGCATTTCAAGGGACACCATCAAGGAGCTGAAGACTTCAACTACAATTCCCTTCAAATTGCTCAAGTAAACAAGTAAAATTCTCGGGACTGAGAGTCTTTTAAATGTATCACTCTCCAAGCAGAGGATAATATGAAAAAATCCAAGAGTACACTGTGATTGCTGTTCCAGAGAAAACTGCCACCAAACAGGCCCCTTGTACCAATTGTTCTCAGAAATGTTTTTATATTGTTCACTTCACTACTTGGGCAAGTAGAAAGTGTTGTCGAAATTTGCCTCTTGCTTTTTCAGGTACATTGGGATCTTTTTCAGCAGTTAATATTTTTTAAATATATATAAATATGTGATTTGATACTAGTTTTTGCACCAAAAAAAGTACCTAGTCACTGGAACTGAAGGTTGGTAAATATTAACAGCAAGATGTGGGGGAAAAAAAGCACCAAAACAACCAACAAGAGCATTCAGCTTTGGCCATCCAGCTGTCCATGGGTGTGTGGAAAGTCACTGCACAGAAGGCATGCAGGGATTTCCCCAGGAAAGTAGGTGAAATTGCCTAAAGCTGTACAGCTTAAAATAGATGTGAATGAAATAAAAGAGGGTATTAATTCATGAAGTGATAAGCAGAACAGAAAACACGTAAGAAATCTGAACATCATTCCTTCTATAAGCTACATGGGAAAGTGCCTTGTGGAATGATCAGGTGAGAGGTTTAAATTAAGCACGAGCAAGTAGTTTTTAGAATGCCACATAATTTAACAGAACTCAAGGCTGTAAAAATACTGAGGGGAGTCTGCAAGAAAGAGGGGGAGGTACTTTTTGCAAGGGCATGCAGTGACAGGACAAGGGGATAGAAGTTTAAAGTGACAGAGCAGGTTTAGACTGTGTATCAGAAATAAATGCTTTACTGTGAGGGTGGGGAGGCCCTGGCACAGGGTGCCCAGAGAAGCTGAGGCTGCTCCTGGATCCCTGGAAGTGTCCAAGGCCAGGCTGGATGGGGCTTGGAGCACCTTAGGATAGTGGAAGGTGTTCCAGGGTGGAACTAGACCCTTTAAGACCCCTCCCAACCCAAACCATTCTTGGATTCTATGATTCTAGGAAATACAAATATGGTTAATATGACCAAATTAACGGGGGGAACCATCCACAATGCTTTTCTTCAGCTCTGCAGTGAACACCAAGACTATCAAAACATAACAAGCAAGCTGGCTCCTGACGGGTTATTAGAGAAAAATGTGACCAATCCATCTGAACGTGCCTGTCACGGAGCTCTGCTCGCTGTAGAACTGTGCCTGGCACAGCTGGTGACTGCATGTAATCATCATTTTTTAATTACAGAAAACAATGCTTCCAAAGGAACACAACAAACTAGAGCACAAGCCTGGAATCAGAGCCCAAACATTTAGAGGTGCAGTCATGTGAGGCTGACACGGGGCATTTCCATCTGGCACCGTTTAGGTGGCTGTGGTTGTCTCTGCCTGTTGTGCTGCTGTGAGCACAGGGGCTCAAGAACGCACCAAGAGTGCTCCAAACACACCACAGTGCAAGCAAAGGTAAAAAATAACTGGGGGAGAAATAGAAATCCATACATTTGAGGGCATAAATTCTCTTTATCCTTCTGGTTTTACCAATAGAGACTCTTTTTCTGGGGCTGCCTGAATCAGTGCAGCATCACTCGCAGAGGTAGAGGTGGTGGTGGAATCCAGAGCAGCAGAGGCATTCCTGGGACTGGGAATGTACAAAGCCCCAGCTCCTGCTCCTACCCAGGATAAAATAGTGGGTACAAATCCAGCTGCAACCAGCTGAAACCATCTTGGAATATTTCAGCTGACTTGTTACAAATGATAATATTTTCATATATCTGTTTGCTGCAGAACTGGGAATTAATCAGCACTCTGAACCTCTGGGTATCTGCAGCACAGGATTACACAAAGCTGCTGCATTACATTGCAATTTAGTAAATTATATTGTAATTTAGCTAATCTCGAGAGAGATACCAGCACAATGCAGGATTAAACTCCATGTTCAATTCTGGGACTACTTTCTGTCTTTGTGGCAATTTATGCAAAACCCTTACAGCTAAATTCACCCAAACCACCTGGGATGGCTGAAATCAAAGGCCGCAATTTCTCCCCAGCTTGGGCCAACCTGAAATATTCTGGACAGGCTTGGAAAGTTTTAAGAAAAAAAAAAATTAAAATAAAATAACAACTCACACTTCGGCTGCTGAGAATCCCACCAGCATGCTACATTCCTGTTCTGGAGGAGGGGAAAAATATACTGAAACACACCAGAAATTGATCTCTGCTTCCACCAAGGGGTAGTATAAATTTACTAGAGGGTTGTTCTGGTCAAATCTATTGAAACATACACAGAGTAGGTTCTCCTACAGGTGAGGAATAAATTGTCCCTGCATTTTACCAGCGTTTTCTTCAGATCCAACAGAAGAAAATCAGCAGAGGTGGGGTCAAAGGAATGCAGAGGCCTCACGTCCAACCCTGGCTCCTGCAAGAGCACTTCCTTGTACAATCCTATTGCCCACCCTCATGTTCACATCCCCATCTGTGGCAGTCATGAAGTTCTCTGGAGTGCAGAGGATCATGTCAGGGAACACTCAACCTCACATTCTTACCTAAAGAGTATCTCTTACCAGAGGAGCCCAGGATTTGGCATCTTCTGGCACAGCTGACAGAGCAGCATTTCTCCACAGGTTTGTCTGATCCAGGGAAAAAAACGAGGAGCAGAAGCAACATGGGGTCTGTGAAAGTTTGCAGTGCAGATTATTAGCAGGAGGTGTTTTTGATGAACACTGTGCTGAAGTAATGGTTTCAACATCTCTTTTCAGGGTCACAGGCCAGCAGCTTTTCTCCAGCAAGCAGGAGATACTGGTCGGCAATATGACCAGCCCTGATTTCCATGGATTTCTTTGTAAGGCCTGTCTAATCTTGCTCCTACCAAAATATGCAGCTAAGTGTGCCATGCAGATTGTGGTTTCGGGGATTTTCTGTAGAGTTGGCTTCCACAAGCCCAAGCAAAATCTTACACAATGCTCTGTAAAACCAAAAATAATTAGTATCTTCTCTGTGGCAAACTCACACTTGTCTTGGAAGCCACCTTCATTCACAAATCCAACCACAAAGGGCTCGCCTGGATTTGGGACACACCTTTTAACATTTAACCAAATTGTGGCAGGACAGCAGCAGCTCAGACCAGGTGTTTTGTTGCAGTTTTTATTTCTAACTGCAGTGAGTGCCTCATCTAGCAGTGGGTAAACAACCAGCACCCAAAGCTGCTTGCACAAGAGGGATGTGTGTGGCTGGGAGACAGCTCGCTCACATGTTTTAACAAGTGCTCTCAAAAAGAATGTTCCAGGCAGGGTTACATTTCTGCCTAAGCCTCCCAGAGCATCAGCTTCCCCTTGAACACTTGATAATCCTAATTTGGGACTCATCAGAGGTAAACAGCATTTGCCTTTGCAAGCAGGTACTAAGCAAGTGACACACTACTCGTGATTTCACAATTAAAAAGCAAAGTTCAGCACATTTTGTTTACAGTTACTATAAATAATAGCCTGGGGGAGTGAAGAACTTTTGAGAGTAACTTATTTCCTATGTTCCATGACCTCAAACAAGCCTATGACATCCCTGCTTTGGGAACAGGGATGATCCTCAAGCAAATTCCATGCAAATCTTAATCACACTACCAGTAAAGAAATGAAATCAGAAAATCCTCTAAACCAGCAGTCTGAATACAACACATAGCCTGTAGTGGCTGTATTTTGTATCACCACTGACAAGTCAGGAGACCAAAAATATCTGGTATAACTGCCCCAGGGTGACTCTCCTCCCTGCAAAAACAACAACAAAAATGAAATAATTGTTTTTAAAATCACAGAATGTCCTCAGCTGGATGGGACCCACAAAGATCATGATCACGGATCTGCTTAGGGATCTGTTTTTTCAGGTCAGCTTCTCTCTGAAAACTGATCCTCACTCCATTACTGACACCTTCTACTCAGAGAAAGAAAAAAAAAATGGTTAACTACAGATGAATTGATTTCAAGTAGGAATGAATAGCCCATACGAGGAAAAAATGAAGGAATTCAGTGTTTGGCTAAAAGGAACGTGAATACAAATCCAGGATTGTTCTGCTTTGTTTTAAATTATATTTAACCAGCTCTGAGACTGAAAACAACAATCATGCCCGAAGCAAAGAAAGTATTTTTCTTTCACACGTGTAACTCCATCATTTGATAATCTGCAAAGCAGCAGCAAGTCAGCTCTAGTGTCACTTTCTACAGATGGTACTCAAAAACCCCCAGAAACCACCCTTAAGGAGAAGAGCTGCCTGCTTTACTGATTCTTATCAGCAGGACAGTTCAGTACTTAAAAACAACTGTGAACACCACCATGCAATGTCATCCCATGATGTGGAGACTGAAACAGTGGCTAACCCTTGGAGCAGACCAGGATCTGACAGAATCTGCTGGACAGGCTCTCTGGCAGATGGCTGGGAGCTCACTGTCAGCTCAGACAAGAACTGCAGTCTTCCTTCTTCCTCTGGAATGGGGCTCCTGCTGTCCTTCCCAGCTGGGACATGGGAGCTGTCCCTTTTCTGCCTTTGCGCCATCTTCTCACCTTCCTCAAGTCAACTCCTTTCCTCAGTTTCTTCACCTTCACCTTCAGGAACAGAGCTCACAGAAGACTGGGAACCGTGCTGTGCTGCCACAGATTTCTTTGTCATCTCCTGGAGGGACCAGGGGTCACAAAGCCAAACTGGCAGCTTGCTGTTGTAGAGAAAGCCCAAAGCTACATTCAGCTAAAACCACACTGCCAGGTAAACTTTATTTATAAACTTACAAACTCCTGAATGACTGTGCTGAAAGCACCAGGACCACAGGCCCCAAAGACAGACCAACACCTCTTTGACGAATATTCCAAGAACAACTGTTGCAAACATCATCGATGCTTCTCTCCCTCTCCTTTGAAGGGAAAACACAGCTGAGTGGGAACTCCCCGTGGCAAAGTTCTGCATGATCTGGTATCTTCCAACACGAGACAAGTTGCTGGCTGCACTGAAGCTTGGCTGTGCAGTGTCCAGAGCTCCTGGTCCAGCACAGTTTTATTGTCACAGTCCTCAGCTGACACGATTTAATGATGATCAGGAATACAAGCTATCCTGACAGGGAAGCTGACTATCTCCTCCAGATGGGAGGAGGAATACTTCACAAGGGACATGTAAAAACTGAGGGTTGGGAAAAACCAGATCCCATCTTCCCTCTAACACGACACCCTAAAGCAAACAGTCTCAATATTGTTAAAATTACGTTCTTCTCTATTGCTTTTTTGCATCTCCTTCCCATTACCTCCCAAAGGTGAATTCCTATCAGGAAAACCCCTAATCTATTTCCCACTCCATCCTGAAACTGCCACAGTACAGTAGAGTTGGACTGTCCCCCACCCTGCCACAACAGCTGATATTTTCTGAAGCGAACCCCAGCCTTTAGAAGCTGTAACCACCTCTGGTTGATCAGATCAGCTTACATCACTGGCTTGAAGTCAGTTTTTCTTTGCCTCTTTTTCTTCAAGAGGCCAGGAAACCTGAATGTGATATGGCTCTAGTTCTTCTGGAGTGACATAGTCTGGAGCATTGCCCATCAGGTCTCGTCCCCTGAAGGATTTTGGAAAGGCAATGACGTCCCGGATACTCGGAGCGTCAACCATGAGAGAGATCAGCCTGTCAAGTCCTACAAGCAGAGAACAAATTGGTGAAACACTTGAGTTATGGCTCTGTATTACCTCCCCTGAGTCAGAAAAATCAGGAAGATTGAGGAGGTAGTATCACTGAGCTTGAAGAAAAAGAGTGACGCAAGTAAGGGAGGAAAAAAATTAATCTCAGCTAGTAGCAGAGAAACAGATTTGCCTCGAGAGCAGAAATGTCTACCAAAATAAAGCTTTTCAATATTGCAGGAAGTTCTGTAACACACCAAGGGCTGCAGGACACAGCAAACACAGCATAACAAAACCTGGGCAGCTGAATGGCAGAACACTGGCAGGGCTCTGCTTTACAGCTCAGAGCTCTGCATCAACCAGTTTGGAAGGATTACAATCACTAAGAAAAATTCAAGAGGAACAAAAGCCTCTGGGTGACTGGATGGAGGAAAGTCAAACTGAAAGACCACAGGTTAAAATACCTTTGTTTTTTGTAAACTTTTTTATTTTGGTGAGTGTGGGGAGGGTGTTGTTGGTTAGCTGGATTTTTTCCCCCCCTTTCTTTAAACCACAAACTTGTGGTTCTAGGGCAAAAAAACCAAACCCTGAATTATTTTCTCACTAATTTTCTGAATTAGTGAACAAAACAGATGAGGAAGAAGGGAAGTGAGAGTGCAGCAGAGGGGAAGGACGTGAAACACAAAGTCCCATGCTGTCCCATGCCTGCAGGCAGGCAGCACAGGGATCCTGCTCTGGCTGCACAGGAATGGGAACAAGGCTGACCTAAGCTTACTGAATACAGCATTTGCAGATCAGCAGATCAGGACCATCCTTAGAGCCACCAATGTCCTGTGACCTAAATCCCACTGTGACTCTGGGGAGGAACACCCCAACTTTCTGCTCTTGGTGACCAGACCTCTGTTTCTTTCCACAAAGCTGCTGCAGAGCTGGAAGCACCAAGGCTTTTCCTAACAACCATGAGCCTTGCACTCAGGATCTAGTATGCAAAAAACCCAAAAATCACTAAACACCTGCATCTGTAGAGCTACAGATCACTTACCTAAAGCAATTCCTCCGTGAGGTGGAGCTCCAAATTCCAAAGCCTCAATCAGATGGGAAAGCACCTCGGAATCCTCCTGCAAAATTACATTAAGAGGTGTCACTGGACAAGCAATGCTCTTCTTATTAGCAACACAAGATGCAGGTACAATGAAATCATCCATTGCTCAGGGCTAGGAGTTATCTCTATCTGAGAAGCACATGAGTGTTTCTTTCAGAATATGCAATTCATATTTAAATTAATTAGTGCTTTTAAATCTCCAAGAGAGCGTTAGAGATGTCTGTAGGTGTTACCTTCAGCACCTTCTCCAGCACAAAACGCTGTTGTTCTGCACTGTGAATTCTGATGGAGCCACCTCCAACCTCACTGCCATTCAGCACAAGGTCGTAGTGCTGGCCACGGACCTGCAGAGAGACAGGAACAGGCACCTTGCTGAGGCTGGGCCACAGCTGCACCTAAAAACAACCTGCACAGAGATGGCAAAGACACTGGGAATGAAGCCGTGAAACTCTCTGAAACTGTTCTCTCAGGAGTACATTGCAATTCAGGTACCAATCCTGCCTCTGACTGATGGGGGAGGAGTACAAATCCTTTTGAAAAGTTCACCAAACCTGAAGCACATGGGATGGGTCAGAATATAAGATTTCTGTTTCCTATAAGCTCCCTTTGTCGGGGCACACATGAATATTTGCTATTTGCAGTAATCAGGAAGCCATCTCTTCTAGACACGTACAAGATCATAGAATCACACAACGGTTTGGGTTGGCAGGGACCTTAAAGATCCTCCAGTTCCAAGCCTCTGCCATGGACAGGGACACCTTCCACTATGCCAGGTTGCCCCAAGCCCTGCCCAGCCTGGCCTTGAACACTGGCAGGGATGGGTCAGCCACAGCTGCTCTGGGCAACCTGTGCTAGTGCCTCACAGGGAAGATTTTTTCCCGAATAAGAATCTAAGTCTACCCTCTTTCAGTTAAAAACCATTTCCCCGTGTCCTATCACTGCTTGCCCCTGCAAAATGTCCCTCTCTAGCTCTCTTGTAGACTCTTTAGGCACTGGAAGGGGCTCTAATGTTGCTCCTGAGCCTTCTCTTCTGCAGGCTGAACAACCTCAGCTCCTTCAGCCTTTCCTCATAGCAGAAGTGCTCCAATCCTTTGATCATCTCAGCGGCCTCCTCTGGACTCATTCCAACAGATCTCCGTCTTCCTTGTGCAGTCAGTCCCATGAAACAACATCTCTTTTTACACTAAACCCAGATGCTGCTTGCCTGGTTTTCCACGGGAGCAGCTGTAAAAGAGCCAGCATGGCAGGCATGAAGTTGGTTACCTTTGTGGGATCAGAATACAGGAGGCTGGCATCTGAAGGATGAGGGGCAGTGAAGGGGTGATGAGCAGATTCCAGTTCAGTGGGATTCTCGGCCTTGGGGAGGAAAAGGGGGAAATCCACCACCCAGAGGAAGTGAAAGGCTGTGGGATCACGGAGTGCCAGCCCAGCTGCCTCAAGGAGGTTGGCACTCAACAACCGCAGGGTTCCTAATGCAGAGCACTGCAACAGAGAAGGGAAAGATGGGACAGGGTGATTTCACCATCAGGGAAATCACTCAAACACCAACCAGGGAAAGTGTTCCATAAATGATGTACCACAGACAGCACCAGCTGAAATGCACTGTTGCCTTGAACACTTTTACCTCATATCCTGAAATAGATCACCTTCCTGCTGAGGCTGCAGCAGCAGCGCCAGGGTTTGACAGAGACCAAGTAATGAGCATGAAAGTCCATTTTTTTCCACCTATTTCATCTTCAGGACTTTCTTAGACTAACCTCCAGTTCCACAGATGTGGATTAACTGGGGGAGCACATGTAAGAGCCACGCTTTGCAGAGAGAGAAATGAAGGCACAGAAGAGAATACAACAAAATGTTGGCTATCGAGCAAAGCGTGCCACCTTATAATAAAACAGTGCTTGGAAAGCAACACCTGCTACCAAAAATAAAGAGAAGGGCAGGGAATCTCCCACCATTGCTGCTAATAAGTCATCCACTTATGGGAGAAACAGTTACTTAGTTGACCTCATTTTCCAATCTGTTTGATGCTTTAAGAATGGAGTTCAGAGAAAAGAAGGCACTGATTTGTTGCAGGGTTTTTTTATATTTCAGCCTTCATTTCAGATACAAGTCCTGCCCAGAATTTGACTGGGGGGCATAAAAGTAATAGGTACATTTCATGCTTTATTTGCTGTTGCTATAGCTGCCGTTCCAGAGAAACAGAAAATTAGATGATGACCTATTTTAATAAGAAGAAGAATCAGACTAAGGTCAGATAACATCAAAACCATCATCAGCATCATTCAACTCCCACAGCCACCCAAGAAATGCCTCCTACCACTTGCTTATGTTCTCCAGCTGCCAGCAGCACCACATCATCCTCCTGCACGTTCAGTGCTTGGATAAGCTCTGACTGCTCCTTCTCCCCAAGGAACTTGGCAAGCAGAGACTTCAAGCTTCCATCAGGTCTGCGGATAATTTCCATGATTTCCTAGAGAAAGGTGAGGGTATGTTCAGTGCAGTGCTGCCCTCTCTCGCCTTGAAGCATCACATGCTCAGGCTCACTGACTCTCAGCTATTAAAAACTGCTCTTTTACCTTGCTCTGCCTTTATCACACTTTGTCACTCACCCTTTCCAATGCCTCAGGAGAGTTTCTTTCTCACCTGGTTAAACTGAGATTTTGCAGACTCCTTGAACGACTCCAAGTCTTTATTTGTAAGACACCTCTGGGGAAAGAGCAAGAGAAGACACAGCAAAGATCAGCTCGGAAAACTTGACTAGGTATCACATCTCCTGACTAAGCTGGCTCCAAACTTCTCAAATTCTTTTGTTTCTAGTTCAAGTTTTTAGGAGGGCTGTGGAACAGGACAGGGTCCTCAGCACTGGGCTGTAGCTGGATGCCTGCTCTGAGGGCTCCTTTCAGGAAGAGACCCCTCTAGGTCCACATTTTTTTCCCCCAGATAAATGTATCTGGTCAGCAGGGTCAAATCACTGCCTGCAGCCTGCAGAAACAAGGTTACACCACCACAAGAGCTCAATCAGGAGGAAGAACAGAGAAAAAACAACTGGGCTGACTCTTGCATGCAGAGCCATGCAGTAAATTAGGACCTGCATCAAGATCTCGATGTTTTTTCATCTATTCTAGAGTTTAGGGTGGGTCTAGATGCCACTTTTGAGTTGCTCAAACAAACACCTCTGTGCCTTCTTGTGGGAAGCCACTAACTTGCACTTTTGGGCCAAAATGAAAGGAATCCCAAGGGAAACCATGGTCACAAAGTCCTGTTCCCCAAATAAAACTCAATATTTAGAGGATTTGTTTTTCCATACTGTCCAAGCTACAAAGATGCCTACAGCCAGCATTAAATCTGTTTCCTTGCCAAAATGCAGGGCTGTGTCAAAAATCTTCCACATCTTTGTCAGCCTTGGATTTGCTCCATGACATTCTCATTACAAGACACGAATTGTACCCAAAAATGCAGCTAAAGCTAACAGGAGAAGGACATGGAACCACCTGACCCTTCTCTGCCTATCCCAGAGCTGTGCCATGCCCAACCCTGTTTCAATCTCCCGTCACAAGGCACAATTTATTATTGAGATGCACATCAGAAAGCTGACAAAAAGCAAGGTGAAACCCCGAGAGGGTTCCCTATCCTCATGGGATCTTGCAGCTCTGTTCTTTTCCTCCTCTTCCTAAGGATAAAATACTCTTCCTGTTGCCTTATCATTCTAACACCACTCAGCCCAACCTGACCTGGATTACAACCAACCCCAAGTTCCCTTAAGAACACCAGTAATAGCAAGGAACATTTCCATACCAAAAAAGAATTCAAACTGGCATTTTATTTATTCCACGTAAACCACAAACAGAATGCAAGAGCACCACTTACCACTCCCTGTGGGATGCAAATGGCTCTGATGGAGCCGTGTGGGTAACTGAGGGCATTCTGCACAAAGTGAATGTCTGATCCTCGTAAAACACCACTGATATCCACGATCTGCCAAAGGAGAGAGCACAGGAAAAAGCACTGGTGGTAGGAGCACAAAGCAAAAATCCTGCACCTTCAACATTTCCCTTTTGGGAGCTTTTGCTCCTGAAACAGTCAAGATGCATTGCTCCCTAACACTACATTACCTTTAAAATAAAGTTTTATTAGAACATACATTTTTCACAGTCAACTGATCAAATCCTCTCTTCTTCAACATACTGCACAAAGCAGCAATGATGAGACAGACACCTTGGGTAAATTACAGCACTCAGAACTCCAGCCAACCATGTTTCCATGATCCAAAGGTTATTAAAACACTGACTGAAAGGAAAAGCTGCAAGTTTCCAATGGGCAAACCCTCACCTTCATCCCAAAGCGAGTGTCTGGTTTATCAGTCCCATACTCAGCCAGCGCCTCCTCGTATGTCATGGTAGGGAAAGGAGTCATAATGGAGCCTTTTTCCTCAGGCCAGGAATGTTGCAAGAGGCCCTCTATCAGCCTCTGGATCCCAGCTTGATCTACAAATGACATCTCTATATCTATCTTGAAACAGAGAACAAGGGGGGGAATTCCATGTTAGGTACAGGTTGTGCTTTCATGCTGCTACTTGTGAGTACAAAGCCAGCAAAACAAGAAACAATGCACGAAATGACATCACAGCATGACTGCATTAGGCTGGGAATGTGCTCAGGATCACCCTCCAGCCTGATGACTCAGGCAACAGCCTCCTCAGAGAGCGAATGAGGTAATGGTGACAAGGACATGAGAAGCAGCCTTGAGTGAACGAGGCTAACTCAGCCTGGGATCTCAGGGCTGAGGAATGGGATGTCTGAACTAGCAGGGCAGAAGGAGATTGTATCATCAAAGTAAAATCACTGCTGCAATGCAATTCGCACATCCGCACCTGGGGCACTGCAGCCAGCCAAGGACAGGAAGCACTCAGTCAGTGCCACACCGATTTCCAAGGGCTGTGCCTGTGAAATACACACCAAACAACTCCATACTCCCCCAAGCAGCACCAGACCAGCACAGACAAAGCCTCCAGAGGGGAAAACAGCTCTGAGCCACTTGAGTTGAGGAGCAGGGAGCAAGGCAGCACAGGCTGGTTACCTGGGTGAATTCCGGCTGCCTGTCAGGCCGTGAACCCTCATCGCGGTAGCAGCGAGCGACTTGGAAGTACCTGCAGTGACATTTTGACTTAAGATAACAATTTAAAGTATCCTGAATTGAACTGTGGCTATAGAATTCATCATACAAGAGATAAGGAAAAAAGAAGTGAACCAGAGAGAGTGCTCTGTTCCCACAGCAGATGACCTTTGTATGGAATTCTGAGTGGAAGCAACTCCATCAGCAGCTGCCATATCTTCCAGAGGCACGTGGAGACTGCCAGGTGAGCTGTCCCCCAAGGGCAGCACACTCAACTCTTTTTCCCACCTTCCACTGCACTCCAGGACTCTACCAGCAGCCGTGCAAAACTCTCAGACAAGACCTGGCCTGCCGTTCACCATGTGAACAATTGTCTGTCTCCCTGTCCATCCATTTGATTTGGAGAAGCAAGCCCAATTAAAAGCTTTGCACTTGGGCACCCTGACATGCTTCTCCTTGTCTCAGTCGTGCTCAGCTGCCCAGCCTCACCTCAATTAGTTCTGTAGGTTACTCCTGGAGAAGCTTTTACCACACATTAGATTTTCTGCCCTTCAGGCAGGCTCTGCTTCAGATCAGGTTTGCATTTAACATAGCAGTGAAGATTTCAGCTTTCCAGAAGGATACATTTCATCTGACTATAAAGTCCCAAGTATTTCAGGATCCCTCTTCAAAACACAAATGCTTGGCATTAAGTTTTTTGGGGAATTATCTAAAACTTCACAGATAAAGCAATCAAACCCTAGACAGGACATGCAGAGAACAGGAGTCCAAGAAACTCTTACCTGTCCAGGCCTCCAACCATGAGGAGCTGCTTGAACTGCTGAGGACTCTGTGGCAGAGAGTAGAACTTGCCCGCTTCCCTCGAGGGCACAAGGAATTCTTTGGCTCCCTGGCATCAGAAAGAAAATTTACAGAGTTCAGCAAGTGAGTGGCTCCAATTCCTGACAGAGCACAGTGGAAGCACAAGAGGAAAGGATCTGTTTTCCCCATTATGAAATCCCACTTGTGAGGAAATGGCTGTTTGTACATTACACTTAAGATTTGTTAACCAACTTGGTCCAAAATATACCACAGCAGAATTCTCTACCTTCTTCTCTGAGAGACTAATGCATAATAGACCATCCAAGACTGGGGTTTAAATGCAAGAACTCCAGGTTAGCTGCATCAACAATTCCTCAGCTACAGCTCTCTTCTCTCTGACTATTTTTGAAGCGAAAGAAAGGAATATAAGATCAGAAATTAAATTTACTCGAGTATGAGTAACATACAGTACTCTACAGTAACCTACTGGTTAAGAGATAAATGCTGAAAATACAGTGCTTCAAAGTTTTTTGGGTTTATAATCCCAAGATAGACTTGCATTCCACATGTGCTCTACAAGGCAGAAGCTTATTCTGTTTGAAGGTTCAAAATTAAGGCACAAGTTATCACCTCTGCCCTTTCTCTCCCTCTACTTTTAAAAGAATCTGTGGATGATATCAGAAGTTCCACAAGCTGTTATTTAGCAAGGGGAAAGCAATGAAAGCTGAGCAGCAACTGAAAATGATTCAGCCCTGACTGTGCAGCTGCAGGAGGCCGAAAAGCATCACATACATACCCCTGGGGTTCTCTTAAACAGAGTTGGAGTTTCTACATCCACGAACCCTGGGGAACAAACACAGAATATGCTGAGAGGAGGGAGAACTAACATGACAGAGTAGGCTAGAGCAGGGTTAGTCAGCAAAATAGGTCATCCAGCACACCATGGAACCTCTCCAAAACCTACACGCTTTACCACCTCTAATAATTATTCCTGTAATGACAGATCTAAAGGCTCTGAGCTACCCTGATGTCCTGCCAGAACTGCTGATGACAGAGGACTCCAAACAGGCTGAAAATGTGTTAATTCTCTATCCATTCTGAACTAGACACTGATTTTCCAAAATGCACTTCCTGATTTTAAGAGAAGCAAAATCCCTTAGAGAAATCCATCCCTCTGACATGCCTCAGCTGGGTGACCAAAAGAGGGAACCTGCAAAGAGTCTTTTCTCACTGGAAACAGCTAATTTGAACCAACTTGCTTGCAGCAAGCCAAGAGATTTCAACATACTTTGCTCTTCAGGCCTGACAACATCCCACTAAAGACCCCACCACAAGCAGACATGTCCTTATTAAGTGGGACCAGTTTGGAGCAGCAAGTTGGTTAGGAATCTTTGCCAGCACTAGGAAAAAGCAGCAGGGAGAGCTGAAATGCCTGTCCTCCAGGCAGTTCCCTCACCGTGGAGATTGCAGAGGTACTCCCGCATCCTCATCACCACGCGAGACCTCAGCCGCAGGTTGGACTGCAGCCGCAAGCTGCGCAGGTCCAGGTACCGATACTGCATCCGTAGGGCCTCTGACTTCTGGAGAGGACAGAGAATTAGGACTGAGAGACAAAATTCAATTGAAGGTGCTCCTAAAGCCACAGGAAAAAAGGGAGAAGCTAAAAAGGGATGGTGCTCGGTTGCCGCAATGTGCCCATTAACCACAACCTACACGAATACGGCAATCGCTTGAAACAAAAAAACAAACTGCCCACAAAGTTGTGGCTGCCCCATCCCTGGAAGTGTTCAAGGCCAGGCTGGATGGAGCTCTGAGCAACCTGGTGCAGTGGGTGGCATCCCTACCCATGGCAGCAGGTTTGGAACGAGATGATCTTTAAGGTTCCTTCCAACCCAAATCACTCTGATTCCACGAGTCAAATAAAACAGCCTCATTTCACACTCAAAAAAACCCAGCATAGCCCATTTCTTTCACTCTTTCCTTTACCATCGGTTCTTCAAAATCTGGAATCATTCAAGCCTTGTTTTCTGCTTAGCTCTAAGTGGAAATACATCCTCACAGCCAACAAACAGCACCCCTATTTTGAATAACATCATTCCTCCAAAGTGAAGCAGGGAGAACCAGACTCAGCTCTCAGATGTTTTGCCATCACCCTGGGCAAATTCCCAACTGAATAAAAAGCCACCACTTTGATAAGAAAAAAAAAAGAAAAACACAGACACCTTGATAAAATCTTTGATTTCAAAAGGCAGCTTCTTGCAGGAGTTTAGGATCTCCGCAGTCTCCGCCTTCACTTCAATATCCCCTGTTGGCATTTTCTAGAACAAAAAGGCAAGAAAAAAGTTAAAACAGTTGGACAAAGGTATTTCACAGATGGCCAAAGGGAAAAAGAGAAACAATGTGATTACCCTCCCTGCCTTCTAACACAGTGTATAAGTCAGAGAGCTTCTCCCAAGGACACATTTCTCCTAGACTTCCCTTCTGTTTGGAGAAACACAAGTCACCTCACCAAAGATGGCAGCTTCTTTCCCAGTAGCATACTGGTCTCTAGACACATTAGCCTCAGCAAAACCACACAGTGTAGGTTCCAGTGAGCATTAGCACCAGCAGCCCTTAACACGAGTCAAACAAGGCAAATTATGAGGAATTTCTCAGAACTCCCAGTTCTAAACACCAGTTCTCAGAACTGCTCTTCTTTTTGACTCTATCCCGTGGGAGGCCAGGCAGCTCCCCTCACGTAGCACTGAGGCACAGCAGAGTTCACTTGATCCTGCAGGACTCCTGCTATTTACCAGGGGAAAGGACACACAACCTTCCACCAAAACCATAAATGAATAAAAGAAATAAAGGCATGGCTTGAAGCCTGGATTTTAAGTGGACATCTACAAGTGGTCAGAGCAAAAAGGAGTTATGATCATCAATACAGGTCCTCTTTTTAGACCCGACAGTTATATGTATAATCCTGAAAGATCAATCTACAGCTGATTACAATGATAGCTGAGGAATGCAGAACATTAAAAAATTATTCAACTTCTGCTTCCTACACAAGGAGACCAGCAAAATCAATAAAGAGGTCATCATATGCCGTGGAACTTGAAATGACAATATTTATTTTCAAGCAAAAGAAATTCCCACCACACTTAGAAAGCCTGGCAAAGCCAGCATTATCCTTGCAAAGGGCTGGGATCCAGCTTAATTTGTGGGTGCCTGCAACGTGCTTTGAGATTCTCCTGTTATGTCACATAGCACTTATTTCAGCTCACACTATCTGAGGATGGGCTGTCACACAAGCAGGACCCGTGGCAATGCTCTGACACAAACCCCACCATAATCCCACCATCCAGTGCTTCTGAATAAAAGGAATAAAAGGAATAAAAGCCCTGAGAGCCCCCCCATCCTCACCGGATTCTCCTGCCCCACAGGCCGAGGGGACACTGTCCCTGTCACTCGCACCACAGACTCCACTGGGGCGTTGGACAGGAGCTCCCTCACGTGGGAATGTGCCTGCAGGGAGAGGACAGAGTCTCACAGAAATTCAAACAACAGCACAAATGCACTGTGGCCGAGCACCTCAATCCTAAATCACTCTTAAGGCAGAGGAAACAGCACTGATGTTTCTGTGGCAGTGTCAGGTCAGGGCTCTCACGACACTTCAATCTGCTCGTGAGTCAGAGCACTCAGTTTGACAAAGCCCTTCCTTCTCTCTGTGTCTGCTGGAGCCAAGCTACCAAAGGGAAAATAAAAACACAGGCTCATATTTTGGTGGCACTTACCTCATCCTGAGGAATGACGATCTGGGTCAGTCCCTGGAAATCCCTCAAAACCAGGAACAGGCCTTGTCTGAGCCATGAAAAGCACAAAAGGAAGAAGATTTTTTTCACAAAATCAGTAGTTTCTGCTTTTTAAAGCATACGGCAACTGGCTGCACTTTCAGTACCCTGCAACTCATCCCAAAGCACTTCCAAGTACTGAATTACAGACACTTTTCCCACACCTGAACACTTTGTTTCACATTGTGACCAGCCTTCAGAAAACGTGCAAATAACCAGGAGAGAGGCAGGATTTTAACTTGAGCTTTAATGCACGCAGAGCAGGGATTCTGGACACGTGAATTTTCCTGCTGGGAAACATCATTCAGCTAAAAACAATTAAATGAGCAATAAAACTAAACTTCACGTGGAATAAAAGCAATAAAAAAAAAAAATCCAATCGTAAGTCAGGAAGGGGAACACTTGTCCCATAAAAAGTTCCACATGAACAAGCCACGCTGCCAGACCCAGAACCATAAATTTTGATTTCTTCAGCTGCAGCAGAGACAGCTGCCATTGTACTTTATCCATCAAAAAACTGCCCAATGGCACATGCTCTGGTGCCTTTAAAAACAAGGTCACAACGACTGCAATAATCCTAACTCCTTTTCCTGGGTCTCCATCCACAATTACTCAAAGATGAGATGCTAGGGACCTCCTAAAATCAAAAAACCCATGCAGACCATCACTGGAGAGCAATGCTGGATGAAAACCAGCTGGATCTGGCAAATAATCATCTCCATTTTCACCATGGTTTGCACTTACCTTTGATACTGAACCCATCCATACAGGGTCACCTTCTGTCCCACATGAGCAGAACGCAGCTCTCCACACGTGTTGGTCCGAGTGACAAAACTGCTGAAGTCTTAAATAAAAAATATATAAAATCTCTCATGGCTTTTGCAGATGAGACAGAATAGTTAAAAGAGTTTTCTCTCCCAATAGAATTTATACACATACAGAGAAATTACTTTATATATATATCTGCACTAAGATACGATGTCATAAACGTGAAATGAAGATAGTCTAAATGTATTTTAAATAGGGATTATTTATGTTTCTCAGTCAAACTTTCACAAAGATACTTGAACACAGCCTTGCTTCAAGCTGTTGCCCTGCAAATTTCAGGAGCAAAGAGAAGGAAAAGTCACGGATCAATCCTGAGGGATGCTGACAATTCCGTATTTAAATCTAGAATCATAGAATAGTTTGGGTTTGAAGGACCTTAAAGCTCATCTCATTCCACCCCCCTGCCATGAGCAGGGACACTTTCCAATAAACCAGGTTGTTCAGAGCCCCTTGGACACTTCCAGGGATGGGGCAGCCACAGCTTTTCTGGGCAACTGTGCCAGGGCCTCACCACCCTCACGGGGAAGAATTTCTTCCAATATCCAATCTAAACCTGCCCTCCTTCACTTCAAAGCCGCTCCCCCTTGTCCTGTCACTGCAGTTCGTAGTGGCGACACAGCAGAACAAACCAAGAACGAAAAACACACACAGAAGACACCCACCGCGCAGGTGTAAATTGAACAGTTCCTGCCTAAAACAACTGGAAAAAGGCCCGAACCACGATTACAGAAAGCTTTTCACAGACCCCCGTGTACCTGTAATCATGGCTGAAGCCACAGAACCAAGCAAACCATTTACAGAATGTGCAAGAGGTTCAGCTTGCAAGCAGAAGCCTGAAGGACACCATTACCTGGACATACATAAATAATTCTATGAGCCAATCTCACTACCTTCACCACAGCCTTCAGAATTAAAAGAGATTTAGAGAAGACACTTAATAAAGTGATAACAGGGAAAATAACTTGCCGCAGGCGTGATATTAATCGACTTGCGTGGACTATCCTGACCTGTACCCCGGGAGAAAAGGAGCCCGGATCCCGAGGGGGTGAGACCAGCGCTCCCTCCTCACCTGGAGCCGCGGGTGCGGCGGCAGCGGCCGCCCGGTGCAGCGCCCGCACCAGCAGACGGGGAAGCGCCATCCCGCAGCCGCCCCTCAGCCAGAAACACGGGAGGAGCGCTACGGCCCTGCGGGAAGTGAGAAACAAAGGCTCCGGAGAGGGGGGGAAAAAAGGGAAACCACCTCAGCCTCCACCGCCTCCTTCCCTCCCTGCTGCCCGCCTCAAAGATGGCGGCGGGGGCGCGCCCCCCGCGCGGGGCCCGACGGGAAGGGAGTTCGAACGGCGCCGGCGGGCCCCGGCGGCCATGGCGGAGGAGCCGGCGGAGGACGGCGGGGCGCGCACCCTGCCCAGCCTCAGGCGGCTCTCCCGGGCTCTGCCCTTCGGGCGGACCCACGGCCGCCTCGGCATCAGCCCCAGCGGCCGCCTCATCGTGCCGGCGTCGTGCTCGCAGGTACGGCGGAGGCGGGGACGGCGGCGCCTCCCTGTCTCCTCCCTGTCCCCTCAGCCGCGCTGCCCCGCTCTCGCCGCGCGGGAGAAGCGCGGGCTTTAACCTTATTCCTTTCCGTTTTGTTTTGTTTTCCCCTAGGAAAACGCCGACCCGCAGAAAACAGCGTTTCTGCTGCGCAAAGCCTGGACGCTGTACAGCGTGACCCCCCTGTACCGCTTCCGCCGCGGCCGCCTCAGGGACTACGCGCGGCTGCTCAGCGCCTTCATCGCCGCCGAGAAGCAGAAGGGGCTGGCGGTGGAGGTGGGCGTCGAGCTGGACATCAAGGTGGCCCTGTCCAGCCTTGCCGACCTCAGGGGCAGCGAGCGGGACCAGGCTGCCCTGCTCGTGCAGGTGAGGGGGCTGCCCAGCGGGTTTGACGTTTTACCGGGGATGGTTTTGCTGCGACGAAACGCTCCGTCTTGAAAGAAAACCCCCAGAGTTAAACCCTAGCTGCACGGAATAACTACTGTAGCATCCACTGTGATTTAATGAAATTGAGTCCTGTCTATTTTTAACTGGAACAGAACATTTATAGTCTTAAGCTGTGCCAGGGAAGGTTTAGGTTGGACATTAGGAAGCATTTCTTCACAGAAAGGATGATCGGACATTGGAATTGGCTGCCCTGGGAGATGGCAGAGTCACCGTCCCTGGAGGTGTTTAAGGAAGGACTGGACGTGACACAGTCAAAACCCTGGTCTAATGACGAGGTGGTGTTTGGTCACAGGCTGGACTTGATGACCTCAGAGGTCTTTCCCAGCCTAATTGATTCTGTGATCCCCTAAGCAACGCATACAGTTAATGGCAAGTTTGAGTTCAACTTTTTAACAGCACCAGATTAAGACTATACAGAGCAATCTCTGATGTTTTTAGTTCAGCAGTCAATTTACTGCCAGGACTTGGACAGGTTATTTAACTTCCTGGATAAAGCTGGCAGAACCCCACTTCCTGGCCAGAGCTCAGGTCTAATTAATATTTCTGAAATGCTTTGCCTCAAGTGAAACGTGCTTCTGAAATGTCAAGTTCATTGTGGCAATGGTTGTAGGATGTACCATAGGAGTTAAGCAGCATAAACTCAGATCTTGGGACTGTTCTTAAGGAAGTTAAAAGTGCTTTTTCTGCTGTTTTCAACGGAATTGCATTCAACTTTTAGGGATGTAGTGGATAGACTGAATAACTGTATGTGTTTGACAGAAAACAGTGTTGCATGCAAGGTCCTAAGGAAAAAAAAACACTTCTACCAAACACTTGAAACTATAAATCAAAATCTTTTTAGCTGACTAAAAGAAAAAAAAAGCCATACTTGCTCTGCAGCATTGAAATGCTTCTTCTCCCCACCCCAGCTCTCTTCGAGGTCACGAGCTCCCTCCAGGAACTCTGAAGACAAACTGCTGTGGTCGGGCTGGTTCTGCTCCGTGTACGGAGATGACCTTTCCAAGGACGTGCCGGAGGACTTCACCTGCCTGCCCCTGTTCCTGACCCACGGCCCTGAGAGCTACACATCCATTGTTGGAAGCTGGTTCCAGAAGTCTTTCGACTGCTGCTTCCGCCGCCTGGCCATCAGCCCCCTGAACCTCAGCTGGATGGTGGCCATGTGGGCTGGCTGCAAGCTGGACAGAGCTACCTCCGCCGTGGAACTCGTCTTCTCCGTGCCCCGCCTGTCCCAGCCCCTGGATATTTCGTACGCCATCCACCCGGAGGATGCCAAAGCTCTGTGGGACACGGTCCAAAAAACGCCAGGAGAGATCACCCAAGAGGAGGTGGATGTGTTCATGGACTGCCTTTACGCCCACTTCCACAGGCACTTCAAGATCCACTTGTCAGCTGCAAAGCTGGTGAAGGTTTCGACAGCGGTTGCCTCGGCACACTGTGATGGGATTGTAAAGGTGAGGCCCCAAGGAGCACGTCATCCTAATGCTGGCCAAATAAAATAGCTGTACCTGGAGGTCTCATGTTTGTTTTGCATGATTTCCTACAAGGAGTTGTTAAACCCTCAGCTTTTACTAGTCATACTTAGCTCTGGAGTTGGGGCACCTGCCAGTACAGTATTTTACTACTGTGTTGCAGCAGAAGCTACTTGCCTGGGGCCAGAAATAGGTGTATTAGCTGTGGTATGAACAGGAAAGTTTCTTAGGCCATAGAAAAACTTCTTTTGGACTTAAAAACATCCCAAACTTAAAGAAAGTTCGCTAGCTTTCTAGTATTGTAGTTATTAAGATACAGGCAGAAGACTCCTTCACATGTAACTTTTCATAACGTGCTGGTCTTTCTACAGAGGTCTCTCTAATATCCTTCAAAACATGGAACATTAATCCTTCAAGCAATACAAGATTTTCTTCTGAGTTAAAGAACAGTTTGTGTAAATGCAGTTGTTTAAATTTACCCTATGATGAGCCTTGGCACATTGTGTAAATGCAGTTGTTTAAATTTACCCTATGATGAGGAGTACGTTGCTTGTTTTTATCTGTAATAGCTTAAAACTGTCTGAAACAACTTTTTCTGTTGCAGGTAAGTACACAAAGATATCTCAGGCTTTCTGAAGGGTGCTCTTGTGGAACGTGTGTTGTGTAAATTCAGGTATGGCTTTTCATAATGGGACAGAGTTCACGTCATATTCAGTATGGGAAAAGTATAGGTACCTGAAAAGCAACAACAGAGCAGCTGAATAAACACACAGAACACTTGATAAGTTCCTTCCAACCAGGGTTTCAGGGTGTGGAAATGTGGCAACTTCAATTGTTTTGACAGGCTTTTTTCTCTTTCTTGCAGATTCTACACAGCCAATACCTGTCTGGAGTGCTGCGTCTACTGACTGAACTCGCAATCTCTCAGATACAGTGAGAGCCATTTCAGTAGCTCTTCATACTAAAAAGGCTTTCTGTTTGGACAATCTGTGCTGAGAAACCACCAGGAAACTCCCTCCTGCAGCATCTTCTTCCCTCTCACTCTGGCTGTCCGAAGTCGGAGTGTAACTCCAGCGCTTGGCTGTGTAACTCCATGCCATGCACAGCAAAGTCAAGCAGACATTTGGCCCTGAAGAAGGGCTGCAATGCAAACTTGTGACAGCTTCCTGAGCAGCTTTGTTTTCTCAGAGTCACTCATTTCATTTATTTGCAGGTGTCAGCTCAGAGACAAACAATGCCAATTCTTGTTGCAAATTCTTACTGACAGGTATTTCTGTTGTTTCAAAGTTGGTTTTCACGGGAGAGCCTAAGCTACACAGACCTTGGCCTTGGCTAAACTGTGACTGCCCTTGGGCTAGTCTAAATGCAAAGTTCAGCACATCTGAGAAAGGGTGCATGCTCTACAATCCAGGGCAGAAAAATCCAGGTTTTTAACTCCCTTTTTAGCTTGTTAAGGGTACTTGGTATTGGTGATAATGTTCATATCTACGTTCCAGTTGGACACAAGGCACTTGTCAGCCTGTTGGTCCTCCCAGGCAAGTTAATAGAGAGGAAAGTGAGGTCTGTGGATAAGCTGGATAGTTACTAGGCTTTGTCCTGATGTCTGTAATCTTGGATGTAGTCCTGCAGGCCAGAGAGCTCTCAGGGTTGGAGCTGTGTGCTATAATTTGATGTTGGGTCCCTCCCTTCTGGAGCAGGTAACAGTTCAGAGGGACAGTGCACAGTATCTGGTTAGACATTTAAGGAGCAGAAAGTAGCACCCTGCTAAGACGTTTTGTAACACAGTACTAAATAAAATACTTTCCATCTTTTGTCTTAAGGAAAGAACACCTTATGTCTAATTAAATATATCCTTGCATGAAGCTTACTTCCAACTACAGCTTACCAGACCAAACCCCCACTTGTTACGTATTAAATACTTCTGTGAGCAGCAAAATTCCAAGTCTAGTTTCTTGCTTTGCACTTGTGCGGCATTTCTAGGAGCTGATTTGTGCTGTGACCTTCTCCTAAATAGGGATGCAAGTTTCCTTTCTTTTCCCAGTGTAAAGCTGCCTAACATGACAAAACTGCATGCCCAGTTCCTAACCTATTTCCAGAATTAGACAAAGAAACACACACTTGGTTTCGGATTCTTTACTCGTTGAAGATGGATTATTTTTGCATGTTAAGGTTGAAGTCTGTGGTAACTCTTACCCTGGTAGAAGCAGCTAAGTGACCTTCTAAAGGTCTTGGCAGCTCAGCAGCTACTTAAACTATCACTTCTGGTGCTTTAGTTTCCTTTTTTTGAAAAATCTCAGACAAAGTTTGCTACCTGGAGTCAGAAGAGCACTGGACAAAAGAGTACAAGGTCTGGAAATAACTGGCACCTGTATTTGGTTTGAAAATAGGACTGTTACACCCAGGGCTTAGTTTTAAATCTAATGCTCAGCTCTTCCCAACAAATTTGCAAAAATAATCTCTAAAAACCTAAATTCTTACAGCTTCTTTTAACCTCTCCCTTCTGTTGTCCTCGTTGATAAATGCAGTGAAGTGAGCAGAGATAAGATTTAGCCAGATAGCACAGATGCTTCCTTCCAGAAAAAGCTGGGTCTGAGTGATGTGAAGGGTAACAATAAGCAGCAGTTTTAAGCCTTTTTTACTTGGACTTATCTGGAAAAAAACCTCCAGCATCTTTGTCCACATAAACCACAGAAAAACACCCCCCCACAGCTTTCACCCCAAGGAACAAACCAAGAACAGCATAGAAGAAATTTATTAAGGTAGCACTATTTATACAAGTTACTCATGCTAGAAAAAAGCATAAATGATACATGTAAACATTTGTTTACAGAATACTTGTTTTCCTTGTAAAGGTGCAAATGATCTTCATATGTAAACACAAGAATACCGACCTTTAGGGGGAAAGGGGCTTTTAAAAAAGTTTCAATGTCCCATTTATGACTGTAGTGTGTTTTTTACTATATTCAAGCACATTAAAGTCTGAGTTACATGAATCAAACTATGAAGTTAAAGAACTTAAGATGCCAGCACTGCCTTTTTCATCTCAAGAATTTACAGTCCTCTGTTTCAAAATCAGAATTAGTAAGGTCCACAGTTAGATCAGGTGCAAAAGGTCATTCTTCATACTCAATAGAAATTACAGTACAAACAGAACTGTTGAGTCTTGAGTTCTTCCCTCCTCTCCCCCCACCCCTGGGTGACTCCACAGTTATTCACAGTGCCAGCAAACAGCCCTTCCCCTCCAAACTCTTAAACGAGCCTCACACCTTTCCCTGCTCTAACCACACACAGGCAAAGTGCACAAAGATCACTCAAAGAGAGATCACCATCTCATCATGGGCAGGAATTCTACAGACATAGACGAGGGCAGCTGAGGTGAGGCTGGTCTGAGCTATTTTTCAGCAGGAAGGAGCTGGCTGCGGGTCTGCCCTTCCAGCAAGAACACACGAAGTGGGTGTCAGAATTAACACATGATTACCTGCACCCTGCTTCAGACAAGAACTGATATCGAGCAGGCAACAGGAGGAAAAAGAAGTGAGCTAGAACTAGTCGGTTTTAGGGTCTGTCAGTAGTTACAGGAGAAAGTACCAGTATGGGTGTAGCCAAACTCGGTATTCCACACCCATCCACATTATTCCCGATGAACTGTTAACGGTGGGTCGTTTGTAACTGCTGTGAGCTGGCTGCAGAGTTCTCTCTGTCTTCACAAAGTGACAACTACACCCAGCCTAAGGGGGGGCATCTCTGCCAATGGGCCACCAAGGACTCCCCAAAATATCCTATGACTCACAGGATTCCATCATTCCACTGGGAAACTCCCCGCCCTGGGGGAGGGACTGAACATTCCTGCCTGGACCTTGAGGGTATAAAAGATCTCAGGGTGTGGGGACTTGGACACCACCAGCAGCACTGGACATCCAGAGAAGGACCAGGCCTTTCCACAGGACCAGCGCTTTTGACGCAACCACATCCATCACTCCAACAGGACTGCAACCACCATTTAATCGGGACTGGTTTTAAGCCAGTCTTTCTGCATTCATTGCATTTATTGAAATCTTTCTATTAAATTCTAACTCTGACTTGAAATCTCTCGCAAGGTATTTATTTGTGTGGGGTTAATTCCTCCTGCTGGTTTACCTTCAAACCAGCACTTATTTTGGCATCCAATGTCAGAGAAGTCAGAGTTATAATTTTGCATTGTATTACAGAAACTGCCTATTCACCATGATGCTCTATATGTTTACATGGATGTTGTACCTCACTCGGTATATTTTTCCTCAATTTTTGCTGGTTGTAATACTCCTTTTTGATTCCAGGCAATGGTATGAAAATTGCTTTGTTGGGTTATTATCTTTATTGCACGATAACTTCAGGAGCAATGAACGTCATTCAGAATATATATTCAGTTTAATTCACCTGTCCTGATCTGGGCTGCTACCTGTGGGGCCTCATTAATAATCACACCCAGCCCATGCAGGGAAGAATAGAGAATGGGTTTTTCCAGCCTTTCAGGCCTGAGACACCAGTTTTTGAAATATCTCAGGAGTGGGTATTTCAAAGACCCAAAAGGACATCGCTGGGCTTTTGGGATAGCTGCTCTGGAGACAGAGAAAATTAGATAACTGAATACTCTGCCTGGTGTCTCAGATGACCCTTTTGCTGTGGGACTGCTGAGAGTTGAAGAACAACAGGTACCAATCACTGCAGCAACAGTGCACCGTGGGCAATACCACACCGACAGAGACTCTGTGATTCCCTTCCACGAGATGATTCGGGAACTGGAGAGCCAAGGGGTGGTCAGCAGGGCTCGTTCACCCTTTCACAGCCCTCTGCATAAGTCCAGTGGAGAATGGAGACTGACAGGGGCCTGAATGAGGTCACGCCACCACTGAGTGCTGCTGTGCCAGACACGTTGGAGCTTCAGTACGAGCTGGAGTCCAAGGCAGCAAAGTAGCACGTGACCATTGATATTGCCAAAGCCTTTTTCTCCATTCCTCTGGCAGCAGAGTGCAGGCCCCAGTTTGCCTTCACCTGGAGGGGTGTGCAGTACACCTGGAACCAGCTGCCCCAGGGGTGGAAGCACAGCCCCACCATCTGCCATGGACTGATCCAGACTGCACTGGAAAAGGGTGAGGCTCAAGAACATCTCCAGTACACTGAGGACATGATTGTGTGGGGGAACACAGCAGGGGGAAGTCTTTGAGAAAGGAGAGATTATCCAGATTCTCCTGAAAGCTGGTTTTGCCATTAAACAAAGTAAATTTAAGGGACCTGCTCAAGAAATTCAGTTTCTAGGAGTCAAGTGGCAAGATGGACATCGCCAGATCCCAATGGAAGTGGTTAATAAAATAGCAGCTATGCCCTCACTGACCAAGAAAGAAAGTTAGGCTTTCCTAGGAGGCGTGGGCTTTTGGAGGATGCACATCCCAGAGTACAGTGTGATTATAAGCCCTCTTTATCTCATGACACAAAACAAAAACCATTTCCGGTGGGGCCCTGAACAACAACAAGCTTTTGAACAAATTAAGCAGGAGATTGCACGTGCAGTAGCCCTTGGGCCAGTCAGAACTGGGCAGGATGTGAAGAATGTGCTCTACACTGCGGCCAGGGGAACGGTCCTTCCTGGAGCCTCTGGCAGAAGGGACCTGGGGAGACCCAAGGATGACTGCTGGGGTCCTGCAGTCAGGGAACAAAAGATCTGAGGCCAGCTGTACCCCGACTGAGAAAGAGAGTCTTGCAGCTTATGAAGGGGTTCGAGCCACTTCAGAAGTGACTGGTACCAAAGCACAGCTGCTTCTGGCACCTTGACTGCCAGTGCTGGGCTGGATGTTCAAAGAGAAGGTTCCTTCTGCACATCATGCCACTGATGCAACGTGGAACAAGTGGATCGCTCTGATCACACAGCAAGCCCAGACAGGAAATCCCAGTCAGCCTGGGATTCTGGCAATCATAACAAACTGGCCCGAAGTTGAGAGTTTTGGACCATCTTCTGAAGAAGAAGAGGAGCAGGTGACATGTGCTGAGGAGGCCCCACCATATAACCAACTAGAAGGGAATGAAAGGCAATACACCCTCTTCACTGATGGTTCCTGCTGAATTGTAGGAACAAACCGGAAATGGAAAGCTGCAGTATGGAGCCCCACATGGCGAGCTGCACAAGCTACTGAGGGACAAGGTGGATTGAGTCAGGTCGCAGAGCTTAAATCCATCCAGCTGGCTTTGGATATTGCCGAACGAGATGTGGCCAAGGCTCTATCTCACACCAGCTTGTGGATGGTAGCTAATGATCTGTGGGGATGGCTGGATTGATGGAGAAAGGCTAATGGGGTCACTGAGATTTGGCAGGACATTGCCACCAGGTAGAGAGGCTGACCATGAAGGTTCAACATGTGGATGCACACGTACCCAAGAGTTGGGCTAATGAAGAGCATCGTAACAAGGAGCAGGTGGATCAAGCTGCCAAGGTGAAAGTATCACAGGTGGATCTGGACTGGCAGCACAAGGGAGAATTATTTCTAGCTTGTTGGGCCCGTTATGCCTCTGGTCATCGGGGAGGGATGCAACATACCAATGGGCTCATGACTGAGGGGTGGACTTGACCATGGACAGTATCTCACAGGTCATCCACAGCTGTGAGACACATGCTGTGATCAAGCAGGTGAAGCCTCTGTGGCTGAAGTACAGGTATGGGGAGGCCTGGCAGATTGACTACATCACCCTTCCCCAAACTCACCAAGGCAAGTGCTACGTGCTGCCCATGGTGGAAGCAACCACTGGATGGCTCAAAACCTACCCTGTGCCTCACGCTACTGCCCGGAACACCATCCTGGGCCTGGAAAAGCAAATCCTGTGGAGACACGGCAACCCCAAAAGAACTGAGTCAGACAACAGGACTCATTTCAAGAACACCCTCACAGACACCTGGGCTAGGGAACGTAGCATTGAGTGGGTGTACCATATTCCTTGCCATACACCAGCTACTGGGAAAGTTGAACGGTGCCATGGACTGCTAAAAACCACCCTGAAGGCACTGGCTGGGGGGGACCTTCGAAAATTGGGAGCTGCATTTGGCAAAGGCCACCTGGCTGGTGAACACCTGAGGCTCCATTAATCAAGCTGGTCCTGCCCAGTCAGAACCCTTGCCTATTTTACATGGAGATAAAGTCCCTGTGGTACATGTGAAAGGTATTTTAGGAAAGATTGTTTAGATTTGCCCCACCTCAGGCAAAAGCAAACCCATCCGTGGGATTGTTCTTGCTCAAGGACCTGGTTGGACTTGGTGGCTAATGCAGAAAGATGGGGAAACCCAATGTGTACCTGAAGGGGACCTAATTCTGGGTGGGAACTGTCTGTAATGTTTCATTGCATATATATATGTATGAATATAAAGAAGTGTATTGATTTGGGCGTGATGTAGCTGGTGTAGAATAAGGGGTGGATAATGCAGTTACAGGAGAAAGTACCAGTATGGGTGTAGCCAAACTCTGTATTCCACACCCATCCACATTATTCCCGATGAACTGTGAACGGTGGGTCGTTTGTAACTGCTGTGAGCTGGCTGCAGAGTTCTCTCTGTCTTCACAAACCGACAACTACACCCAGCCTAAGGGGGGCATCTCTGCCAATGGGCCACCAAGGACTCCCCAAAATATCCTATGACTCACAGGATTCCATCATTCCACTGGGAAACTCCCTGCCCTGGGGGAGGGACTGAACATTCCTGCCTGGACCTTGAGGGTATAAAAGATCTCAGGGTGTGGGGACTTGGACACCACCAGCAGCACTGGACATCCAGAGAAGGACCAGGCCTTTCCACAGGACCAGCGCTTTCGACACGACCACATCCATCACTCCAACAGGACTGCAACCACCATTTAATTGGGACTGGTTTTAAGCCAGTCTTCCTCTATTCATTGCATTTATTGTCATCTTTCTATTAAATTCTAACTCTGACTTGAAATCTCTCGCAAGGTATTTGTGTGGGGTTAATTCCTCCTGCTGGTTTACCTTCAAACCAGCACAGGCTCACATACAGGGGAGAGGGGAGACAAAAGCTGAACTTTCGTACAGTAAAAAGGCATTGTTTGAAATCCTTTTCCTCTCACCCTTTTTTGGGCACTTCACTGATTCAGTTGAGCAATGAGAGTTCCAGTTCTGAAAAGATACTCAGGGCACCCATCCTCACAGCTCTCCTGTCCTCTAAGAGACCCCAAATCATACCACAAGGGCTGGAACCACAGTAGCTGGCAGGACACGGCCCTGCCCAAACCACCAGCTGGTCAAAATGAAAAGCACACATATACATATATATATATAAAATACATATATATATGCACACATATAGAGATGTATATAAAAAGCTGGAATCATCGCTGTGAGCGATACAAAGGAAATACATGATACAAATCAAATGAAAAAATAAATATACTCTGTGCACAGAAAAGCTTCTGTGCAAAGGTGGCACCTTGCAGGTCAAGTACTTTTTTTTTTTTTTTGAAGCTCTCTGTAAATAAGGCAAAAGCAATGTTTTCTGTATCACTTTTTCGCCCACCAAACAGCTGCCACATCCACTGCTCCCACAGCAGGAGGGAAAGCAGGAATTCCTCCTCCTGGCCAGACTCCCAGTCCAGAGTGTAGGCTCTACATCAGCATCCTTTACGCTACAATAACTGTTACAGTTTGGTTTATTCAAAAAATGTAGAACTATTTAGAAAAAATACGGACATAAGCAACACTTCTACTTTTGTCCAGTGGTTCCCTGGAGTCTGACAACGTGGTCTCCCGCTGGGCACACTCCCACAGAAGTCAATTTTTATAATTCCATAGAAAGAGTTCACCGGCAAAGAGTTACATTGGATCTAGACCGTGCATACTAGAGCTGCAAAGAGGCCCAGTGTCAACAAGTCTCTTCAGTTTTTTTCTAGGAATGAGAAGGCAGGGAACTCCCTCCCTCTGGAAGCTTACCATATATGGGATTCACAGTGTGTCATTTTGATAACCCCCACGCCGCCGCCCAGCCGCCGGTAGTTCATCCCGCCGTACAACCTGCGGAGACAACGTTCCAGGGTCACACACTGGCTCACGTCCCCCGTGGGGACACCAACACTCGGGAGCTGCCACGGGGAAGACTGAACCAGCCCACGTGACCATCATTAATGTCTGCTTAAAGTGGGTCGTGAAGAAGAAGTTGTGGAGCACCCATCTTGCACACTTCGAAAGTGAACAGCTCCATTTGCTCATGCCTTTCTCTCTCGGAGCAGAAACTGCTGCTTGTTTTGACACCAAATTTCTGTTACTCAAATAAATACTTCCTTCTCCCTGTCTGGTAATGTGAAAGATAGAAAAAAAAACTTTGTAGGCTGTAGCTGACCTTAGGCTACGTTTTGGGTAACAAAGGGCTAGGCTTGGTCTTCACAATTCAACTCATTTAATTTATATTTCTAAACCCCCACATTCAGCTGATCCAACCAAGATATAACACATCCCAAGCACCATCTGTTGACTGCAGTGGTGTCTGCTTTTCATAGGGATATTGGATCCTCACAGACTCCAGCTCCATATTCCCCTCCGTGCCACTGGAGTCTGCAGGCAGGACACAGGAGAAGCAAGTTCTCCAAAAAGCTTCTACCAGTGCAATTTGTTAAAGCCAAATTGCATCAGAACCCTTTCTCAGCCAAGCTGCACAAATAAAAAATATCTTCATGGGGCAAGAAACAAAAGAAAGGGAAGACCACAGAATCTGGTCAGCTATATTGAATTCAGTGGAAGAAAAAACCACAAGCTAATAATACCTTGAATAATCTCCCAAACTGTGTGAATGCCTGCCAGGCAGTAACTCCCAACTCTGGACATCCCACTACTGTCACAGGGAGCAGCCGAAACCATTCCAGCTAAGGAATCTGATGTATGTACTACTCTCTACTCAACTGGTTTCCTCAGCAGTTCAAAAGATCCTGTGGACCCATGGCTCACCAAATAAGTGGAAATTCCTCCACTGCTGCTCATGACAGCCTTTCTTATCAGTGAAGGGTTCAACTACTACTATCACTAGTAAGAATAAGGACATTAATTTCTTTCTATTCCCCACCCTTGCCAGATTGCCACAGGAGCTTGATACTTTATGCTAATTACATTTGGGAATAAATACACAAGCAACTGTTTTCAAGTATAGTTATGACTAGAAAGGCTATTTTCCCTCTTTCTTTCCTGCTCAGTATACATTTTGATCAGCAATTTCATATTATTTGTCTCAGCTTGGACATTCTTCCAGTGGCTGAATCTTGCTGATTTAAAGGGGAATAACATCATATGCTTGAACTGTTTCAGCTCCTCCAAAAGGATTCAGAAATCACTGCCTCAGCTTGAAAACAAGAAGCAAACAGGCCAAATTCTACACTGTGGCTGTGAGTTCCTTCTGCTAAGGACAAGCTCAGTTTTATTGGGAAGCAGGAGAGACTCAGCCCGGAATGAACAGAAGGGGCATACTGGGGTATTTTTTTCAAAATGTGTTTCTTTCTTACACTTTCATGCAAGGCAAGAAGCCACAATGTGAGTGTTGTGATGGTTCTACCACACACGAGTTCTCTGTTATGGGGTGTACCACGTTCCTAATTTGCCTGGGACAGCTCCAGCTGGATTTCACCGTTTGATTGTCTCACAAATTCAAGTTACCTCCATGTGTTAGCATCTGGATCAAACACCTCAATGGTCTTCAGGTACGTTGTGCCATCAAAGCCCCCCACTGCCATCAGCTGTCCATTCACCACGGCCAGGCCAACCTGCAAAACAGCCATCAGACAGCAGCTACTTAGCTGGGATGTCCTAAAAAGAAGGGTTAAAATGAAAGTATTAATAAAACTATTTAATAACCATGTTTGCTGAAAGGCAGTTTGCAGGAGAGGGTTGGGGTTTTTTTCTTTAGGGCACGGCACAAATAAAATACCCTAAAAAATGAGACATGGAAAATTAAATATGTATCTCAGAATAGAGAATGTCTCAAAGAAAAAGCAGAAGGTTCCCCTTATAGCCAGCTACAACAAGTAGAACCATCTGAATGATGATAAATACATGAGAATCTAAACCTTTTTCATACAAAACTTATGTTCTGGACTGAAATTCTTCCCCAAGTGTGTGACATGTATGCACCAGAGTTTCTACCAGCCCACATTTGGTTAAAGTAGCAGAACCACAGGTAAGCCCCTGGTCCCAAACCTCTCAGGCTGGGGCTTGGACCATCTGTAAGCACCTTGGCCTCCAGACTTTCTATTTAGCCTTTCTGCAGAAGCACAAAATCACTGAAACATCAAAAACGTGATCACTTCCAGTGGAAAACACGGAGTGGAAGAGAAAAGGGAAGGTACACAATGTAAAATGGTCCCTGTTTCGGCTTTGAGGAAGTCAGAAGACTCAGAAGAGCTGCAGATACAGCTGCATGTGTTTAGCAGTTTCTATAGAAACAAATACAGAAGCAGCTGATAAAAAGTCAATGTCTAATCAGAAACGAAAGTGGACAGTGTTGGACAGCGTACTAATGCTTAGAAACAGAAATAAATATGTGCTCTCTGCCTCCAAAACCAGTAGTTGCTCAAACTGTGAGTAATACTTGAAACACTAACACACAGAGAGAACTAATCCTCTCTTTACTATATAATCCAATATCTAATGATAAACACCCACATCAATTGCATCTCCCCAACCATGATTTCAACCATACTGAAAACACTGCAGTAATCTGTTGTTCACAAGAAAGCACCACGATCAGCAGTTGATGGGAACGTGCTGTCACTCACAGGACTTGGTGAGGAGAGGCAACAGCCTAAGTGAAAGCCCAGGAACCCTGTTCCCACGCACACCTCAAGGCAACGAGAGCCTGCAGGAAATATGTATCTGAACACGTGCTAACCCAGTTTGCCAGCTTTTTCCTCTGAGCAAGTGGGTGTTTTCACCTCCTAATTCATCCAGAGAGATCCAGCTACTAATTTGATAGCGTTCTTTAATGGTATCTCATACCAAGTATGACTATGTCACCTAAAAGCTCCTCTGCTTCGGGCTTAGTTGACTGCATATAAGGCACCAAAAATATTTAAAAACACCCTCAAATGACTCATTTCCCCATCCTAAACAGCTATTTGTGGCGTGATTTGGCTACCTCTTCATCCTCTAGCCTTGCTAGAGAGCTTTTTGCAAACTTTTTACCTCAGAGAAAAGAGGTGAAGATGCAGAGGAAGGCAGGAGAGCCTCGTGACAAGACTGACACTTCACCCTGCGCTCTCCCCACAACAAGACTGACGATGACACCCTGCCTCGTGGCTCTCCCCACGAGCAGACTGCCACCCCACCCCGCGCTCTCCCCACACGGTGACGCGTGGCACGGACGAGCCCACCAAGCCCCACTCACTCCGCTCCGCCGGGACGTCATGGCCACCACGGGGGACCACTGGTTGGTGCGTGGGTTGTACCTCTCGGCGCTGCTGAGCTCCGTGGTGTCATCCCTGCCTCCCACGGCGTAGATCATGTCCTGGTACACGGCACAGCCCAGGTGCTTCCTCCTCGTGCCCATGGGGGCAATCGTGTGCCAGCGGTTCTCCTGCGGGTTGTAGCGTTCCACTGCGGAGGAGAGGGAGGGCTTTGCTCAACGGGGTTGGCAGGCAGTGGGTACAGCACTTTTGGACCCAATTTCCACACACCAAAAATGCCGTGAACCCGTTTGTTCTCTCTTTTCTTCCAAAGAACTCTTGCCAGTCTGTCTCCTGTCTCCAGCTCTACACAATCAATCACACTCAGATCTTCAGTCGAGAGGGAGCTGGCAAACCTACAAACTGACCTGCAGCAGTTTTACCTCTGGCACCTTCCTTCCTACAGCAGAAAATGGCTGCTGCAGGAATTTAAAAAAAAAAAAAAAAAGTGCTTGCAACTGCTATGCAAATGATCAAAGCCTTCAGCATTCAGGACATACTGCCAAATGAAACACTGAGAAAGCAAAAATATGACACACGACCAGGTAATGGGGGCTCACAAATCTGGAGAGTGAGTTATTGTATGACAAAGTAATATTTAAAGAAGAAAAAAAACTCCACAAATTGATCACTAAGATATTCAACAGCCACCAGGGGGATATGACGGGCTCCCAGGACCAGGACGAGCGCTGACTGGGATTAAGGGACAGCAAAAGGCATACCAGTATTGAGAGGAGATGTTCCATCAGAGCCTCCCACAGCATAGAGGAAGCCTCCCAGCACAGCCACTGCCACTCCCAGGCGCCTGGTGCTCATGGAAGCCACTCGAGTCCATTTGTTTTCTTTGGGATCATACCTGGCAGAGGAATAAACACTGGAGCTGAGTGAAGTGCTGGCATCTTCACAAAGGGGCAGGAAGACTGACTTTATTCTCCCCAAACAAAAATCCCTGTAAGATTTGTACGTTTCCTATCTCCTCTCCAGCTTGTCTGCATCAGCTGCACCCTCTAATAGACTCTCTTTCTTGCTGTGCCCCACTTTTTTTTGTTTTTTTTGTAATTAAAAAGTACCTTTCCACAATGTTGAGACAAGAGACACCATCCTGGCCACCCACAGCATAGAGGTAACCTCCAAGAACTGCTACTCCAACACTGGTCCTGCAGGTGCTGGTGGGAGCCACATCACTGCTCCACTGATTGGTCTTTGGATCATACCTGGAAAAAAAAACCACACCAAACAGCACAAATTACCTGCCTAGGTCTGCTTCATGACTCTCCCATGCTTGGGAGCTACTAAGGCTGTGAAACTTGCCTATCCTGAGCTTCAACTGCAACACAGCTCTTTGTAAGTTGGATAAAAGCCCTGAAGTGATAGAATGCATCCAGTACATGTTATTCCAGGGATGTTCAAACTGCAGGTTGGGATGAATCAAGCTGAAGATCAAAGGTGCAGGTTCCTGAGAGAGACTGGCTGGCGTGTGGTAACTCGCAGCAAAGAGCAGCAGCCAGAGTTAACTCTGCTCTGTTCCCTGCAGTTCACACAGGAACTCAGCCAGCACTGGGACCCACAGTTCCAGGTAAAATATGAAGCAACCAGAAGGACTTAGAAATCCAGAGACAAAGAAATTCAGTGCATAGCAAGGAAATGCAGGACATGGGAGATATAAGCCTAGGGTCATGATTCGGGAAGTTGGGAGCATTCAAGGAGATAGGTGGGAAGAAGGGGAGGCTCGAGGTGGGAGGAGGTATTTGTACAGCTCACTGGGTTTGTTACAGGGCCAAGATTTAGAGTAGTAGGAGAGCTTGAGTCATGTGGCTTTCAGGCATGGGAATTGCCCTATGCAGCTCCCAGAAACAGGAAGCTTGGTAAAACTTGTTTGACTTTAATTTTTCACAGGCCTAAAACTGACCTATTTTCCTTCTCCTAAGTGCCAACGTTCCTTCATTCTCTAGTTGCCAGTTCACGATAAAATTCCAGGATCTTTCCCTCAGCATCTAAGAAATGCTCGCTGTAACCTCACCTTCCTCAACAACGCTAAAAACAAACCCGCAGCTGCAAAGAAGGTTAACCAGGATCACCACTCCTCCCAGCAATGCACCCAGACCCATCTCCTAGAGATTCCTTCCTTATGCCAGAGGCTTTGGCTTGTCCCATGAAGCTGGGGATAACGTGACACAAAGTGTTTTGCACCGGGGGTGCGCAAGGCAGGAGGAAGTGAGAACACACTTGGCAAAATGAACTCATTCCTAAGAAGCTGCAGCCAGGTTTGAACATTCAGAGCTGAAATTCTGCACAGGGGCCTTGTGGAGACCTACCTTTCCACACTGTTAAGGTAAGAGGAGCCGTCGTGGCCTCCCACAGCATAGAGGAGGTCATCCAGGACGCTGACCCCGACGCCACAGCGCCTCTTGCTCATGGAAGCCACCATCCTCCACTCGTTGGTCTGGGGGTCGTAGCGCTCCACGCTGGAAATCGCGTCCCCGCTGCACCAGCCCCCCACTGCGGCCAAACACCAAAAACAGGGTCACAAAATCACTCACTGAGCTCACAAACTGCCTGTGCTCCCGGCACAAATCACCCCTTCAGACTCTGCCAGCCTTAACCCATCTCTAAGTCACTCCTTCTGAGGTTTGTAATCACAAAACAGAATGAGATTTTCAGGAGCATGAACTGAAGTTTGGAAATACTGTGGCATTCACAGCAGCAAAGAAATCACACGAGTAAGAAAGTGTAAGTTAACTCAGGCTTTCAAATATTAACACATAGGTCACATCAGAAATAGGTTGTGAAGACTTTATGGGAACACCACTACCAAAAAATCCTGCCTGGAGTCTCCTGGCCTAAGCCAGCAGGAAAAATACATAGAATCAGAATATCCTGAGTTGGAAGGATCAAAGCCCCACTCCTGGCCCCGCACAGGACAGCCCTGAGAATCCCACCATGTGCCTGGGAGTGTTGTCCGAACGCTTCTTGAGCTCTGTCAGGCTTGGCGCTGTGACCACTGCCCTGGGGAGTCAGTTCCAGTGTCAGACTCTGGTCTGGGTGAAGAACCTTTACCTAACAGCCCACTTATGCCTTATCCCTGACACGGCTTCAGGCCGTTCCCTCGGGTTCTATTACTGGTTACCGGAGAGCCGAGACCAGTGCCAGCTTCTCCTCTTCCCCTCACAAGGAAGCTGTAAACTGGGACGAGCTCTCCTCTCAGCCTCTTCTTCAGGCAGAACGGACCAAGTGACCTCAGCCACTCCTCATATGGCCCCTCTAGACCCTCCACCATCTCCTGCTGACACCACCCACACACCTGCAGGGACACACACCTGCAAAGAGCACCTCTCCACAGCGGATGGGTTTGCGCGGCCTCGTTCGCGGTCCCTGCATCAGTGGCCGCTCCTGGGGCAGCAGCAGGTAGTTTTTGGCTTCGTCCACCAGATCCCTGTGCAAGACAGGAAAATATGAACCCCCAGAGCTCAGTCTCAGGAGAAGGGGCGAATCAGAACTGATGGGAAGAGCAGCCAGCACTAGTCATGCACCTCAGGTATTCACAAGTCAAATGAGAAGAGCATGCACAGCTCCGGTTAAACGCTCGCTGTCACCTAAATACTCATGGGTTGTTGTTTACAAGCCACTGACACAGTGACAGCAGCAAACCAGTACCAGTGCTTGGCCAGAGTTAATAATAGATACAGCTTGCTATAAAAAGACCGATTAAAAAACAAAAAAACTATGACAAGAGATTTGTCAGGCTTACTGCGCAGAAAAGAAAAACCCAGTCTGCCTCGAGCTAAAACTTAACAGTCAGTGGTTTTGCCTCGGAACAGAAAAGGAGTTGGAAAGCACACAAATACATATTGCACACACGACCAATAGATGGAGATAGTACCCTTCTGATGGATATTTTCTCCATCAGCTCTGGCCAGCTCACCACTATCCATCCATTCATGACTTGCCACCTGGACTAATCCTAATATTCCAAACCCTTGAATAAAACAAAGAACAAAAAAGTCCTCCTTCCCTCTACAAACGTGGAATTCCCCCAGTATGAATGCTTATTCAGGAAGAGAACTATTTAGCCTATGCCCTGAACTTCTTTACAATATGCACAAGATAAATCACGTGCTTTGTGGATGATACAGAACTCTATAGAACCAGAAAGGTGAGACTCACACCATAAGAGGAGGAAATGACAACTTCTCTGCATTATCCTTGTGGGAAAGAGCAGACTCCAATCCCAGAATCCAACTCAGTTATCAAAGTGCAGACATTCTGCACAGAAAAACTACTTTAGATCCCACTGAGATCATCATGAAAGCCATTCAAGAGCTAAGCTGCAATAAAAGGCCATGACTAGAGGGGGGAAAAAGAAAGGCAAAATGAAAATCAATACGCTGAAAGGTCTTTTACCAACAGTCAAAGCTGCACACTCAAAGTTTGCTGTTTCACTGAAAACTTGAAAGAACAAAACCACTTCTAGGGCACACCAGTGACTATTATGCAAATAGAAAACAATTTTTCTTGCTTTTCCTATCCTCCCAGTTGCCAAAGATGAAACTGTGAGGCATCACCCATTTATCAGTGACAGATGAGCACGGTTTCAGAGGACAGCATAATCCAGCTCTGTAAATAGCTGAGGAGATGTACCTGCATTCCTCGTCGCTCTTAATGAGTGGATCAGAACCCACTGTACCCACAAGGAACTTGGGACTCAGCAGGGGCAGACGGACGTGCTGCAGGACCTAAAACACAAACCACAACACCTGTGGTGAAACCACAGATACCCACAGAGATGCAAGAAGCCAAATGGAAAACAACAGAATTTTAGTTAAATGCAGCTTGTCTCACAGCACATTTGCCTTTTTGATATCCCAGTTTAGACAACCAGCAGAAAATCAGTCTTTGAAAAGGGACGATCCACTGGATCTATTAACTGCTGAAAACAAGGTCACAGCTAGAAACCTTTAAGAAATGACAGATGTCAAGACATCTGCCTGAACACTAATTAAGTTAGTGGTTTTATCAACCATTTAGCTCTCTTAAACCTGAGTGGTATTGCAGAGGAAATGAACAATAAGAAACAACACATCTTCCACGAGGGTTTAGAATTTGAAGGCCCAAGCACGTATAGACAGAGGCAAACAGTTATAAAAGCATTAAGAGCTGCCTTGAGAAGAGCAGGTTTTTCCAGTTTGCTTTGTTTACTTAAAACCATTTTCAAAAGCTTTCCAGTAAATAAAGTTCCATTTAATGTCTCTTTCCAAAGCAGAAGCAGCGAGGCAGGCAGACGCTCACCTCTTTTGATCAGCCAGCCCCGAGACTTCAGAGGCTTTGGGCTGACAGCTTTGTCAGAATGGGTTCTGCTCTGTGAAATGCCTTGGCTTAGATGAAGCATCACATTCCAACAAAACCATTCTGACAAGCTCCACTGTAACACCATGAGGGCTGAGGCACAAATCAAGCAGCAGAGCTTAAAGAAGCACCGCAAAGCAAGACAAGATTTTTCTTTCTCCACTGTGGTTTTGATAGGACTCTCAAAGCAGTGCAGCCAGGTTTGTCTGGACACACTGCTGGAGAGAGCTCGTTTGGCAAGTTCGACCTGGGAACAATCCAACAAAGCCCCTAATGAAGGCTCTGGCCAGTGCAGCTTCCAGCCTAGATGAAAGGACAGTGCAAGCCACCTAACACAGGTGGGAATCAGAGAGAATTTCGGTGGCTTTACACCACTCAGAAGTGCTCTGGCACTGCCCTACCATCCCTCATTCCTCTCCCCCTGGACAAAGCAGCCTGGAATGTCGCTGTGCCCAGGATTACCTGTGGCAGCTGGGGTCTTCTCTCCTGAATGCTGTACTTCACCCAGGCCATCACGGCGTTGAACACCTGCTCCTCGCTGCGCACGTTTAACTCGTCACTGGATATGATGTCTATGAGCTGGTTGGCAGGAAGCAGCATGAACTCCTCACTCTCCATCACCTGGGAAAAGGCAGAGGAAAAAGGAAGGGAGTAAGGACAAAGCATCAGAGCCATTCACCACTCCAGCACTCCATGGACCGACCCAGTAAAAAGCCAAATTCCCCATCAGTTCCAACACCAACACACGTGAAGGGTTCGTTGCACAGGGCAGAACGCGGCTCCCGGCGACACAACAAGACATTTCTAGATGGGCATGCCTTTTACACCCTTTAACACTTTCAAAGGGTTAAACCACAGAAGGCACAGATCAGGTTTCAAAATTCAGGAAAAACAAAGCCTTTCTTTAAAATCAGTCTCCTCATTTGCTGTGCCTAATAAATAAAACAGAAATAAAATGGTGATAAAAATTCTACTAAAAAGCAGCACAGGAGTGCAGAGATTCACAAGGAAACCAAAACAGAGCACAATAAATAAGGGTCTCAAACAAGTTACCAGAGGCACTGCAGAGAACACAGAAAGCCTGATTTGTGGCAGAACAGAAAATATTTCAGGAGACTCATCTGATCCTGCCTCTTTCATTTGCTCTAAATATACACACGGAGCATGCAGTAGTTGAGATGCACTAAAGAGGGAATCAGAGCCTCCAGAGCCCCTAAGGACTGATCTCTTGTGAAAGTCAAGCCACTGACAAACACATTAATTCCTTCAGCATCCAAGATAGCAACCAAGTTTCTCAGGAGGCCTTGGCTGCTGCTGGAGGACTGCTCACACAGCATGAGTCAGTCAGACTGCCCTGGGAGCTCACACACCACCACAGCCCCTGAGCGGACACCAGGTAGATGGGAAAGGTGCAAGAAGCAAAATTAAAACTGCAGAAATGGCTGGACTGATAACTGCCAGCTCGCCCTTCCTACAAGCCTCCCCAGTCTGTAGCCTGCAATTTCCAAAATTCAGAAAATTCATTTCTTCAGAAAATAACTGAATGCTGGCTTGTCCTTATCATCTGCGACCACATTAGAATTCCGCGACTTATTTCATGATTTGCTGCATAAATTAAAGAAAAACACTCTTTGACACGATCATCTCAACAGCAGTCAGCTGTGCAGTCCTTTTAATTACCTGAAGAAGTTATTTAAGGGCACTGAACAAACACGCAGCGATTGCCAAGTTACTGACAACAGAAAATATCGTTGAAAAAGAACAGAGCACACAATGAGATCAGTTACCAGACTGGGTTCTCGGGTCCCCTGAGCTTTCAGGGACAGTAATGGCCACAACAAGGTTGGCCCACACACTCCTTCAGCCTTTAAGTAGAAACTAGGTTGGTCATTAAAGATCTTTATCAGCTTTTTTCCACAGTCTCCCTCCCTCCTAACAAAGACAAGCTTATGTGTAAACTTTAGTCTGACAGTTTGTAAACGCAGCTTCAGAGTCTGAAAACAGCAGCTGTGGAAATTCCTGAGTTAAAGATGCTCATCCAGTCTCTCCCTTTGACCCTCAGAACACCCAGTGGCATTGATGGCCTCACAAAATTCAAAGCACTCGAAGCACTTCTTCAAACCAAATTATTACCACTATGCCACTTGTTAGTTTACATAGTAAAACAAATCATTATTTTAAATGCTTTGGCTTATTTTGGCTTAATTATCAGGACACTCATAATTACCTGACTAATATTAATGATCTATTCCACTGACTTGCTTAGTGGACAAGAATTGGCTGGATATCATTTCCTCTGCAGCATTCCTGTACATCAGTGCTTTTAAAAACAGAGAATTAATGTCAGACTATACAATACGGAGTGCAATTTTTATCTGTTGAGAAAAGCACAAGTTGTCCACCCATAAATATAATTTTTCCCTTCACACAAATGTCAAGAGACAAAAAAAAAATAAAAATACAAAGGCTGTTCTTGTACAGTGGAGTTGTTAATAGAACCATGTCATATTACATGCACAAAATCCACTAGGGGTTATAGGCAACAAATTAAATTGGGAGGAATGGATAAAACTGGAAAAACATTTTACCAAGACGTTAATGATGTAATGCAGCAATACACATAAAAATTACTAGAAGCAGAGGTTAGCACAGCAGAGGACATGAAGCAATTCAAACTGCATTCAAAGTAACTGCATGGGTTGGCCTGGTGCCTGCTGCTTAATATTTCACGTTGCCACCCAGGGAATTCCCAGCTCACGTTCCTTTCTGCCAGGTTGGAGGAACGATGACCACACAGCCTCCGCACAGGAAGGCAAATTTTTTATCAGTTTTCCACCTCCACGGTGGAGGATGGTTAAGCAGACAAGTGCCTGGCTTCCCCCAGGGATCACCAACCCACTCCCCAGATGGAAAACACTGCCAGAATGGAATACAACCCCAACGAGCAGCACCACTGACATTGTCTGAGGAGAAACAGCGGAAGCAAAAGAAGTGATTATTAAGGATGAAGAGCTGCAAAACTCCTGGGGCACTGAAATGGACACCAAAACCTGCCCAGGCCAAAGAAATAGTGCTCTAATCTAAGCCTCTGTTTTCCAGAGGTTGTGTTTAAGTTAAGTCAATTATAATTTTCACCATCTTCGAGGAAGTGTGTTCTCTTCTCTTTTGCCTTAGTGCGCTTTAACAGGGATAAAGAAGAGAAAGTCGTCTTCAAGGGACTGCAAAAGAAAAGAAGCCCATAGCAAGCAGCTCTTAACAGCCAGCTGCATGTGTTAATGCTAAAACATTTTAAAACAAAACTGTCAAGCTGTTAAAATGTTATTTAGAGGCTCATAAGCCTGCCCTACTCATGTAATAACAAGATCTAATAACCAATAAAACAACCAAGCACTGAAAATAAACAAACATCTGGATAACATCTTGCTCCCCCCCAAAAAAGAAATCCGGAAGAAAAGTGCAGAGCAAGCACAGAGCACATGAAGTGGCCAGCTAAAATGTAGGGGTTTGGGAAACCACCAAGTTCTACAAAAAACAAACTCCTCTTAAACAGCAAATTCTATTTGGTTAGAAAAGATTTATTTAATTGCAGCTTTCAGAGTAAACTGACGTTGTGTCCACAGTTAGATACCAAGAATTGTCTTCACTGTGTCCAGCAGTCGTGTTCTGTTGTGTTGCTCCTGCTCAGATTTTCCTTAAGTACTACCTGACTGAAATTAACACAATTCCAATCTGCTTCTTGNAAAAAAAAAGAGACAAGCTGCCATCACCCACAGCACTTCAATACTGCTGCTTCTCTGGGGAAGCTAAATTAGCACCAGGAGTTCCTCTCTTTGGAGAGGATCTCCCTGTGAAGCTGGTGGGAAGGGGAGATTTCCCTGCAGCAGGCTACCTGTTCCCAGGGACAGCAGAGTGCAGTTTCTGCAAGAGGCAAGGGAAGAGTCTCTCTAGCAGGGGACCAGACCTTCATGCTGAGCACACTCCTACACAGCTCCCACACAGCAGCTGCTTCCAAAATACACACAAATTCCTGCCCTTCCATGAAGGGCTCAGGAGAGACACTACTTAGAAGAGTCAAGCTCCTTCCTGCATTTGGGTGGTAATAGTTCAGTAAAGACCCACTCTTCTCTGACTATTGCTCACACAATCCTTAATTATTATGTTGATCCTTCTCTGAACCAGCTGCTGGCATTTTTTTTTTCCCCAAAAATCATCTAGTCAGAATTAACAAAGGATGAGAAGCTTGAGTTTATAAAGGTCAGCTACAATATTACATGTCTGAATTACTTTCAGACAACTTCTGCTGAATAATAGATGCAAAACCCTAGTTCTGCTACAACAAGGGATTTGAAGACTCCCCTGAGGCAGCCTTATGCTCCCCCAAACACCTGCTTTTCCAATCCCAGAGCTCAACAGCAATTTTTTTGGGTTCTATTGATGTGTTGTCCTTACTTTTAACACCTGCTTCCCCTCCCACCATGTAGAATCCAGAATATTTCTGAAAGAGGAGTGGAATGTCATGCCACTGTGCAGGCACAACAGATTCAATGCCAAATCCAACTGCACCCATGGCCTTGCCTCCCACATAGCACTCACCACACATCTTTCAGGGAAGAAATGCTGTGGATCATACAGAAACGACCAGCACAACACAGTCCTGCCAGCACCTCTTTCCTCTTTCTTCTCCACTTAAAAATCTGGCACCCATCACTACCAGGGCACAGAGCAGGTATACAGGCATGATTTGGAAAGAAGGACAAAACAAGAGTTGCTGAAAGCTCTCACAGGCCACGTTGACACATTTCACATCACAGTTCCAGCACGCCAGCTCCTTACCTCCTGGAAGTTGTGCTGTGTGAATTTGTCAGCAATCCTCAGCAGCTCCCGGCACGAGTGAGTGTCAGCAAAAGCCCGGATGCCCAGGCAATTGGAAGGGTCCAACTGTCTCTTGAGGAACTCGCAGCAGGCCTCCTGGATCTCGGCCAGCTGGAGAAGGCAAGCAGCTGGCAACAAGGTCTGGACATTCCCCTCTTCCACAGTGATCTGCGAGGTGTAGGCGAAGTCGATGAGCAGCTCCATGGCCCGCTCGTCGATGTCCCTGATCACGACCTCCGTCTGCCGCGACTCCGCCAGCTCCCCGGTGAACATGGCTCGGAAGTAGGGGCTGCAGGCCGACAGGATCACCCTGTGGGCGTAGATCTTCTTGGCCCCCACTACCAGCACCACATCGCAGAGCTCGCGGTGCTTCCGCAGCAGGTTGATGACCTCCAGGGTCTGCCGGGGGTGCTTGTCGGAGATGTAGGGCATGCGCGCGGGCTGCGGCACCCCTTCGGGCAGCTTGTTGGGGTCTCCGAGGGTGCAGCGGCTGGTCACGTCCATTCCGGTCTCTCCTGGGCGAGTGCTGGTACACCTGCAGCGCAGGAGATAAAAATACAGCACCATGGTCAGGGATGCCACGGCCAGCCAAGCTCCAAAGCTCCGTGGCTCGCACCGAGCACGAGCAGTGCCCGTGAGGCCGTGCTGGGACATGAAAACAAGCACGCGACCACATGAAAGAGGAATCCATCTCCAACTGAAGCTTGCTTAGAAGTAAACAAATGCCAACTTGCAGCAGGCTTCTCTTTATTGCTATTTTTATATGCTTTCTATGACACACGGCTGTAATATCCAGCTACGCATACATATTTATGAGCTGAACCTCACTGTAATAGCCTTGTGTGGTAAAGGCACATTATCCCCATTTCACAGAGCGACTCAGAGCACAGATTAGCTGACTTGCCCGCTGTCAAGAGCTGGAGTTTTCTTTGACAGAGCTGGAGATGGATTTCCACTGCAAAGAGTTCCAGCTCCGTGATTTAACCAAACTTCTCTGTTCTTCTACCTACGCTTTTAATGGGGTCACTCATCACTGTAATGTCTGAACTCACTAAACTGTCACACAGACCTCAGGAGCTCAGGATGGCCTGCAGACTACCATAAGCATCTTTCAGGTTCACAGAATATCTGCTTAATCACCACCTCTTCAGTTATTTTTGAGTTATGGAGGCTCCTGACTCGATCCACCCTCCCTGACACGTGTCAAGAGAAGGTTAATCTTCTCCAAGCATGGAGCACTAAGGACTGCAGAAAGCAGGTGAAACCAAATCAAACCAAACAGGAAAAAGATAAAACAATCCAAGTCTCCACTACTATCAACTTACCAAAAAAGGAAGAACATAAAGTCAGGATGGTAACTTCAGAGGTGAAGAGTCACTTAGTTACCGGCACAGAGAGGAAACATAGTATCTTCCCAGTTCCACATGCAATTAAAGAAAAACCAGGAAACTGCTGCCTCTTCCCACACCAAAGGAAAACCATCACTTACAGCAATTAAAGCACATGGAGCAAAATATCAGAATGTGGATGGCTTATGGCCATTGGAGATGTACTGAAAGACCCAAAACATGCTGGCCACTACCAGTTTTTCCTAGGTGCACTGGCATTTCTGAGCTGTCACTGCCTCACTGTTCCTATTAAGAGTTAAAAAGAAACAGAGCTTGGTTTTGCCATGGCTCAATGTAATTTGAAGCAGGCTTGAAGGAAAGAATTAAAAAAAAAAACAAACCCTCACATCTTTTCCCCTCATTATTATGTCAAATGCACTTTCTAAGCACTGGGAAACCAGTCTCTGCAGCAGTTCAAATTATTCACTTGCATCTTAGCCTGTTTTCCCATTCCCTCCACACCCTCTCCTTGATCATCATATTCAGATGTTTTAGACCATTACCTCTTCCTCCTATCTCGGTTACACAGATCCAGCTGGGGCTCCCCTCTGGGTTTTGCTGCTTGCTCCTGCTCAGCCTCTGCACCTTAAATGCGCCTTGGGTTTTCATCCCTGCTCCATCTTCTTTACATCCATCATTGTTCTGCTTTCCTGACACATCTGACAGACCCTCCTGCTGTTACACTGCCTCTCACTCTCCCTCCACCCACTCCTGTCCCTCACAACCCAAATTCACCTTTGGGAGGGGCTTGACAATCATTCTCAAAGCTCTGCCAAGTTCCTCACAAACAATGCATAAACTAAACTCCCCTTGCAGCAGTACACACAAACCACAATTAATGGTACCCCTACAAAAACCCCAAGAAACCTTGGCTGAAGATTAATTTACCTAAGTGGCTTATTTTCATAGTCCTTAGCAGCCAAGGCCAGAAGGTAAGTAATTTAATCCCTCTACCAAAAGATGGAGAAAGGTGGTGACAAACATTCCCCTGTAGAGTTTGGCTCTTGCTAAGCAGGCTAAGTCGATTTTATTGTGCATTAAGTGTTTTGAACTATGTCAAACCAACCCTTGGAAGGAAAAAAAAGAACATAATAAGAGCTCTTTTAAGAGACACGCTACTACAATTCTGGCCAGTTTGTCTTGACCAGGCTGTCAGTCAAAGCATAGAGGAAGCATTCTTCAAATAAAAACCCATTTCACGTAACTACAGATACGAAGAGAAGGTGCACATCCAGGACAGGGCACCCTTCTGGAAAGCACACAACCCCTCTGTCACACCTGTAGGTTTTCCTCAAAGACATTTCCCACTAAAAACAGCCCTAAAGCACATCTCAGAGTGGCATGGGTTCTAAGCACAGACAGGTTAGATTAAGGCCATGCTGCCAGAAGAAATACACAATATTCCTGCCAGTCCCACAGCCCAAGACTCCCTGCCAGTGCAGGGCAATGGAATGTACCATCCTGTGCCACAGGATTACTTGGCCACATTTAGGCATCAGCCCTCATCTTCCCTAGCCAGGGCAGAATAGGATTTTTCTGCCCAAATGAGGCCCTGCTGAACACATCTTTAACTCACTGAAAAGGAGTCTGGTTAGCAAGAACTGAAGTCATTCCTGCATTGTTCCCACCAGGATTTATCTGAGAGCCTGCATTGTACCCAGCCTCATTCTCCTGAGGAGAAAGTGCTGGTTAATGATTAAAGAAGACTGAATGGATGGAAAAAAGAGTAACAACCAAACATTCATAACTTATCTCTGGGTGATGCAGAAGCCAGTGATCAATTGGCTTAGGAATTTCCACACTGGATCAACCCAGATGCTTGATGTGAAGCTCGGTGGGTTGCTGCTACACACAGGCACAGAAGTGTGAATTTAAAGGACAGAGGATCATAATTCCACTGCATTATGTGTGCATTATGCATATGTATGCACAGAGAATGAAATGATGAGTCAGTAGCTTAGAGGTGTGAAAGACAGAAGGCAGCACTTGATTCTCACATGGCAGGGGAGCTGCCTCCCCCCACACAGAACTCAGAGCTGCTCCTGAACAGCCAGGGTGATTAAGGAGGGCTGAGGATCCAGAGGAAATGTGTGTGTGCACGGATAAAACATTCACACCCAGCTATGCAGATATCCCGGGATTAGCTTCCATCGAAATGCAGGGCTGGGGAAATCAGCACATACAATGGGATTAAGAAAGGGCTGACAAAGGATCAGTTTTTGTAGCACACTGCTGAGAAGCACAAATGGGAACACAGGCAGTCTGCAACACTAAATAAACAGGCTGCTCTGCCTCCATTTTATTCCGCTATGCCAGTGCCCAAAACTTCCTTCATTAACGGGGGCACCTATGAGACATCCATCCTTACAGCAGCTCCTTCCAAAGTTAGGAAAAAAAAAACCTAGTAACACACACACCTAGGGAAAATTCTCTCCTGTGCTGTCACGAGGGCATCTTAACTATCAAATCTGCATTTTTTTAAGATAATGTGTGTTTTAGCACAAGATTACAAACAGGCTTTAACATAGTTCAGCAGAAAACAACAGGCTGACGAAACACAAGTCTCAGTCTAAAAACATCAACTGGAATCCAAAAATCATACATTGCTGGAGTGGATTTCAGCAGCAAGAGATTTTAGTAGCAAATAAAAATAACAAACCAAATTGGTAGTGATTTCTGTCAATGCCTTGATTTGAAATTAAGAAATATTTCCCATACTCATCACAGAGCTGCAGGAACAAGGGCCATTGATTCGGCCCAGCCTTTGGCAACAGAAGTCACCACCACAACACGCCAACCAAATAAATGGAAATGCTTTATTGTGGCATCAGCACTCAAGGAATTAAGTTAGCTAAAAGTCTGATTATCAGGAAAAATACCACTGATTCATTTTCTTGCCTAGCAAGCAAGGTTTCAGTAAGCTTTCTCAACAAAGTTGAGTTACGCAAACAAGCAGATAAATCTGACTGAAATACTATGTTACGTTACACAAAAAGAAAACAGCAAGGATCTGGTGTATTTGCCCCTATTCACATTGTTTAGTTTGATTTTCACTGACCAAGCCCAGAAAATTCAAGTTTCATAAGGATGCCCATACTCTTTGAAAGAGGAGGTCATTACTGGAGTCTTCCAAAACCTTCCTGAGCCTTTTGTAGTTTGTTTTGGGCAAGAGCTACGTCCAGGTGGTTGGATAAGCTCCTGAGTGCACGACCAGGATCTGAAGCCTCTTTTCCTCCTGCCGGGTCTGGCTGCTCAAGCCTGCTCTGATACAGCACTGCTGTAAGCTGGGAAAAGGCTGCCAGGAAAAAGCTGGGTGAGAAAGAGCTGGGAGAGCTCTCCCAGTTTGTTTGAGAGCTGCTCCAGCCCTCATGCCTGAGCTGTGGTAAAGATTTGTCTGCACCTGACTGTGCACCCATAGCTTCTGAGCTGCTCTCTCTTCTTCCTTCCTCACCCCTACTTGCCTGAGCAGTCCAGGACTCCTGGCTGGCCCTGGCCATCAGATCTGCTCTGCCCTCCTTGTCTGGGTGCTGTGGGACCATGCCCTTCACTGAGAGGTCCCTGCTGCCTTGTTTTTCCCCTCAGCAAAGCCACATTCTCCTGCTTCTCCCTGAGAGTGAGCAAGAACAGCCTGCCCCAACTGCCCCTTCATTCCTAACAGTAAATCCTGTTTGCAGCAGCAATTTGTGTTCCCTACTATAATCTTGACAGGAATAGCTGGAATTCCTTGTCTGTTCAAGCTGTTCCTCCTCCCCTCTGAATGCTGTACACATTTGATACCATCTCACCATGTTTTATTAACCCACTCCTGGCCAAGCCCCACTCCCCTCTTCGTGCGGGATCTACCACAGCCCTCACGTGGGGTGTTAAATTGGCTTCAGAGCCCTGAGTAAAAGGATAAAAGAAAGTGCCCTGCCATCTGCTTAGCTGGAGTTCATAGGAAGATCTGCGCCCAAAATCCAATCAGGAACCTTTTATCATTTTCTGCTAAGACAGGCAATAGGAGAACAAACAGAAATTTTAACAACCCACACTGAGGCCCTTAAAACAGGCAAGCGTATCCAAGAACTGGTGTCCACAGCTCACAGCAGAGATGTGCTTGTCAAGGCAGGCTGCAGCAATAATAAAACACCTCCACTTCAGCTCTGTGCTGCTGCCCACCACTAAAACTAAAACTGTCTGAGTGGCAGACAGAACTTCCACAACAGCAAGCCCAAGGCCACAAACCCACAAACAGATACACGAGCTCCAGCACGTGAATTCTCTGCCTCAGTGCCACACGCAGAAAGCAGCAGGCACGGAAACAAGTTTAGAACCTCAATTTCCCCAGGAGGAACACAAAAAGTAGGGAGAAAACAGGAACACAAAAAGTAGGGAGAAAACAGGAACACAAGCCAAGCTAGTCACCAATTTTATGCCATTTTGCAAAAACGTCTTGAAAAATGGAGCACAACATCAAAACCTAAAAACGCTGTGGGTTTATGTTGGTTAAGATTTAAACAATCTCCACTGAAGAAGACTACGATGGAAGAGAGCTCATCTGCTATTTAATCCATCTTGGAGGAAAAGGAATTCACTGTGAAAAGTCACATACAGCTCCTCATTGATCGAACCACATTTCTTATCTTGGCAAAACTGCTGCACAATACCCAGGCTCAGTGATGCCCCTGTCATGTCTCAGGTTTACTCACTGCTGAACTGCAGCACAGCAAATTAAATTCATTAAAATTCATTTAATTAAAACAACATCGTGCCATTCTTCAAGGGTTTAAGTGACTATTTATTTCTTGCCTCCTTACACAGAACCCAGGCTAATGGTTTCTGTTGCTAAAAATGCTCTATATATTCATCTATGTTTAAAAGCCTTGCCTTCTCTTACAGGATTACCTACAATAAAGTTTTCCTTCTTTCAACATCCCAAAGAGCACAAACAGACCAAGCAAGCTGCATGAGTCCTCTTCAATTCATTCAGAGGTGAAGAACTTCAGGCAACTTTGCTTCCACACAGCCTGTATCACGTGCAGAAATGCATCTGCTGTTAAATTTTGCCGTGGGATTGCCATCGAGCAGGGAAAAATCAACAAGAACTAGCAGGGAACCTTGTTTGCAAACCTGTCATCGTGCTGAATTACTGTGACAACTTTTTCTCTATATGAGAGAAAATGTTTTTGACACAACCACAGCGAGAACTCTCCTGAATTAAACTTCAGCTGCATCTCCAGCTCATTAGAACTGAGGCAGCTGGCATCCATAATTAGAAAAGGAAATCTCCTTTTCACCCAAGACCTCACCAAACTCCTTTCGTCAAGGTAAAAATAATGCCCCTTGGAAATCAAGTTTAAATTTATTCCCAGGCAGTTTATTTTACACAGTTTGAATACCTAAGTAATTAAATACTGAATTTTAAATATGACAGTAAATGGGAGAGGTGGAAAAGGGGATGGAGAATTACAATAACTTGTCTTCCACACTCTTCCTGAAAGTCATCTGGTCTTGTAAATATTGAAAACTAAATACATTTAAGAAAGGACTAAAGAGGAATGATTTATTTCCCAGTTCCCCAGAGCCAGGCTTTTAAAAAAAATCTAAAACCCCACAACATTTTACAGCCCAGGCACGTACGAAACCAACTCACATGATTTATCCTATTTGGGGAAGAGGAGAACAATTGTTTTTGTGTCTTACCTGCGCATTGGCTTTCCGTCCATGCACCGTGAAGAGAAACCTTCACCCTACACCTCAAGACCTGATCCAGCAGAAAAGAAAGGAAAAAAGAGGAAAAAAAAGGTGATTTCTGAATCAAAAGAACCTTCTTTCCCCTCTTCAGTCTCCCTCTGAGAGAACAGAGCTGCCCACAACCACGTACTAATGTGCCTTCAAGCTCTTATCCAGTTAAAAATTCACAGCCCAGATTAACAACACCTGGACTGCAGAGAATAAAGCAGAAGGAAACACCATCAACATTAAAAATAATTTCATCGTGCCTGCACAAAGATTCCTTACCAAACAGAACACACACACTCTAAAGTCAGCAAACCACCTGCCTCCCTGAATCCTTAAAACTATTCTACCAAAGGAAAAAATATCTGAAGTAACAGGGTGCTCACTCTCACTCCTTGCTCGGAGCCAGGAGGTATCTCTCCCTCACACATTTAGCAGAGATTTAAGGCAGGCTGGCACCTAATAAACAGCACAACACTGCTCACCAGCTACACTGCAGAGCCAGAATTTGATAGAAGATAAAACTTGTGTCTGGAAACTGAAGATAACTGCGCCCCAGAGGTAAGAGGGATGCTAATAATGCTCACTACATCTGCAAAGATGAACGATGCTGCCTGATGCTCACTACACTTCCACTCCAAGTATTCATTATCTGAGAGTAATAACAGTTGCAAACTGCACAGGCCTTTCATATTCAACCACTAACTTCTAATTCTAATGTAAATTAACCCTTTTTACAAGGGCATTGCTTGCCCCAATTTCATTTTTTGAAAGCTATTCACTTAGGAATACATTTAATTCAATTATTATTCAAAGCAATAAGCCAAACTTTTTGTCAAAAAAGAAAAAAAAAATCTATTAAAAAGAACAGAAAGGTGTTCTGCTCCCACACTGATAGTCACAGGCTTCTACCCCTCCAGAAACGGAAACCACTGAACTATGGGAAAAGCAATGACAGAACGAGAATCAATCAAACCTTAAAATAAACACAAGTAGCATTCAAAAGAGAAAAAAAAAATAAATTTAGGAAGAATAAGATCATTTTTGGAAGACTGAGACTGTCAGATTGGAGCCCTGCATCCAACAACAAGCAAAATATTTTTGGCACAATTTAAATTAAACTAGGGAACGGTTATAGCTCTGTTTGGCTACGTGGAGAAGAACCTCATTTCACACGCAGCATTCCCTAGGAGCATTATCCCAGACACACAAGCAGAGCAGCTCGCCAGCTAATGAAGAATAAGCTCAGACTCGCTGTCTGCCACACTTGCAAATTACTCAGGTTCACAGCTCCCCGCAAATAAAGAAAGGCGATTCCTCCCGGTTAGGGCACCGCATACCAATTCCCGGGCGAGCTCCGGAGGCTGCCCAAGCCTCCCCCCGGCTCCCGGGGAGCCGCGCATCCCCGCCGGGGCACCGCCGCCGTCCCGTGTGCCCGCGGCACGGAGCGGCCCCTCGGAGCACTCCGCACACGCCAGGGAACGTGGACGAGGCTATTCTTAGCCCCCCGATTGCATCAGATTTAATCCCCTTAAAGCCGGGGAGGCGGGGGGAACACACACACACACAAAATAAAGACATTGAAGCCGCGGTGCTCCGCGCTGTCCGCGGGGCAGCAACAGGCTGAGGCACGGCTCTGCCAGCAAAGCGCGGCCCTGCAGCCCGCCGCACAACTCGGCTCTGCCGGCGGCAGCTCCTGCGGGACGGGCACGGCTCCCCTCCGCCGGGCCCGGCCC